>JAQFVV010006481.1:341499-771499 GCA_028023455.1 Epiperipatus broadwayi | reverse complement strand
ATTTAATTAAAACTAACAATTAATAACTAAATTCTTATTTTTGCCTTTAATTTTTTAATTTTTAATTCTGTTTAAAAATCAAATTTCATAGTTTCACAACCCCTTAATTTCAGATCATGTTACATAATTTTCAATTTGTTAATTACAATTAAAAATCAGATTTGAATTGTCAAATTTAATTGTGCACTCCACTGTTACTCATCTTTTAAAAATAAACTTGCAGACACGAAATGATTAATTGATTAAGTACTCTTTTTTAATAAGCAAATATAGAATGTGATTTAAAATGCAAAAACAACAACGTACATAGTATTTTTCATCTATAATGTTTGAATAGATTTATAATATAGTCTGGTAAAATTTAATGTGTGTATAGGAAATGGGGCAATCCTGAATTTTAAGTGAATTATAAATTTCTTTATTGCATAAAATCTATTACAGTATTATTATAAAGTGCTGAAACTATTGAAATTATTAAATGGAACTCAAACTCCATAATGCGCTACTACTTTAAATATAATGAGAGTACATGGACTTTATAATATTTAAAGTAATAGTGCATTATCGGAGCTTGATTTCTGCTCTAATAATTTTTATCGCATAAAAGAAAACCACATACAAAGATATTAAGAAGAAACATTAACTGCATAACTTCAAATCACATTAAATAAATCCACATAAAATGAGACCTGGGTGTATATATATATATATATATACACCCATATACATATTTCTGACCGTTACATATATATATATATATATATATATATATATATTGTAACGGTCAGAAAACATGTGATTCATGAACATAGTGCAGAATTCGACCACCACACAGAACTGCAGCACCATCTAGATAGTGAAGCCACCCATAGTACTAAGTTCGAACATAGTTTATTGGTTCCACAATACAATCTATGAAACAACACATCTGATGTGACATTAGTAAACATTTATTTAGGCACGGTGGTCAGGGATGGTGCAAGAGATTCATGGTTTTATTTTCGAGTTAGCCAATAATAATACTAATATTAATTAAACACTTATATTTACAAATGAAGGAAATATTATATACAATGGGTATCGAATAAATAAAACGTAACTGCAGACATATAGTTTGAAATTATTTATTGAAACATTTTAATAATAAATCATTTACTAATAACATTTGGTAATATTTAAATTGAGTAACAGAATTTTCCGATACAGTTATTCAAGAAATACATTTATTTATTTAGTAACATTTATATGAAATCATTTTACCAATAATACTTTATATTTAAGACCTCAGTAGCGGTATTTCCGTTACGGTTATGTTTACAAAGAGAAATACATTTATTTGATGATGTAATCTAGCTACTAAAATTCTTAAGCAAGTATTTCTAAGGCATGCCTTAAGGGATTTATACCTTTGCAATGCAAGAGTCTAAAATAAAATTTATAAGAGTAGCGGCGGACATATATTTAATTAATTAAAGATATTTACTAATAACTAGGGCCAAATATTTATTTGAGAGTGAGTTATGTCACTAATGCAGGGACAGAGTGATACATAGAAAAATAAAGTTAATTAAAGAAACATGTGGTACATTTTAGAAAGGCGATATGGAATGGCAGTATATTGAAACTGCATAGCCATGAATGAGTTTATAAGAATGATGGGCTGGCATTTGCCATCAGCCCAAAGAGGTAAGGTGTCACATAAGCATAACCAGGGACAAACGGTTCATGCCACAATTGCCTGCTGGCTGTGTGACTTTTGTCAAGACCTACAGGGGCATTTCTTATGTCCCCTTGTGTAGGACGACTGGGGTTAATTTCAACCCTATAGAATCTGGAATATTCAAGGCCTGTAATGGGTCATCGTGTCTCTAAAACATAACACATGTATAATGTAGAGACGATTCTGGTAAGATTTAAATATATTTTCTAACTCTGCCCTACATTATCAACATTTAGTAATGAATGTTTGTGGCTCTGAAAGAAATGCAATTTGATGGAATTATTAATCAAGATTTAATGAAATGACAAACATATATAAACTGGGTGATTATTACACTAATATGTCAGCCATTTGCTAAGCAGTAGACCTTTACATTACAATAAAGGAAGCATTGAATGTGTGTCGATTTATATGAAAATATTAAGTTATTTATGAAAGTAAATATTAATGAAAAATTGACATACATCCACTGTTTCAAGTGATCATAGATTTATACTTAGAAAATTATGAGCATGCAATAATTATATGATAAATTGTACATTTTAGAAAAATGTACCCAAGAAATATAGAGTTAGGCAGGCTGGATTATTAAAGAAATTTACATATTAATTATTGAATTTATAGTGTTACAAATGAGAATTTACATTTTATAAGTTATATAAAGAATGAATAAGCTATAGGGGGATATTAGTAGAGTACTCTAGAGAATTTGGACCCAGGTACCTGTTTATGAGAAGTTTTCTGATTCTGTGATCAGTAGAAAATTGTTCATGATTCTAGCATTAGCAGTTCTTTACAGCATGTAGATGGTTCATGTAATTTAACAGCAGCAGCTTTCAGATTATTTTAGGCAGCAGATCTTTGTGGTTGAATTTATGAAGGGCAATGGAAGGTTTGGTATCTGATAGGCCATTTCCAGACAGAGAATAGTCTGGGCACTTTTTACTCGATCATACCATGGCAGGTAAAATTAATTTAAGATCTTGGAGACTCTCAACTGATTGAGAGCACAGCTAAAGTTAAAGTGAAAGTCCCTAGAAAGTCTAAAATGGCCTCCTTTTTTAGATCTTATGTTTTACATTTTTGTTAGTGTATTTTTAGATTCCACTTAATCTGCCCTGAGGATAATCAATGCATTTGTGTTAGTTTAATCATAGAGAAAGCTGCAGTTCTATTGTTTACGTTTAGATTTTACATTTAATTTTTATAATTACATTTTAGGGAATTTTTCTTTTTAATTAATCTATTATCTCTCACCGACCGATGCTTTTAAAATTTCAAAGACAAAAAAAGAACATACGATTACTTTTAGTTTTAATTAAATATTACAATCTATTTCTAAAATTATTACTAATTGAAATTTAAACAAAACAATAACTAACGAATTTTACAATTCAAAATAAAAGATTAAAATTATATATTTTTATATAACTAAACGAAGAACTTTGCTATTAACTGAAAGGAGACCCTTTGATTCCTCTTGGAAGCCTTGAAGGAACCGAGCAGGTCAAATTCCTAATGTCCACTCCATACGTTCTTGTTGTTGCAGCTGTTATTACAATGTGATTATTCATATAGTATACGAACATGGATGGGCTGCTCACCAACATGCATTAGCCAGCGTGGTGAGTTTATTGGCTTTTTACCTCTGAGTTTAAGATCAAGAAACACCATGGTCTTTCTTCTCAGTGCCTGATAAGGCAGAATGAATGTTTGTGTAAATGATAAATATTTTTCCAATACATATATACAATTATGACAGACAAAAATAAAGCATGGCCCTTATTCCCAGGAGGCTGTAAAGTCACCAACCAAGGTAGCGGTTGGTGGCCGAAGGCGGAGGGTGCTAAGAATCCCCTGATTGCGGACCCAGGCTGCCATTTGATGACGACTTTTTATTTAAGTACTTACAACTGCAGATCACTTTCAAGTGAAGGAAGATTGCAAGAATTAGAAGAAGAACTGTCTTATATTAAATGGGACATTATTGGACTTTGTGAAGTTAGAAGAAAAGGAGAAGAAACAATTGATATAAAAAGTGGACATATACTCTATTATAAAGGCACACATATTGGAAATACAAGTGGAGTAGGATTCATTATAATTAAAAAGTGGAAGAACAATATTGTGGAGATTGATGGTGTATCGGACAGAGTGGCAAGATTAGTTATACAACTTAATAGCAGATACCAAATGCAGATAATTCAGGTTTATGCCCCAACAAGTTCTCATAGTGATGAAGTAGTAGAAGATTTTTATATGGATGTACAAAAGGCTTTTGATCAGAGTAAACAACATTTTAAAATTGTTATGGGAGACTTTAATGCTAGAATTGGTAGACAAATGAAAGATGAAATTGCTGTAGGTAATTTTGGGTATGGTAATAGAAATGAGAGAGGACATAGACTTGTGGAGTTTGCAGAAAAAGAAAAACTTTATATTATAAATTCATTTTTTGAGAAAAATGTTAAAAGGAAATGGACATGGAAGCATCCAAATGAAGGTACAGCAGAATTGGATTATATTTTGACTAACAGGAAATACATATTTCAAGATTGTAATGTTCTTAATAAATTTAACACAGGAAGTGATCATCGATTAGTAAGGTGTAAGTTATGTGTTAATGTAAAACTAGAGAGACAAAAATTATTAAGAAAAACAATATTTACAGTTGATATTTCTAATCTTCAGAAACATTCTAATGAATTTAAATTAGAACTTACAAATAGGTTTCAAGTGTTAAAAGATTTTGAACATGATTCAGATTTGAATGAAATTAATATGAAAATAACTGATACAATTTTAAAAACTGCAACAAACATAGCTGGTAGAAAAAAGCAGCAATTGACTAATAAAATTACTACTGAGACTAGAGAATTTATGAAGAAAAGAAGGAATATGAAGATATACAAAAATGATGTATTAAAAAGAATTGAATATCTCGAATTTTGCAAAATGGTACGGAAAAGAGTTGAAAATGATATAAGAAAGTATAACTGTGAAATAGCAAGGAAAGCTGTAGAAGAAAATAAAAGTCTCAAAAATGTTAAACAACATTTTGGTATTGGTAGGAAATTTATATCTGCAATAAGAAAAAAAGATGGAATTATTACTAAAAAGAGAGATGACATCATGAAATTGGTAGAATATTTTTATCAAGAATTATATAGTAATAAAGAACAAGTATCTCCTATATCTATTACATCTTCCGAATTGCCCAGAATTTTAAATGAAGAAGTGAGACATGCAATTAAGTGTATGAAGAAAGGAAAGGCTCCAGGAAATGATGGAATTATAATTGATATATTAAAAGAAGCAGGTGAAGAAATAGAAACAATTTTAGCAAAGTTATATACCAAATGTCTAAATGATAAAGATGTAACAGTAGATTGGAAGAATGCAGTAATAATATTAATATTTAAAAAAGGTGATAAAGAAGATATTAGAAATTACAGACCTATCAGCCTTTTATCAGTTTTATATAAAATTTTTACCAAGATACTTACAACTCGTCTACAGAGAACTTTGGATTTCCAACAACCAAGAGAACAAGCTGGATTTAAAAGTGGTTTTAGTACAATAGATCATATCCAGGTATTGAGAGAAGTCATACAAAGGACAAACGAATATGAGTTGTCATTATGTTTTGGATTTGTAGATTATGAAAAGGCATTCGATTCTATACACATTTCTTCAGTGATTAAAGCATTGGATCATCAAGGTATAGATTCAGGATATTGTCATATTTTAAAGAATATTTATAAAAATGCAACAGCAACAATTAGATTACATAATGATACTGGAAAAATCAACATTGAGAAAGGTGTAAGACAAGGTGACTCTATATCTCCAAAACTCTTTACAGCAGTGCTGCAAGAAGTATTTTGTGGAATAAAATGGGAAACTAAAGGAGTGAAATTAAATGGAGAGTATTTAAGTCATTTATATTTCGCAGATGATGTAGTTGTTTTTGCAAATAATGCTTCAGATCTGTAGGAAATGTTGCAGGAGTTAGCAGATGAAAGTAGAAAAGTAGGACTAAAGATAAATGTTAAAAAGACTAAAGTAATGTTTAATCGATTTGCTCAAAATATGAAAATAAATAATGATTATGAAGAATTAGAAGAAGTTAACAGTTACAAATACCTTGGTCAAATTATTAATACAGATGGAAACATAATGGAGGAAATTAATCATACAATTAAACTTGTTTGGAGTGCTTTTGGTAGAAATAACTTGATACTAAAAGGAAATATGCCTATGTGTTTGAAAAGGATGGTTTTTAACAAATGTGTTTTACCAGTTCTTACTTATGGATCTGAGACTTGGACACTTAATAGAAGAGCAATACAGAGACTTCAGACCACTCACAGGAGTATGGAGAGATGTATGTTGGGAGTAACAAGAAGAGATCGAAAACGCAATGTATGGGTAAGACAACAAACAGGTGTTACTGACCTTATTGAAAAAATTAAAAGATTGAAATGGAGTTGGGCTGGACATATTGCTAGAAGAGATGATAATAGATGGACAATTGAAATTTTAATCTGGATTCCAAGAGATTGTAAAAGACCCAGAAAGAGACCACATGTGAGATGGATGGATGAAATAAAAAAATGTGCAGAGGTGTTGTGGAGAAGAGAAGCTAAAGATCTGAGAAAATGGATTAAACTTGGAGAGACCTTCATCCTGCAGTGGATTGATAATGGTTGATGATATATATATATATATATATATATATATATATATATATATATATATATCATATATTATTTTTACCTGTATGCATATGCATATATATATATATATATATATATATATATGCAGTCACAACAGGTAAAAAAATATATCCCTTATTGCCCTGGAACTGTAAAGTCATCAGATAAAGCATTAATTTATGGCTGAAGGTGGAGGGGATGATGAATCCTCTGAATGTTGATCCATTCTGCCTCTTGATGACTTTTTATTTATATACTTACAACTGTAGATCAGTTTCAAGTGAAGCAATATTGCATAATCAGTCATTTTGTGCTTTGTACAGTTACGAGAAAATATGAAGAGACAATTGATATAAAATGTGTTCATGTATTCCACTACAGAGATCCAAATATTGAAGTGCAAATGCAGTAGAATTTACTATCAATAAAAAGTGGTAGAACAACAATGTGGTGGTTGAAAGTATCAAACAGATTGGCAAGATCTGTTACTCAATTTAATAGTAGTTACCAAATGCAGATGATTCACATTTGTGCCCCAAAAAATTCTCATAGCAATGCAGTAGTAAACCATTTTATATGGATGTACAACAATTTTTGATCAGACAAAACAATTTAAATTTGCTATGGTAGACCTTAATGTTAAAATTGGTAACCAAATGGAAGAGGAAAGTGTTATAGGTAAAATTGGTTATAGAAATAGAAATGAGAGAAAACAGATTTGTGGACTTTCTAGAAAAACACAACGATATATTCTGAATTCCTGTTTCAAGAAAAAATGGTAAAAGGAAAGGAGTATTGAAGCATTTTAATGAAGGTATAGCAGTATTGGATTTATTTTGACAAAGAAAAATTATATATTTCAAGATTGTAAATGTTATGAATAAACTGAAAACAGGAAAAACTAGAAAAAAAAAATCATTAAGTAAAACAAAATTTACATTTGGCATTCCTAATATTCAGAAATTCTCTAATGAATTTGAATTAGAAATTGCAAATCGGTCTCAAGTATTAATAGATTAAGAAAATGATTCAGATTTGAATGAAATTAATGAAAAAATAACTGATACATTTTTATAAACTGCAACAATGACGGCAGGAAAAAAAAAACAACAATTGGCCAATAAAATTTCTATCGAGGATAGAGAATTCATGACGAAAAATAATAATGTTAAGGTATATAAAAATGATGCATTAGGAAAGAAGGAATATCTCAAAATGTAAAATGATGTGGCGAATATTTGAAAATGATATATATTGTGAACATTTGTGGAAATCTCTAGAAAAGAACACAAGTCTCAAGACTGTAAAACAACAATTCGGTATTGGTAGGAAACATATCTGCAATAAAACAAGATGGAATTATGTCTAAAAACAGAAATGACATCATGAAATGGTAGATAAGTTTTATGAAGAATTATATAGTAATAAATAATAAGTATCTACTACATTTTTCTGAATTGTCCAGAAAAAGAGAAAAAATTCAGGTAATGATAAGATTTATAATCGATTAATTAAAATAAGTAGGTAAAGAAATAAAAAAAATGTTAAAATTATATACCAAATTTCTAAATGTGAAAGATGTACCAGGCAATTGGAAAAATGCAGTCTCAATATTAATATTTAAAAAAAGTCATAAAAAAATATTTCAAACTACACTTATATTGTTTTATCAGATTTACACACAAAAAAATATCCAGATAATAACAACTCATCTAAATATAACATTGGATTTTATAGATCAAAAGAAGAAACTGCATTTAAAAATGGTTTTAGTACAGTAGATCTTATCCATGTATTGAAAGAATTTATATAAAGGACCCATGAATATGAGCTGTCATTATACATTCAATTTGTAGATTATGAAAATGCATTCAATTCTATAAGCAATTCTTCAGTGAATTAAGCATCAATGTATCGACCAACGATATTATGATATTCTGAGAAATACTTATAAAAATGCAGTAGCAATTAGATAACATAATGATTCTAGGAGAATTAATATTAAGAAAAGGACTATGATATGGTGACTCCATATCTCCAAAACATTTTACTGCAGTGCTGCAGAAAGTATCTTGTGGATTAAAATGGGAGGTTATAGGAGTAAAAGCGAATGGATATAATGGAGTTGTTTTGCATATAATGCTTTAGAGCTAGAAGAATTGTTGCAAAAGTTAACACAATAATGTAGGAAAGTAAAACTAAAACTAAATTTAAAAAACCTAAATCAATGTTCAATGGATTTTTCCAAAAGATGAAAATACAAATTGATCATGATGTGTTAGAAGAAGTTTACAACTACAAATCTCTTGGCTATATTATTGATACAGATGAAAACATAATCATGAAATTAAGCATGGTTGTAAAATTTTTGGTAGAAATAATTTAATATTACAAGGAAATATGCCTATATGTTTAAAATGAAATGTTTTTAATAAATGTATTTTACTAGTTCTAACATATGGTTCTGAAAGCTGGATACTTTATAGATTAACAACACAGAGACTGCAGACCACTCAAAGAAGTATGCAAAGGGCATATTAGGTTTAATCAATAGAGATCGAAAATTGAATATATGGGTAATTCAACAGCAAACAGGTATTAGTGATATTGTTGAAAAAATAAAAGACTAAAGTGGAGTTGTGCTGAACATATTACTAGAGAAGATGGTAGTAGACAGAAAATTAATATCTTAAACTTGATTTCAAGAGATTGTAAAAGACACAAAAAGAGATCACATATGAGGTGAGTAAATAAAATAAAAAAATGTACAGGGTTGATGTGAATAATAGAGGCTAACAATCAGAGATGTATTAAATTTTGGAGAGACTTTCATGAGAGTTTTGTTATTGCTTTATTAGATGGGACAAAAATATAGGGTTCTAATGATAAAGTGGGTTTCATAAAAAAATAATTGAATATACATTAAAAAGGAAAGGTATTTGAAAAAATGACATAAAACTTGTTATTGATTCATTAAAATTTTTGGAGGATCACATTTTTGAATACTTTGAAGGTTGATTTTATAAAATGTCAAGTGGTTGGCCTATGGGTCCACATATTGTTGTGAAAGTTTGTAATTATGTTATATCTATATGAGAGTCCAATTTTAGGTACATGTACTTTTACATATATTAAAATTTGCTAAAGATATTGGATGGCATTATTGTTTGTGAACACACTAATATTAAAAATTTTCTTGTAAAAGAGTTAAACAATTTGAATGGCATGGAACAAATTATTGAAAAAAAATTGGATAAAGGATTACATATTTGTATTTATTTATTACAAGGCATAATAGTATGCTAAATTATAAATTACTAATCAAAGCATTCCCCAAAAGAGGATATATAAATTGTACATCAAAAATGCTAAGTATGTATAAGACAGGAAGTTTTAGATATTTTTGTTTCATAATGAAAAAAAAATGTTGTTACCAAAGTGATGAATTGAAATATATTGAGATATTTGCCAGAGAATTGCTTAAAGTCGGTTATAAGGTAGGGCAGGTTTAATAATACTTTATGTCAATTTAAAAAGACATACAGTGATTTAAAGAAGTTGAAGATTGATAATACAATACAAATATCTATTCCATACACTTCAAATGCTCAAGTAATTTTTAAAGATAAATATGAGGGTGAGTTTAATGTTTGTTTTGTGTTTCAACTAACGTTAATAAGTTAGTGAATAATTATAAAAAACGTCATACATGTCAAGCAAAAATTAAATGTGGTGTATTGATTTTTTTGTGGATATATATTAACATATATAAGTAAATTGAGATGCAGTATAGAGGAAATACTAAAGTAGCAAAAATTATTATATAAGCATGTAGAAATAATAATAATAATAATAATAATAATAATAATAATAATAATAATAATAATAAAAAACTACTACTACTACTACTACTACTACTACTACTACTACTACTACTACTACTACTACTACTACTAATAATAATAATAATAATAATAATAATAATAATAATAATAATAATAATAATAATAATAATAATAATAATAATAATAATAATAATAATAATAATAATAATAATAATAATAATAATAATAATAATAATAATAATAATGATGATGATGATGATGATGATGATGATGATGATCTAATGACTTCTTCAGTTTTATTGGATCATGAAAGTACATGCAACTATAAATATAAGTCTAATCTTGAAAGTGTTAAGATTATTTATGACAAGAGAAACCATAATAAAAGAAAAAATAAGGAGGCAATTTTATTATATATATATGCAAAGCTCAATTTAAAAGTGTTAAAAGAAGAATAAAGGAGATAATATTAAAACCAATCTGAGGTTCATTTAGAAGACTTCTGAAGTGGTGAATTGGGAGGTTGTGTTTGTAATATTATTTTTTTGGTTGGTTTATTGAGAAGGGTATGTAATGTAGTTTAGTTTTGGTAAGTTTATTAATTATTTATATATATATATATATATATATATATATATATATATATATATATATATATATATATATATATATATATATGAAAATAATTATTAGACAAGTTGCTAACATTCAAATTTATGGGTTTGAAATGATAATGTGTGATTCAGTTGTGTTTTTGAAATTTAAGGACAGTTGAGGAGGGTTTAAGAATTAACCTAAAGTATTTCTAGTATTTCTGAGAATTGAAATATTGTATATTTATAATTAATTAGCATAATATTTATTATTTTAATTGTTTTATATATATATATATATATTCTCATTGATAAATGATGATTTCATACTATTGTTTTTATGATTAATTAACTCATTGTATTTCAATAAATCGTTAAAATTGACTTAATCCAACTATTTTTGAAGTTTTAGACTTTTATTAGCTTTTTTATTTTGATAATGATATTGAAAATTCAGGATACAATTAATATCTCAAACAGATGATATTATTATTAATAAAACAATAAAAATATATAAACATCAAATTAATATAACTTTATGTATACTAATATTTTTTCAAATGATTTCAAGCAACATGGGACATAGTAATATTTGATATTCCTATCCATAAAACATTTGACGAGGTTCCCATTATTGTAGAGTATGTGCTAATCATCATAGACTTTTTAGGAAGTGTGGTTTGAACATGTGCCTTCTTGGCTTACGGCAGTATGCAAATGACATTGGGTTTTAAAAAACTGGACTGATGTTACAATTTATCAACAGATGTTTTCAGGGATTGTTTTAAAATTAGCAAAATGATGCTACTCTAAAGGACAATTATGTAAATTTGTCAAAAAAAAAATTTTCTGTGCTTAATTTTATTTTTTTACATTTAAATAAAGTAATTATGCATTTCCTCACGCTATAATTAATTAAAAATTTAAAAAGTAAATGTTGGGTCAAAAGTAAAATGAATTTGCCAATTTTTTGATGTTTGTAATCTTTGTTGTCATCATTAATAAAGATTCAGAGTGTAAAATAATATATAAACTAAAAGATAGATACATGTGTTAATTATAAAACTAATAATAATAGTAATAAATAGTCACTTCAGAAATAAATATGATGATTTCATCACTAAGCACATAAAGAAAAGACAAAAAAATATTTCTAGAAGTCTTTTTTAGGTTGATTAGCACAAATACATCAGCTTAGAGAACATAATAGTATTATTCTGTTAAAATGGTAGTTTGGAATGTTATCTTTTGGTTTGTCTTTAGAAACCATTCTTTCTGAAATATTTCAATACCATGTATTTTAATGCAGCTCTGCAATGAATTATAATATGTGCTATATTTTATCAATGGAAATAATTGACAAACTACTATGTAGAGAATGAAATATTGTTTTAGGTATTTTTCTCTTTTTCAATATTTTACACAGCTAAACCAATAAATGTCTGACTTTGCAATAGTTGACATAATGCACTCATATTCAACATGCTGAAAAACGTGTTGAATGGTTTTACATGCATGTCACTATGGAATAACTTTATTAATAAGCAACAGTACATATAGCTTTTCTGTGGTCATTCGTATTGCACCAATATGTTCCATGTTTCACATTCACACATTAAGTTAAGAAAAGTAACATCTTTTTGCAGCTAACTTAGTAATAGTAATTATTACCATGTGATAAAATAGTCTGTTCTACATATCAACATCTAAGACTTTTTTTTACATTTATAGGTATTTAATCTGGTTTAAAAGCTTAAGTTAGTAACAATATAGTGTAAAAGTTACTGCATATCTTTCTTCCTTCACTGGCTTGTAAATAATCAGAATATTTTTTCTTTATTAAAGCAAATTCTTTCTAAGATGCATTTAAAGCATGTTGAACAATCTACAAATTGTTTGTTTCTTTAAACTGACAAAATATTACAATTACCAGCAGAATGCAAAACCAGAATACAAGAAGATGCATTTGTTTTGCTTTAATAGACTCAAATTAAAAATAGCACATTTAAACCTGAAATTTATCCTGATCTTTTTGGACTAAACTGTTAATAACCAATTCCAAAGAACATTGCCAAGATAAATCAAAACAATGTTGAAGCAAAAAAAATATTCATGTTAACATCACATTTCATTTTAGGCTTCACATTTTCCACCTGTTTATTTTTCTCATGCAAATGATGTATAATAAAAATAAATATTGTTTGCAAATCAATTGATTTATATTAATATCATATGCATTTCATATTGAGTGACCAAAATGCTACACCAAAACAATAAAAAGAATCTATAAATCATTATTTTTACCAACATTTTTTTGTATATATATGGCAACAAAAATCATATCCATAATGCTTGTTTATGTTAGAATCAATTACTTTCTATAAATACCATATCAATGCCCTATTGAGTAAATAAAATGTGTACTATATATCAATAAAAGAAATATATAAATCATTTCTTTGTTGCCAAAATTTTTCTTGCATTCATGTGGCAACAAATGTCATATCCATAATGCTTTTTGATGATCTAAAACTATATAGTTATAATATCTTTTTTTTTTAAAAACCTCACTTCTTAATAATAATAATAATAATAATAATAATAATAATAATAATAATAATAATAATAATAATAATAATAATAATAATAATAATAATAATAATAATAATAATAATAATAATAATAATAATAATAATAATAATAATAATAATAATAATAATAATAATAATAATAATAATAATAATAATAATAATAATAATAATAATAATAATAATAATAATAATAATAATAATAATAATTCAATTCTTCAATTCAATTCTTTATTTATTTAATGTACATATCAACAGCATTTAGCCAATTATAGATTGCACAGTAATACAAATCTAAATAAGCATTAAAAAATAATAATAATAATAATAAAATAAATAATACCAATAAAATAGAAAATCAATAAAATGCACAAATAAAAAGGCAATATATCAAATGAAATTAAGGAAAATATTTTTATGAGGACTTTAGTGAATTGTTTAATAATAATAATAATAATAATAATAATAATAATAATAATAATAATAATAATAATAATAATAATAATAATAATAATAATAATAATAATAATAATAATAATAATAATAATAATAATAATAATAATAATAATAATAATAATAAGTGTAATCATGAAATTATCATGGTCTTGTGTAAATCTAAAACAAACACTCTAAAAATGGGTTTCAGTCAATTATTATTAAAGTTTTTGTTGTTGATAAATTGTGTTTTTTCAACATTCATGAAAATGTAAAGTAGATATAATGTATTCAGGAAATGAAATATGGCATTTAATATTTATACATCTAGGTCTCGTTTTATGTGGTAGATATGTTTCTCACAAAATGCATACAAAAGAAATCATACAAAAATAGACTTGACATGCCTTAAAAAATAGGGGATATGTACTGTACTTTTTGAAAATCGCATAAAAGCAAAGCAACAATGTAAAATTACTTTAAAATTCATATAAAAAATGAAAATAAAATATGACTAATAAAAGATTTCAAATTTAAAAAAAAAATGATACAAGACAAACTTTTTTTATTAACTCCAGTATTTAATTTTATTCAAAACAATATATTTTTATACATAATTTACAGTATTTTTTCATACATGTACAGTATTTTAATTATTATCGCTATTTAACAATATGCAGGTTCATATGTAAACATAGTAAGAAATCACATTTGTCACAAGAGGGAATACAACTAGTGCCAACTTCAACTAAAATGTTTTCCAATCGCTGTTGTCTTTCCCATTTCACTAAGTGATCTAAAATTGAAATTTTTATTTCCAAAAAAAAAAAATCATTTTTTTAGATGTTTTTACCTCCCCATTAGGGAAAACTAAAAGTTTAAAATAAAAATAAGAACTTGGACATAAGATAATAAAAAAGACACCTATTCACCACTGTTTGACAAAGTGTAATTAAAATTAACAATTAAAAATTAAATTCTTATTTTTGTCTTTATTTTTTTTAATTTTCAATTCTGTTTAAAAATGAAATTTCATCATTTCACTTCACATTAATTTCAGATCACATTACATAAATTTTAAATTGTTAATTACAAATAAAAATCAGATTTTAATTTTTAATTGTCAAATTTAATTGTGTTCACCACTGTTAGTCACCTTTTAAAAATAAAATTGCAGACAGTAAATGATTAATTGATTATGTACTATTTTTTTTAAAAAAAAGCAAAAATAGAATGTGATTTAAAATGAAAAACAACAACATGCATCCATAGACATGTATAACATTTGAACAGGTTTACATTATAATCTTGTAAAATATAATATGTGTATATAAAATGGGAAAATCTGATTTTATGTGTCCCGATTTTAAGTGAATTATGAAATTCTTTATTGCATTAAATGTATTACAGTACTATTATAAAGTGCTGAAAATATTGAAATTATTAAATGGAAGTCGAACTCTGATAATGTGCTATTACTTTAAATATGATGTGTGAGAGCAAGATTTATAATATTTAAAGTATTAGCTTCACTGCTTTACTTTTGATCTAATAATTTTTAACACACAAAAGAAAACTCCATACAAAAATATTAAGAAGAAACCTAAATCACATAACTTTAAAATCCCATTAAAATAATCTGCATAAAATGAGACCCGGGTGTACTTTCAATTAGTAACTTTGCAAGGATCAAGATAAAAACTATTTTAGTAACATTGTTTCAATAACTAAGTTAAAATTAATAAATGCTAACTTGAAATTGTCAATTGGTGTATATGTAAGTAAGAGCAAAAATATTTATGTCACTCAATGGATTATAACAGTCTAATTGAACAAAGAGCCATAAAGAGAAATGAATCACCCTATTCTTGGATATTTTGATGTTTATAGATTTATTTTTGGCAACAATGGAAAAAATTAAAAAAAATTAATTTAGAACCAAAGTGAATTTTATTATTTAATAATTAATATTGAATTACAGGTATAATGTAATATACTTTACATAGATTTATGAAAACGGGATTTGAACTTGAAATTTTGGGTTCAAATTCCCTTTAATTATATTTAATAATTATTACCCTAATAATTAGCTACACAATTATGGAGATATAATTTCATTTAAGTACATTGTTTATAATAAGAAAATACAAGTTAATAAACTAAATACAAACCCTTGTAATAAAAAATAATTATTGAAATACAAACAATGATAAAATGTTGCAGAAAAACAGTTTCAAGTGACATTTTTGAATAAAAATAAATGGTCAAAGTTATTTTTTACTAATTTTCATAACATAATGTTTAGTCATAGCAGGTATTACTAGAAAATAGTGATTTTTACAGTAAATAATGGGAGTGGCCTAATCAAAGCACGTATTAGCTAACTTCATGCATTTATTGTTCACTTACACTATTATTTTTAAACATTCTTTAGAATATATCTACAAATAAAATTGTGATATCTGTAAACAAAACGTTATTGGTCAAATGGGAATGTGTAAGGGTAATATAAAATGATAAATCAATACTGCATCTAGAATAAAGAAAAATATCACATGATTCCATGCTTCATAAATGATGATGGAGTTTTCAGAATATTATTTTCAATTATGCTGTTGCTTGCTTAATTTTCTCCTTTTTTGTTACAAACGTGATAAGTTTTTATTCTAGACATTTCTTTGAACAAAGTGCTATTAGGCTCAATAAATATTATTAATATAAAATTAAGCATTACAAGAATAAAGTAGTAATAGAAGTCTGACTTACTTAAAGCAAGTAAATTGTCACCATCTAAAAAGTGAGAATTCATTGGGTTAATTATTACAATGAATAAAAAAACATTAGAATACTACCAAAACAAAAAAATCAAAATAAATAAATAAATAAAAATGAGTACGGGATCTACTACCATTTATCAGTATTCCTCTGAAAACTGATTTTTAAATCCAGTCCTCCATATTTATTTACTTATTTAGATATCTACTTAAGTTCCTTCTAACAAATAACTCATATATTTATTTAAATATTTGTTTATATATCTATCTAACTGAACACATAACTCCATACATATATTTATTTACCAGTTTAATTTTGGCCAACGTGAATGTTCACTTATCTATTTCTATACAACTTCTTTTCTACTGTACATAAATCATCAAATGTATTTATAATTTAGCCTTTTGACTGTCTATCTATATAACTAACCTATCTAATTAACCAAATTACTATATATATATATATATATATATATATATATATATATATATATATATATATATATATATATATATATATATATATATATATATATATATATATATATATATATATATATATATATATATATATCACTTCTAATTTCTCTACCTATGTTTCAATCTTCATCTATCTATCTATCTATCTATTTATTTATACCTATCTATCTTTCTCTACTTTCTATCCAGCTTCTTTTTATATTTATATCTACCTATGTATCATTTTACATCTCTATAGGTTTAAATATATAAAAATTTATTTATTTAATAACTTCATGTATATATTTAGCAGAATATCTACTTCAAGGTCATGGATTCACTTCATCAACACCAGATAATAGGAATCTTTTGTTTAAGATATGTAGTGATTTATCAGAAATGTACATTTTGATGAAACTATAAACATTTTTATTGTTGCAGAATTCTAATGTCCACAATTGCATTCATAATTGCATCATCTTTTCTCATTACTAAGTTTTTATTCATAAAAATAGTAATCAGTATTTCTCACTGCTGTCAAGGCAACCTTCTCAACTTTTAATAGCAAGAATGGAAATCCATTCTTACTAATGTTCCATTGAATATATATGGACACTTAAAGATTGCAACTTGAATGCAGAGTATGAAATATTGATAAAATGAAGTTTAAATAAACCTCTTTAAATATGAAATAAACATGTCCTGTTATGAAAAGTAATAAATAGTAAATTATAACATTACAAAGTGCAATACTTATATATATATATATATATATATATATAGTGACCTTTTATTAAATAGTCCCAAAATTTTGAATCTTAAAGATATATCTGGCACTAATAGCTTAATAAATAACTCTTAATAGAGACTGTTTTGGATACACTAGAAAATTTGCTTGAGTCTAGAAGAGATTCCCTATGCATTGACTGCTTCCTATAGTGACAAAATAATAATTTAAAAGTATTATTATTAATTTTGGGGTATAAATATGGTTGCTATTTTATTATTGTTGAATAATATTGGAAGAAATAACTTTATAAATTTTGTAAATGAATAATTATAGCCAATTCCTTGAGCATATTTTTATAGTGAATTAAAACAGTATTGAATATTCTGGGTAGTTATCAAAAATGAAGGTAGAGGGAGTAAAGTTAATGATATTCACACTAAGTTATTATTGGTGTATTGTAATTGCGTCACAATTCAATGTAATACAAGATATAAATAACTTAAAAGCATTTGTAAGGGGGGGGGGTCTATAATGAAAAAAAATTCAGAGTAATGACTTCAAGATCTAACATCTAAAAAAAAAAAAAAAGAAAGAAAGAGAATGCAGAAAAGTAACAACCTTGAGGATTGAACTGAACAAGATTACAGGATAATTTATGTTTAAAAACATGGAATAAGAAATTTTACTCCTTTATACATTTTTCAATGCCTTTCCATTGATTTATAATTTCTGGGATTCATACTGTGAAGGAAAAATGAGAGCCCTAATTGAAAACTAATTGTTTGGACAAATATGACTTCAAACTTTGCTATAAAAACAAGAAAGTGTAAGCATTAACTTCTTTTTTTTTTTTATGTTAGACAGTATTTATATTTAAAAAAGATGTGTGAGTTATTTCAAGTGGCAGAGAAAAAAAAATGTTTTTTTTTGCTTGCATTTTTATAAATAAAGAAGAAAATATGTTTGCTAGTAAATTACAATTCTATTAAAAATATAATCAAAAATAATTTTGGACAAAACTTTTAAGATTTAAATCTAACCAACTAAAAGTTAATTCAAATAGTATAAAGTTAATCAATTAAAAAAAGTAAAAAGATAGGTGAACTTATTTCTTATTCTATTACAGAAAAAAAATTGTTTGATAATGTTGTTTTAGCATTATTTTGCTTAGTTATTGAAAATGGAAATGTTACATTGTTTTAAACGTCTAATGATATCATATTTATAATTGCTAACGATTGAATATTTTTTTCCTAATTTCATTGAAGTACATATTACTATTTTCTGATAGAAATATATATATATATATATATATATATATATATATATATATATATATATATATATATATATATATATATATATATATATATATATATATATATATATATATATATATATATATACTTTTTAATCTTTATTATGTAATGTGTGAGTGAACAATAATGTGAAATGTTTTAAAAATTCCAAAAAAGTTTTAAAATTATACCAGATTTTACCACGCATGAAAAAATCAATAAATGATTTTAAAATGTTTATCTTGTTGACCTTAATAAACCTATAGGTTCATGTTTAAGGAAAATTGTCTGCAGAAAATGTGCATAAACATGGTATTCTGAATTTTGTTACTACACAGTTCTGGAAGTGTTTGATTTTCCTTCACTGTACAAGGATCAGATATAATAATAAAAAAGTATGGATGTGTTATTTATAAAATGTTTTGCCCATGATGTCATTTTCTCTTATCAATCAGCTCATAATAATAGAACAAACTATGAACTAATGAGGATAAAATAAAATGGGATAAAAATCATTTTTACTCATGTTTAGTATTATAATACAAAACCTTATGATTATTTTTAATATAACTAGTTGGTTAACTTACAAAGCTGGTTTGTTTAACCCACTATTAGTTTTTGAATTGTAAAATAAAATATTTACCTTTTAACGTTTATAATTAGAATTATTTTTATCTTGCTATTGCATTGAGAAGGATTTGTGATAGATCTCAGCTGACATATGTGGTCCACATTTATTGGTGTGAAATATAGTTTCATTGATAATGTGGATGATAGTTGGAACACTACTCCGTTGCTTATTCCATGAGAGGATTATTGTGTTAAGGCTGATAAATAGTTATTGCTTAATTAGCAAAGTTAATTCCTAGAGAGTATTGTATTCATGACCCATATTCTGTTGCCCTGTGTACAGACAATATCCACTCATTTTGTACCTAGGAAAAGCAATTATAAATTTTCTGTATGATATGGCAGGAGATACACATCTATAATGCCATTTTATCTTTACCAAGCAGTGGTTCAATGATGGATTGTCTAAGATAGGTTACTAATTAGAATGATTAGGTTGTGGACATAAGAAAGGTTTTGGTGATATGTATACATTTGACTTCTGATGTCTGTACCCACATTAATATCATAAATGTCTTCATATTGAATAATAATAGTTTTTATTTGTGTTACATATAATGATTGCCTTTAGATCATATTCTGATATAAATAAAATAGCTATAGTGTAACATGTTATTTTATAACCTTAAGTTTTTGATTTTAAAGTTTTCAATATCCTAAAAAATGAATATACTTTTATTTTATAACTTGAGAGCTAATTTATGTTAAACAGAGTTTAACCTTCCTGTTCTTTAATGTAAAATAGAGATACAACGAATAATAATAGTGATAATGAAGTTATCACTGTACAATACAATTTTATATGCTATGCATGTATTCAATGGGATATACATTATTTTCTATACATTATTTGATAAAATGTCTCTGTCTTATTGCAGATAATGTTTCTGAAATAAATTTGTAAATAGTGTAAATTAATCTTGTTGTTTTAAAAGTTTATTTAGTTCCCTGTAGTCTTATTTCTAGTCACCATACACATTATTAATGTTTTTGCTATCAACACATTATCTTATTGTTTTGAAATCAACATCAATCGATTTAGAATATTCAACTATATGTTAGTATATCATTATAATTTTGTAAACCCTGTAAATTTTAAAGTACATCTAATGAATCATCAGTTAATAATCAAAATATTGTTAACCAAGATTGTATATTATTTTAGATAGTATATTAAAAGATAAAACACCTAATTTTGATTTCATATGTTTATTTGAACCACAGGTATATTGGTCACAAATCTTCATCACATTGCTTATAATTATTTAAGAAATCAATGTTAATATACTATTGTGTTTTGTTATTAAAATTATTCATATGTTTTGAAGTTTAATGTTTATAATATTTATGGAGTTTATAAAGTTTATCAGGAATTGACAAATGTTGTTTTTTCATTCTATTTTGCATCAAAACTTGGTTTGTGTGTTATATTTCAGTAGTAGAAAAATCACTCTGACTGACCCAAGTATATCTTGTATAATAATGTTTAAGTTGTTTGAACCCTGAGAAGAACAAGTTATTAATTTGCAGTGTAAAATTTGAATTTTGGTAAATTTTACAACTACAGTTACTTATTGTGCTTAGATTTGATTTGTTATTTTCACCATTTTATTGATGTCAACAAAACTTTAAGGTGAAAGTTGCTTCTTTTGTATTAGAACATATAGTTTATGTGACTTTATGGTGAATATTCTGGTTTTGTCAAGATTGGAATCTCTATTTTAGTTAGTTTATCTTTCTATCACTTAGTGCAATATTAGTTTATAATTTATGGTCTCATTCTCCATCATCAACATTGTTCTCTTACTTCATCTTGATCTTTCTTCCATTTCTTAATTCTCATTTGATCTTAATTTATTATCATAATTGATTCACCCTTCATTAGCTTTTTTCTATTATCATCTTAATCATTCATTAGTTGCTACTTTATCATTGTCATGATCATTCATTATTCTAATATGTCTTTTTTCTCTTCTCTTCACTCTTGGGCTTGTTTCATTTTTATTATTTAATTATTACTTATTTTAATCCTCCATTTAGTCATCTACAACCTAATATACTTATTACTTAAATCATAATTTTAATTTCATATTCATTCCATATACCTAATTATAATTCATTTATTGGTTTGATGAATATTCAATTTATTTTATAATACTTTGTTTGTGGATTTTAAGGCTTGTTTAACTAGAATATATTTTCTTCATAGAAACATGTAACCTTTAAATTTATTGTTTCATGGTAGCTTATTTGAATAAAGAAATAATTTCTTTAGTTTAACTTCTCTTTTTCTGCTTATATTAAGAACTATTCATTTTCAAAGTCAAAAGAATGAAGTTGGATCAGTGAAAATTATTGACAGATGCTCTTCTATTATCTGAAATGTGAACCAAGCAATCAGTGTTTAGGAAAGCCTGCCTTCTCTGTTTTTTCTATCTTCTTATGTCAATATTGGTGATTTGTTAAATGTAAAATATTTATTGAGATGGCTATGTTTTAAGCTTTAAAATAAACATAAAAACACTATAGTAGTACTAAAATTGACATTTTTCAAGTGACTTGAAACCATGAATGTTGATCCACAGCTGTTTCTAAGGAAATAAAGACAAAGTATCTCATGTGAAGTTTAACAATTTACTTCATTTACCCCAGAACATATATAAATATTTTGCTAATAAAAACATTTATATTTACAGTTTAAATAGTTTACCAAAATCATCTTAAACAAAATCGAATATATTATTCTTAGTTTCATTTGGTGTAACATCTTTTTATTTATTTGCTTATTTTTTTTTATTACTTTATTCCTCTTATTACTATTACTAATTTTGCAAATTTATATTAAGTAACTCACTATGCAACATATAATTCGCTAAATACTGTTGAAATGTACATTAACTAAAGAATTGAAGAATTATTAGTATCATCATCATCATCATCATCATCACCATTATTATTATTATTATTATTATTATTATTATTATTATTATTATTATTATTATTATTATTATTATTATTATTATTATTATTATTATTATTATTATTATTATTATTATTATTATTATTATTATTATTATTATTATTATTATTATTATTATTATTATTATTATTCTTTCTACTATTGTAATTTTTTAAAGATGATAATTGTTAATATTAATAAGAAATCACATAGAGGAATCAATGGTATATATTATTATCTGCTGTTAAATGAAAAAAGTGCAGAATTTTTAGACAACAAACAAATAAAACTATAAGTTTAATTATCAATATTAATGGTAAAAATAATAATAAAAAATAAAAAGAAGCAATAGTAGTAGAAAAAGAATATTGCTATGTTACAAATATTAGAAAATGTAATAAAAAAAGATCAAACTATTTTTATTAATCACACTTGACATTAAAATGTTTTCTTTCACTAAAAATGTTTTTTCTTGATAATAATACTGATAATATATATATATATATGTATATATATATATTAGTATTAAATATATATATAGAATATATATATATATATATATATATATATATTGTAACCATATATTTTAGTATAAAATATATTAATTGATGTAACTAGTATAAAAATTTCTCTTTCTTCTTTTGGTGATTTGATTGGTTTGATTTGCACTTTGAACAGATTACTCTCTTATATTATTTTAATAAATTTAAGTTTGCTTCTTCCCATATACTAACTCATATCAAAACATTTAACTTTTTAAAAATTTGACAACACATAAAAATTTGGTAAAATATTATTAAAAATAATATTTTGTTTTATTTGTTTAAAATGATCTTAAAAATTATTTCTATTAAATTTACAGAACCATTTATTCAGTTAAAATTAATTATTAAAAATAAATACAGTAATTACATATGCGTCTCAATGTAAAAAGAAAAGAGCGCGAATTTAAGGGAAGATCGTCTGTTAGTTTGCTTTTGGAGGGAGAAAGAAAAGAAAATGGTAAAAGGCAAATGGTGTAAATTTTATAAGCTTATTTTAAAATAGTTAATAAGTAAACGGATTACCACAAAATTTGCTATAAACGTAAATATAACATAGTGGTAATTAATTATAAGATGAATTGCTAAATTTAAAAGTCTGTTCAAGTCGGCTGGCCAAGTGGATCGAATCACCGGTAATAATTTCCCAATATTACATTTTTTAAAATGTCAGAGCTTCCCAGTTTAAATTTAAAAGAATTAATTGCAAGAATGTGGTATGTTTTAAAATGTTTATTATTCTACAATTTGGAAAAATTAAATAAGTATTTTAATTACAGAATTTTTTATGAATATAAAAATTTGCTTTTTAAAAAAAAGAAGAAGTTTAAATTCAAGTAAAATGTAAAGTTATCAACATAGTTTAATATTTCCGTATCTAATTCTAATAAAAATATAGTATTGATTGATATTTAACTTTACAATGACAGTAATCTATTTGCTAGTTAATTTGTTTAACATTTGGATAATAAATAGTCTTCAAAGAATTAATCAAAGCTATTTTCTAATTTTATCGTCAGTTGAAATGATTGAATTAATTGCTATAATTAGTATTCCTAGATTTAAGCGTGGATGAATAAATATTCGCATGGATGTGATAAACTTGGAACATTTTTAATAGAGAAATGTAGAGATTAATAACTTTTGAAAAACATTTTCATTTAAATTCTGCCTGTCATGTTTTGAAATTGTTTCATGTTTATCTAGCCACGTAAAATCATTAATCTAATAGTGATTATAATAACAAATACAAACGGATAAAATTGCATGTATGGAATTCAACTAAAGATATAGCTATTGCTTCATATATTTATTGTTCGACGCATCGTACATGGATTCCACGGATCCTACTTGGAATTATAAAATGCTATACAATCCAATTTGTGATACACGCACCTGCTATAATTCATGTAGTGAACTATAAAATGCTATACAGTTAATTTATATCACACACACACCTGTTAAATTTTATGTATTTGATGAATAATGTATTATTTAATTTTATTGTTATATGAACTTGCATGTGAAGTTCAAAGGTTATTAGCGTAACATTTTATTATGCAAGAACCCACATTTGCTAAAGTGTTTTTGTTATTCTGAATGGTCAGAATAATTGAGGAGGATGATTTTGCACTTTAATGTGAAGTAAATAGTAATGTTGTTTTAGAAGGTTAAAAGGCATTAATCTGTGCTGGTGGTTAATCCGCAGATTACTTAATTGCCAATTTTGTATTTTACACTCATTCCTGCACTGCTGGTTAATCCACGGAATGGTGTACTTGTACTTATTGCTTTATGAAGGTGTATAAATCCACCAAAGTGTTTAGTGTTATTTAATTCCTACGTGTAGATGAATACATCCACAGGAATATGTTTGCTTCACAGATATAAGTTGGGCAAAGTATTTTAGTTGATCTGCTAAATCATCTTCTTTCAAGTGTAAGTAGAATTTATAAGTTACATTATTAAATTGTAGCAGGATACTCTATTCAAGTTACTTCATGATAATTAACTGTTGGTTGATTATTATTTACCGGAATGTAAGTTTACATTTTCACTTTATTTAATGATTACATTATAGCTAAATCCTACAGACATAATATTATTTATTATATGATTATAAGTTTACGGTAGGGATTTATTGAATCTGGAAATGATGTTAAATATTTCATGAGTTTGATGCTGAATTTCGTATAATCTCCTCAATATTCATTATATTAGATTGAAATAAGGTATGATTAGATTTTAAAACTGTACCTATGAGATGTTATTGAAGAAAGTCAATGGAATTATCATTTATTTATTTTATTTGTTTATTTATGTCTTTAATTATAACATTGGAATTAATTACTTATTATTCATAAATTTGTCAATAAAAGTTGATTTATAATTAAACTTACTGTGCCGTGGCTATGTGTCATTCATAAAATCAGAAATCATAAACTTTGGATAGAGCATACATTAAAGAGCATACATTGAAGAGCATACATTGAAGAGCATACCTTGAATTACATATTATCGTCAACATGATATAAGAGTTTATAAATATTTTTTTTGAGAAAACATTTGGATGCTTTTCGTCTTTGGTAGTTTATGATGAGTAAGGTACAATAAAATCCCATTTACCTTTTCCATCATTGTGGCTTTGCGTAGTTGATTCTAGTATAAAATATAAATTAATTATTAAACTTGTAAACAGATTTACCAAATAATGACATGATTGAATATATTTACTTAACGTTTTTAAATTGTCATTTGTCAGTATAATAAGAGTCTCAATAATATAGTAAACTATAAGAAAAAGAACCCAAGTATTTATATTTATTTATTGCAAAGCTTTACTTGGACTAGCATTCGTATTAAAAATCATATAGATGGTTTAAAATTTCATAATCTTATGTAGTTCCACAAATTATTCCATCTTGTACATGGTCGGCCATAGAGTCGCATACCATAAAAATCGCAAATTAAGGTTTAAAAGTAATAACATTGCACTTATAATTTACTACTATGATAGGTCTTCGCGGTACACCCTGGCTGCGATCAAATTAAATCATAAAAGTTTATGTTAGATCATTAGTTTGGTCTATGATAAGTTGCTCAAGATGTTGATTGTGGTCTTTGGTGCATAAAATAGATAGCATGATATGCTTTTGGTTACAGCTCTTAATATCTGACAATGTGCAGTGGGAGTTGATCAGTGATCAAGGTTCTTAGTGCACTTATGTTTTGGTGATATTACGTAGTTGGGACACAATCAAATGGTTACAATTTTTGGTGCCGCAATGAGTTCGGCACGATAGGTAGTTGAGAGGGCAATGGCCTTCGATGGCTATAGTTGGCCACGAGTAGATTTACGGTTACAATATATATATATATATATATTGTAACAGAAAATAAATATCATATAAATAGATAAAGAGAAGATTATTAATTATTAAGATATGTCTATATTTAATCTGTCCTTTTTGTAACAGTAAAAAAAAAAATACAGTAATGATGAAAAATGCTGCTATTTTGTAACTGATTATAAATATATAGATGAGTAATAAAATGATAGTTGCTATAATTCAATAACTACACACTAAACAGGATATATGATATGCTCCAGCGGTTCATCATTTGTAACCAAGTAAAATTAAATGAGAAATGAATTCACTGTGTTAGCTAAAATACAATTTATAACCAAAGAAGGATGACGCTAACATATAAATAAGAACATATGCATATCATGCTCTATCTGGGTGTCTATTTCTAATTAATTAAAAATAACATTATAGCCCGCTTGCAACTATCCTAAACATTAATTCCATCACGCTAATAATGAAATAAATAAATTATCTCATTTCTCAATACTTAAAATAACAACAATGAAAATTAAAACAATTATCATTAAAGATTTAAAGTATTTAGATATTGGGGAAGTCATTTGAACAATAAAACATACTGGCCATTGTCATCAAATAAAAGAATATTAAATATAGCATCTGAATAAAATTACCCACTTTGAGATTCCTGGAGTGCATTACGCTTATTTCCTATACTAGGTTCTTTTAACAAAGAATCCTTCCTATTCTTCTTTCCAACTATATAAGACCATTCATGGTCACATGCACACACTGGTGCTATTCATGACAACTTATAAAACATATTGTATAAAGTTTGAAGTTGGAAAGGGATGGGTTCACTTTTATTCAGTTTAGCTAAGTACATGCATTTTCCTTTGAGCGCCACTAGATTGTTTTAAATCTAGATAAATATCTGTTTAGAGTCTACTGAGTTCAAACTCATTCAATGCATTTTTACTACACATGACTTGGATGACTAATGAAAAAAAATACACTTATATTTTACTCATGTCAATAAAATCATAAGATCCCCATATCACCAAAATTTATATAGATCAAGACTCTTATAGAAATTGCTAGCTCATTTTATGGATATTGATGAGCAGACAAGTATAATCCTACTAATGGCTTCTAAATAAGCATCGTGAAGACCATTATTGATATTGATGGCCATTTAACTAGATTATTTATCACAATATAAAGGTAATAATGATGATGATAATAATGATGATGATGATATAATAATAATGATACTAATAGTGATGATGATACCAGCCATAGCTTTGTAATGAACTCACAACAATAAATTTATCTTTATAAATTCATAGGCATTTTTTAAAATCATTTTTTGTCACAATGGGATTTAAATATTACATTCACTAGCATTTATATAAGTTTATAGTTATTTACCAAAATACTTTTATAGTTAAAACTAGGATTTAATAATATCTAGTGATGATGACTGATCATCACGAATCTCTATGCATGGTATTCAACTTTCTACAAATCCTTATTTACTACATATATTAATTATGTTAAATATTAGATTTAATGATTATAATTTATTTAATCAATGATGATGTAGATCTTAACTCTTGTATAGTATTATTTGAAACAGTGTTTTAATCAATAATATATCCATCTTTGATGAAGATGATCAAAACTCATGGACGCAACATAATTTTAGCTTTCTATTGTTGAACTATAATTATTAAAATTTGGTTATTATCAAGCTTAATCTTTAAATACTTAAAAGTAAATCAACATTCTAGTTTACTTAACATTTTGCGAGCGCTTTCTTAATATTGGTGAATGCTGATGATTCTTAACATCTGTGAGCGATGATGATGATGATCATTTAAAACAATAGAATTAAGACAAGAAAAATACAACAATATTTTTAATAAGAACTCGAAACCAATTAAGATATATAATTATATTTTATTAATACTATTAATCTTTCTTTCTTTAAAATCAAATTTACTAATTAGATAAATGGCTTATTATTACATTAATTCAATACAAAACTAATACAAAATTTTATATAAGCACAACCAAATAAATTTAATATACAAGTTTGTCATTTTGAATATTTTAAAATAAGCTGGCTTAAAATGACATTTAAAAAAAATATTTCATTGAATGCTTACTTAAGACTTTCCTAACTTATTATGTCAAAAAAATAAATTTCATATGTAACTTGTGTGTTTTATTTCACTTCCATTCCAATGTGATTCCTGCTTTATAATTTACCCTATTTAAACTAACTATGCATAACCTATTCTTTTGACATGTTTGTATAAGCAGTTACACATGCACACATTCGGTAATGTTAACATATATGTCTAACATGTATACCCCTATATTAGAGATTAATACATAAATTACATATATAAAAAATATTCTTGCAACCTTTTAGCAAAAGAAAATAAAATACATTATATCAATTTTAATATGCAACAAAATAAAATAAAATAAAACATTATAACTGCATATTTATAGGTTGCTCATTATCATAATAAATGAAGAACAATAAAAAAAAAACATTTCAATATTACAATATATAATATAAAAAACTAATAAAAATAATGAAAATTTAAGTTTAAAGATTTAAACTGTGTTTGTGTTATGTTATGTGATATTGAGAATAACTATCGTTAAACAAGCCTTTAATGTTTCTGTACCAAAAGAAAAAAAATAATGCTTTGACCTATAAATTAAGGTTTACATTTAATAAGCAATAATAAAAGATCTGTTAAAGAAAGTTCATAGTTACCTGATTACTTTCACTTCTTATAAATGTCCTGAGTTTGAATTTTCAGACTGCTTGCCTTTGCTCCATTTAAAAAAAAGAAAGTTCTTGCAGATACTTTTAAGATAAACATGAATTAACTGACCTGCTTATTTCTTCAATTTTAAAATTATTTATTGTTGATACTTTTGATAACGCTGAATTCGTTGACAGGCTTCTTTCTACCATTTCATAAAATAGTTATTTCAAATACTTTTAGATAAGTATGAACTGGTAAATTTGCTTGTCTCTACCATTTCAAAAAAAATTGTTGTAGACATTTTAGATGACTATGTGGAAAATTGTAACAAAAATTTGGTTGATAGCTTAATCAAACCTGGTTATAAGGACTTTATACATTTTTCTTTTCCTCTTTTTTCCCCATCTCCATCCATCCAAAGGTAATGAGCCTAGAGTAGACCAGGAGCCAGAAAAGAAGCATTTCAAATAGCTTGTGTGGTTGGCTTTAAACTCGATCATTTTGTTGGTTATTATTTGACTGGTATATGAGTCCTTAGACAGATCAGTGAGCTAACTCATTCTGTATTATTCCAGGAAGCAGAAACAATGGTTTTAGCAATGAAATTCATTGTATTTCACACAGCAAAATATATCAATATCATTTCATAGAATTGTTAGAACTTTTTCCAATAAATTCAATTTTGTTCCATTTTTTTCCTTCTTTGTCTTAATCTTGCTGGGAATTACTTATATATCTTCATCTATACTGACTTTAAAACAATAGACTTTTTTCCCTCAATTTTTAAAGAGTAAAAAAAAAATCAAATCGCTCACTCTCTTTTCATAACATTAAAAAAAAAACACTGATAGCTACATCTCTTTTTCCCAACATTAAAAAAACTGACTGATCACTAAATATTGTTTCATTCGTTTATATTGTGAATTTTAATCAAAGAAAAGAACCACCTGGAAATCTTTATCTGGAGATAAAAGATCAAAGATCACAAGTTTATGGTCTGTCGCAATTTTGCAAGAAAATTAATAATCATGTTTTATTACATCAAAGCACCCCTTTTATAAAAATAATCTTAGGCACAGATAACACAAATAATAAATCTGGCAACTATAGTCATTAGAAATAGGTGTAAAAGTGTTTTGGTGTTTATACAGATGTTCTTATTCTTTCACACTCTTTTGCATGTGCACATTTCTTTTTATCTTCTAATCTACTAATCTGATCACCTTATTTTACACCTTCTTTCTGATCTGTTTAATTTTTTAAAAAAAATTAATGTTAAATAAGTTAACACATTATTTAATAAGAAAATATAATAAATCAATATTAAATATTATTACCTTCTCACTCTACAACTGCTTATTCATTAACTATTTATATAGACTATATAATAATAAATACACACATAAATCTATATATATATATAAATAAATTAAATTAAATAATATATCTGTGGGTTTGAAATGAGTCATATATATATATATGCAATCTTTAAGTATATATCTGTGGGTTTGAAATGAGTCATATATATATATATGCAATCTTTAAGTGTCCATATATATTCAATGGAGCATTAGTAAGAATGGATTTCCATTCTTGCTATTAAAAGGTGTGAAGGTTGCCTGGACAGCAGTTAGAAATATTGGTTGCTATATTTACTGTGAATGTTTAGGTGGTTACTGGTTGGAAAGTAATTACATCATTATCCCAGATTAGCTTTAGGCACTATTTCGCTTATTATTTCTAAATAACACATGGGCAATTTAAAAGTATTGCATTAAGTAATGTTTTAGATGACTATTTATTAGTCTGCATTATAGTGACATGTTTATTTCATGTTTAAAGAGGTTTATTTAATCTTCATTGTAACAATATTTCATACTCTGTAGTCAAGTTGCAATCTTTAAGTGTCCATATATATTCAATGGACCATTAGTAAGAATGGATTTCCATACTTGCTATTAAAAGGTGTGAAGGTTGTCTTGACAGCAGTTACAAATATTGGTTGCTATATTTACTGTGAATGTTTAGGTGGTTACTGGTTGGAAACTAATTATATATATATATATTAAATTCTTATATAAAAGTAGGAGTAAATATATGAATAACCATTAAAATGTTAATCCATATTAGTAGAATATTGTGTTCATTTTCAATGACATGCCATCAAAAAAACTGAGTATATAATAATTACTATAATAATGATAGAAACAATTGCTTAATCTAATAAAATATACACATATTTAAATCTTACTTTTTTTTTTTTTGCAAGAACGGGAAGCTATTATTTGACCAAACTTTAAATGGTGACTTGTTTTATGCTATGCAATAGAAATTTAAATTTGAAATAAAGTACATTTTTAGAAAATATCATGACACAAACACAAAAGAAAAATCAATTAAAATAAATGAAAAGTTACTTTGTAATGTTTGGTAAAACGACGTTTTAATGTTGTTCTTTTTCTTCTAATAATTGTTTTTCTAAATGGTCCTAAAATATTTATGCAAAAGTATATTAAAGAGACCATAGTCATTCACACTTAAATATCAGGTGAATGTTAATTAAATGGTAACTACATATCGCTGCACGAAGAACACAAACTTCTCAAATCTTCCAACACACATACTAATTTTTTTTTTAAATAACATTTTTGAATTATAATTTTTGCTTTGTCAAGCATACTATGTATAGTGATTTCCCCCTCCCAGTTTATTTCAAGTTAGTGTAGTATAAGATCTGGGTTTATTATACTGACTTATTTGTATGTTTTGCATTTGAGATTGTATAAATATATATTGAACAGGATACATTATCTGATTCAATAGTTTTATTACAGAAATAAAGCCAACTTTTGTTTTAGTAAAGTTTTAAAGAAAACTGTTTAAAAGTTTTGTATATAGCAGTATGTATAATGGCACATATATTATGTTGTTTTAAAATTATATCATTTTTACTTTTTAATAAATTGTATTTTAGAATAGTTTTTTTTTTGGTCACTTGTTGTTTTTAAAAGGAATTAAAGACAAACAAAATATTCTACATTTTTTTTAAAAAAAAGGTAATCCTAAAGTTTTTTTTTTTAAAAAAAATGCATTCTTGTTGTGATTGTTATCATTTTTAATTTATTTTAACTAAAGCTGAGACTTTTTTTTTACATTTATTTATTTAATTAATTCTAAATAAGATTACCCTGGTTAGAAATTTTAACTAAGATTACATATGAGATAAAGATTTTCCCTAGTCAAAAGAACTAATTAAAAGATGTTATGGAAGATAATAGCTCATATAAATAGCCCTGAGATTTTGGACTAATGATTTTTTAGCTATTAAGAATATTACTTTGCTGTCTGGAAGATTCCACCAAAATTATCTTACAGACATTTATTTTCTAATTAGAATATTTTCTACAGTATGCAAAAAATTATCCACTATGAAGAATTGTCTCACCATCATGCATGCTAAACCAACTTAAAGATCAGCCCTGGAATCCAAATTGGCTCTGTAAAGTCATGTCATAAAAGTTAAACATGAACTGATTCCTAACATTGCCTTCTGCATTCTGAACAGAAAATAGAAACATAATGTCTTCACAGTTATTCTCCAGTAGAATGAACTATGTGTGCCATACTGAAAGACATTATCCAATCTTAAACTTATACCTTAATGTAATATGTTTTAATTATTTCCAGGATTTTAAAGGCTCAGCTTAATCTTAAAATGTAATCTCTATTTTATATGTATTTCATGTTAAATTTAATATACTTTGAGCATTTATTCAGTGTGTTATAGATTGTATTTACAGATTATTGGAATCTTAGTTTTAAGGTACCTTGTTGGATTTAAATTTATTTGTCAGAGTGTGCACTGAGAGTATTTCACAAAGCTATTTGTATTTATAATTATTTCACTTTCTTCAAAACACTTGAAAAGATATAAATAATTTTCTGATTATTTGACTGTTTCCTATTGAGTCTTTTAATTATTATTATAGCAGCTTAGTTTTGGACACTTGTTTGGTTGGTGATTCACCAGATATGTTTCTGTTTTCCTTTAAATTAGAGATTGGATTGTCTCTTTGTTTGTTTAAAAATTACCTATGGTGGAGTATTTACTAAGATTACTATTTTTGTTAAATTGGAGATTTAAGTTTTCTCCCATATTTCAATTCATACGCTGCCATAAAAAAATTACTATGTTTATTTTTCTTGCATTGTAATCAACCATGGCAACTTCAATGTTGTTGGCCATGCAGTAGTCATGTGGAAAATATGGCAGCACTAGTCAATAATCTAGTGCTCACTCACCCATGCTGGTATTGTTGATTCATTCAAGAATCTGTCATTTACTTGTATTAAACTTTTTGAATAAAAAAAAAACCATAGTTGCTCAGGTGAATCTTCAGTGTATAGAAAATTCTGCTTTCTCTTTTTAAAACTGTATTATAAAATTAGCTCTTCTGCCAGAGCATTTGATGTTTTATTTTGTTCGCACATGCCTTGATAGAATTTAATAAAGAAAACATCTATTGTAAATAAATCTTTGTACTTGAACATTTTTTTAATATTAATTTTAATAAATTTTAAAATTATGTTAGCTAAGGTTTGTCCTATGTTTATTTTCTCTATTATGTGAACAATATTAATAAGCTCTTGCTCTCCCTGGGTCTGGTTGGTGCAGAGCTTCATCATCATTAACTATTGATCATTGGATATACATGTATGTGGACATGTATATCAGTTGTATGAGATAGTGTTGATAGTTGGTGGATGCTTGAAAGTTTGAGATCAAATCCCCTATATTTAATTTCATCAATATATTGACATTTCTTCAAAAAAATCATATTAATACTTTACATCTTCGTTTAAATTCTGAAATAGCCAATTCCCATTTTTATCATGAGGCATCACGTTAAATTTATTACAAGTAATTTTCTTAATAATATCAGCAAAATGATTATCACCAGGATATCATTATAAATAAATTTTGAACAACAGCAATTACTTTCAAATTATAATCCTTACAATTTCACACACACACACGTTATATTTAGCTCTGTGACATAAAACATATTTCTGAATCAAATGTATAATATTATTTGATAAATTCATTGCTATAATATTATTACATTGACAATTATTACATTGTGACAGTTTTAGTTTGATTATTTAGGCTGAAAATGTAATTTTGCTGTTTTACAAAGTTTAACCAATATTCTTGATTATATCATAAATATAGGGATTTGAACTCAGACTTTCAAGCACCCACCAACTGGCCACACTATCTCATACAACTGATATACATGATCTCACACATGATATGTTAATAAATTTGTGTAAAATTGTCAGTTAAAATTATATTATTGACCATACTGATTTATATGGATACCAAACCCATAAATGCATGCAAATAGAAATATATAAAAAAAATCATAATGTTAAACTTTTGTTGCTAATCCAGCATAAAATTCTATGAAGATTAAAATGATGTCATCAATGAAAATAAAAGCAGGAACTTCAGACTCACTCATTAATATCAAAATCAAAAGTAAGATGATATAGAATAATTGGTAGTTTTATATTAGCATGTTGAAACTGTCTGAGGGCATTATTTCTCTGCTATTACACAGAAATATGACATTTAGATGGCCTCTGCTACACAATGTTCTATTTTAATGCATAAGCCTAAAAATAATCCATAGTATGTGGTGACTGTGTCTATGCTAATGCACAGAAACATGATGTTTAATCGCTACATAAGCCATCATCTCAGCTTACACTCATATTTGTTTTATGCATTTTGGACATGGAATCATATTTCAATTTTTGCTACAGTATTGTGTGAGGGTGGCTGGAATTCTGACTCTCAAAACTATTTTAATATTCATTACCATCTTCTTTCTCTCTACCTCTCCTGTTTGATGAAGCTCTACTAACAATTATGAGCATGTTTTCATCCTTCCCTAGTCAAGGTTTCATCTTGCAAAAGTTGGACAATGGGAGGTGCAAGCATGATTTTGAGCAAATAACTCTGAAATTCACATTTGGTGGAGAATGACAGCAATATTAATAAAATGGCTGAATGGAAGTTTTCCAATGTCAAAGTTTGGAATTTGTCTTGCTCCAAATGTCATCACATTTTTACAGCATTATATGTTCATGTGGAGAAGAAATAAAATTATATAAATTGTGGAAGCTACCAGTTCAAATGCAATAACCTAAGTCATCTGTGAGCTTGGTCATGAGAACTTAAGATTTCAGGCATGCCAGCTAATAGGCAGGCCCAGGTCAATGGTTGGGTTTGATGAGACCTGGTTTATCCACTAGACTGGGCATAAGTGGCAGTATATGCATAAAGGGGAAGGCATATTATAGCTCTTCTTATTATAGCTTCGTATTGTGTGCTGTTAATTCACATTTTAAGAATCCAACCATCCAAAAAAATTGGGTTAAAATGTATGTATTTCATGGAATCTTCATTAGATGTAAATAAACCACTAAACAACACATGATCACTACTTTATGGAGAGTTTTGCCTGTTTTAAATGTAAATACTTATATGTAATATAAAAGAGGTGTGTTTTTGAATACCAAACAAAAAAGTAATAAAAAGTAAGTACTTATTAAATGTATTTTTGATTTTTTTTTAAATAAATTGACATTTTATTTTTAATGTGGACAAAAAAAAAAGAACAAGGCTGGCCTGGCAACATTATATTTATGTGTATATACAAACAATCAACACCATCAAGGGTTTTCAACATACTAATATAAAACTACCAAATAATTTAGTTTTTTTTTTTTTTTTTAAAAGGAAGGTAAATAAATTACACCATCAAGAAAATTTACTTTTCAAATTCCTAAAAATAATTGATTTGTCTTTTTAACTATATTTAATATTAAAACTCACAAACCACTATAATTGCAACTTATGGAAGTTGATTAAAGAACTCACCATAATTCCAAAAAGCTTATATTTTTAGCCCTAGTTATAAGTTAAACTTATCTATGCCTAGGAAGAGATAAAACATGGAGGGGTGCAGCTGTTGATCCTACAGCCATGAATTTGCAGATATTGTTATCATTTTAAAATTAACATTCATGATGACAATGCTAACAAAAAGATCTACCATGCAATGCAAAAATCTCAGCACAGGAAAGATACATTAAAAGGAAACAGCATCACAAAGATTGAGTTATTGCACATCTCGAATCCATTACATGTGTCCATCTCATTATAACATCACTACCCTCTAACTGGTTTCTAGCTCTGGCTTTTGTCAGTGAGGCACTATGATAACCCAGCATTAGATTTGAAATACAGGTGAAACCCATCACTTTATTAATGTTTTACTATTAAGAAGAATATCTAAAATTTTCAGACATCCATAGGTATTCAAGTAATGTAAATATACATATGGGACTGAACCAAGTTTAGATACACCATATATTAATATATAACATCTGTAATACAATCTTACAAAATTAGCTCATGTTATATATGATTTTATTTCCTAGAAATATATATTGTGTTAGGCACTCTCTGAGAGGCCATGCACAAGGGGCTGTAGTTGAAGCTGTAGCTCATATATACTATACAATTATTAATCTATGTAGTTATCGTTATATAATCACAATAATTAACTAGTATTGAATATAAGCATAGTATAAAATGTATGAGGTTGTATGAGTAAAGCAATGTTAAAGCTACAAATTGTAAATTGATGCATATGATTGTATTATATATGCCTATAATATTTTTGTTTCATTTTATTTTTATTTTAATAATGCAAATATTTCACATTTGTAATTTTATTTTATTTTTTTAAGATTGTTTACATGTTGGAACATGTTATAAAACAGAAAATGAAATAATTAAAAGTAGCTGCAAATAATCCAATGTATCAATATTTTATTTTTTAAGTTATTGATTATTTTCTATGCTAATGCATTATGAAAAGGCCATTGTTTTACCAACTATTAATATACACTAATATATTAATGGTCATCATGTTTTACATCTTATGAAAAGTTTGAAGAATTCTGATACTAAGGTTTGTATAGAAAAATATGGTTCATTTGTTAGATCAGTATTTTTAGTTTTAATCTTTTGTAATAAAGAAGTAAGTTAATTTTATTTGTCTCCAAATTTTAAATTGAAGTTTATCAGTATAGTAGTCTGAGTCAATCCAGAACAAATAAAATAAAATACAAATAAATTAATTAAAGATAATATTCTTTAAAAGATGAAAACAATAATAATAACCTAAATATGTAAAGTTATGTGCATTGTTTGAATCAATTAGCCACTAGGCTAAAGGGGGTACCCGAATTCATAATGTAATGGAGGTGCTATATAAGCTGTTCACCAGGTGCTGGACACACAGAGACACTCAGACAGTGATTTAAGCTTTTTAGATTATATTATGTGATCATTGCAGACCCACTTGTCTTAATTTTTTTTGTTACCACATTTATTTATCACTCCAAACTTTATGCAGAAGTTACTCATGAAAATTAACATTACTATGAAGTACTAGAGTTAGTAATTTGATGGTTATTACTGCAGTCATTGTGAAAAAGATCGGGGTTGCCAAAATATTGCAGTACTAATAAACTCCTGTTGTTTGCCTGACTATCATCAGTTATATGCTGTGCAGGCTTCCTATCCAGGCCACAATTGAGAACAAGACATGAACTGTTTAATATTCTATATAACGAGATGAAAGGGACAAAGCCGAATCAATTATCCATAGAAAATCCCTTTTAGTTAAGCTAAATGTAGCAGTTTTTTCTCTGAGATTGCCAGAATAGTGAACAGAAACCTCAAGATGAAGACAAATTTTATATCAGCCAGCAAGACGTTTACGGGATAGAAGCCCACTTCAGTACACCCATCCAGCTTGATCCAAGCTGTGAATATGTAGTCACCCATGTTGAGCCAATGATGATGGTGAAGATCTCCAGACCATTGTATTGTTAAGAATGAAGTCCTTACTACCCTGTTGACCAGATGTATAGCACATTTAGTGACTACAAGTCTGTATGAAGTCTCAAGACACCGAAGAGTAAAATCTATTTTAATTATTTATTATTGATTTTCTTCGATTATATTTGTATATTTATTTCATACTTCTATAACCTGTTTAAAATGAGCCTTATTATTCGATGGAATTTATTTCGCGATCTATTACATGCATGTCAAATCATTTATCTGCCGAGCACAGGAATCTTTTATGTCAAATACTCATCCACTTTTAGCTTAAAATATATGCAACTTATAAGATGAATATGTGCATGTTCAAACATATTTTATTAATGTTTAATTCATACAAGTACATACATATAAATGAAGGAAAGATAAAATGCATTAAAATTATAGTTTCACTTTGTCTTTTCATGTAATTGATGTATATATCAGCGCACGATTATTAAATGTTATTAAATTGTTGAATGGATGTAGGAAGCCTACTATATATGTGTGGGTATAGAACACAGACCACTTCTTCGAAAGATATTTTAATGACACTTTATACTATGATGTTGGGGAATGGGTTACATGATGTATTATTTTCCGTTTATTTGTACAGTCGGTGGTGGGTTAATAGAATTTAATAAATATTTATGTATTTGTGTTAATAAATATTTACTTACTTATTTCACAAGTTATTTAGTTGCATGAATATCTCATTTATTTATTTTTTTCTAATTATATAATAAAATGTATATTTCCAAAAGCGGCTTGACCTCATAATAACCGTAGATAAAGAGAGAACTGAGCTTAGCCTAATGGGATATTACTTTATTAGCATTAGCTATTTAATATCATACTAATATTTTAATAGAATTAGTTTATGTAGAATCTATAATGGATTGTCGGTTATATATACTTTCAAGCAGGGATTAAAGGGAATAGCACATAAAAGCCCAGTTTAAATTTGGCCTTTCAAAGTTATGCAGCGGTTAACTCATTGATGTCTATTAGCATGGTAATGAAATTCTAACAATGGTGGGATTATAATAACCAGCTGCGGTTCAATATCTCACTCAATTAACAATATAGTCATGTAATTTAAATTATGAAGTCCATGTTTCGATGAGAAAATGTTATCAATACCTTATATATATTGTAACCCAGTGATATATATATATATATATATTCGATGAGAAAATGTTATCAATACCTTATATATATTGTAACCCAGTGATTGGGCACTTGGTTTCAATTAATATCATGTATAGAAGAAATTGATGTTATTCTTAAAGAAATAAAAAAGGAAAATAAAAGCAATAATATTTTGGATAAAGTGGGATATCCATTTTACCTAGCTAGGGTTTGTGTAGTTAGTCAATATATTATTTGACTGCAATATCATGTTTTTAAAATGACAGATTAATGTAAATAAAATATTGCTATAATAGCAAGTAAATATAATTTTTAAAATGTAATAAATTGTATTTAATTCTGAATAATGGTAAATAAATAAATAATTACAGTAGTATTATTATAGTTATAAATGAAAGTCAGTTATTTAAATAATTTATTGATAATGTTAGTTTAAATATATAGTTTGTCTTACGGGTATTTATACAAATTAGGAGTAGTCATGAGCAACGAAAGTTACATAAGGCGTGTGTATGTAAAAAAAATAATATGCATGCAAGTATTCTTGGTTTCTTTTTTTTCTCCAGTGTTCTAATATTTAAAGAAAGTGGATACAAATTTCGGTCAATTAGTGATTAAAATATTATTATTTTTATATTTCTGATCAATTGATTCATTCAATAAAAATATAATGGTATCTTAAGTATAATTACAAATGATTACTGTTGGTAAATTTTATTTATTATTTATAATGTTTATTTATTACACTGATATGTATTATATTTCAAATAACCTTGATGACCACGTGATTTATGTGGCTGAAAAAAAATAGCGGGTTGATTCAGTTTTGTCAGTCCTCGATCGTCTGCTTTTAAGAAAAAAAAAAAAAACGAGGGAATGAGAAGTTAACCGTACTGAAAAAAAACTTTTATAACGCTATTTTTTTAAAAAATAAACAGTAGTAAACTAATTATATTATCCTGGTTATGACTACAATAAAAGGGTAAATATATTTTAAGATATTCTGTTTCTATGTTTTTTCTACAGTTATAAATTTTTCTAGTTTTAAGTCCAGAGTTCGAAAGAATTTTAAATGTTTCAGTTTAAAACTTAAAAATGGCAACTTAAAGCAGTTGATAATAATTTATATAAACCCAGAAAGATGAACATTTTTAAAGTAAAAACAAATTATTTACTTCTTTCTTTATATTTAATAATATTCCTTTTGTATAAAAAGAAGAGAAAATATTAGTATGAATTAATTGATAAATTAGAAGAACTCTCCGAGATTTTGCTCTGTCATTTACGTTTTTTTTTTTTTTTTTTTTAAAGTTATTATATCATCTGGATCTGTTTGTAGGGGAAACAAAGTTCATTTATCAATTCAATTACTTCATAATCGTTTAAGAAAAAGTTGATGGGATGTGTATTTAAAGAGTTATTTAAAAAAAAAAAAAAAACGATTTGAAGTTAAAAGCAAAAACTGTTATATACAGTATTAATTTTATCATTAAGTTAATTTACAATCATTTGGAAAAAGAATTGATATGCTATATATTTGAAAGGAACCTGAACTATTTAAAATTAATATGGTAAATCTATGAAAACTACTTGATAATTTTCTCATCATTTTAAAAAATGTGTGCTCTTAAAAAAATTATAATGGAATTTTGTATTTGCTCATCTTAAATATAACGGCAGTTTAATATTAAAATTTCCGAAAAACATACATATCTTCTTCATTACGCTAGCTAGCTGATATCATATTTATACTTCATTATATTCATGTTTATCGTCGTTGTTATATTTATCTTTGTTCCAATTCTTCGTTATCATAATTAAATTATGAATCAAGCTTCACTTCCACTGTGGTTTTTTTTTTTTTTTTTTTTTTTTGGGGGGGTTACATATTTTGTGATACAACTGCTAAAAAAATATTCATTTAAAAAATGTTTCTATTTCAAGGCCTAATATTTGTTGGACTATGAGTAAAAAAGATCTTTACCTGATCAGATAACTCCATAAGGGAGGCGTTCTGCCAAAGAACTAAGGTTTTAAAAAAAAGTATGTTTGGTAAACTTTATTTTTATAAATTTTATAATGTAATATATAGAGGTCTTGCAATTTATTATGTAATATTTTAAAGGTTTTATGATAAATAGGTAGACAGCACTACCATTTTTTTTAATAAATGTTATTTTTGATATGAAGTTATACTGATAAAATATATCTGGTTTATTTTACATGCAACCAGAGATATTAATGTCTCATGTTAAGTATTTAAAATTTGTGTTACATCTTTAATGGGTAAAACAATATTTTTATTTCAATTTGTCAGAAGTAGTTATTTTTATATCTTATACTGTAATAGCATATTTTTAGATAAGGTTTCAATAGAAATTTATTTCAGTAATTCATTATTTTATTTTAAATGATTCATTATTAATATTTCAACTTTAATTTAGTATAAGCTGTTATGCTATACATTTGCTGTTTAATATTCCTTGCTTAAAGTTCACGTTTTTACTAATATATGTGTGTTTTAGTAATTGTTTCACATATTGATTGTTGTGAAAATTGTTTGGCAGATTTATTATTAGTGTATTTTGCTACCTTGCTTAAGTTAGAGAAATGATAGATGCATAACACCAGTATAATTTAATGTTTATTATGCATTGTCCTTGTGGAATAGATGTGTTCTTCCCATAATACATTATATTTTCCATTAGTAGATCATTTTAATATAGTAGCATAGTTTGTAGCCAGTATGCCTAAGACCCATGGAGAGGACTATATAATGTAACTGAATGCTAAGAGAAGAATATATATTTGGTGGGTGTTCCTTTTCCTTAGGTGATGAGACAAAGTCCATACCTACATTTTGAACCTGAGATAGGCTGGAAACCACCAATTCATATAATAAATTATTTTCCTGTAGATGTTACTCAGTTTTTCTATCCCTCGTGAAGTTAGGATATATTTTCCACCATAGAAGATGTAGATTATCGTGTCCTATTTAATGTTATAGCAGGATAGACATTAGGTTTGATGTGTTAGTTCCTCAGCATGCACATTGTCTTTGTAGTGATTTAGTGTTTTGGAATCAATATCTGTATTGTGCTGCTTAGCCTTGCTATTAGTTCACAAGCAAACCAATTTAAGAAAATGAATTTCAAAATTGCGTATTTTTAAAATGTGTAGTTATTTAGGGAATATTCTAATACAATGTTTTATTTTTCATCAGTAGCTGATAATTTGCTTTCCAGAAATTGTAAGTCATTTATGGTAAAATTACCTATTATTAACTTTATGTGGACATGAAATTAAATGTTAATTTGTGTGTGGCTTCTGATAAATGAGCCATATCCATTCATAGTTTATTTCTAATACCATTTTTTTTTATTAACTCATTAATAATATAGTTTAACATTTAAATGAGAGTCATATTTAAACCGAGTTCACAATAGTTTAATAAATAGTGTTTAAATTTCATTGGTGTACTTCATATCATAATAAAAATAGTCAAATAAGAATTTAAAGAAGGGATGTATTTTGTACATTATTTCATCATTCATTCATTCATCATCAACTATTATGAATCCACTGCATAATGAAGGTTTCTCCAAGTTCAATCCATCTTCTCCGATCTTTAGCTTCCCTTCTCCACATCACTTCTGCAAACTTACTTATTTCATCCATCCATCTCACATGTGGTCTATTTCTGGGTCTTTTCCAACCTCTTGGAATTCAGTTTAAGATTTCAATTGTTTATCTACTATCATCTATTCTAGTGATATGTCCAGCCCAACTCCACTTCAGTTTTTTTAATTTTTTCAATGATGTCAGTAACACCTCTTTGTACTCTTACCCATACATTATGTTTTCAATCTCTTCTTATTACTCCCAACATGCATCTCTCCATACTTCTTTCATTGGTCTGAAGTCTCTATATTGCTCTTCTATTAAGTGTCCAAGTCTCATATCCATAAGAAAAAACTGGCAAAACACATTTATTAAATAACTTTTATTTCAAACACGTAGGCATATTTCCTTTTAGTATCAAGTTATTTTTACCAAATGCACTCAAACCAAATTTAATTCTATGATTAATTTCATCTATTATATTTCCATATGTATTAATAATCTGACCAAGGTATTTGTAACTGTTAACTTCTTCTAACTCATCATAATCAATCTTTATTTTCACATTTTGAGAAAATCTATTAAACATTACTTTAGTCTTTTTAACATTTATCTTTAGTCCTACTTTCCTACTTTCATCTGATAACTCCTGCAACATTTCTTGTAGCTCTAAAGCATTAATTGCAAAAGCAACTACATCATCTGCAAAATCTAAATGACTTAAATAATATCCATTTACTTTCACTCCTTTAGTTTCCCATTTTCATCCACAAAATACTTCTTGCAGCACTGCTGTAAAAAGTTTTGGACATATAAAGTCTTTTTGTCATACACCATTCTCAATGTTGACTTTTTCTGTATTATTATGTAATTTAATTGTTGTTGTTGCATTTTTATAAATATTCTTTAAAATATAACAATATCCTGGATATATACCTTGATGATTCAATGCTTTAATCACCAAAAAAACATTTATAAAATCAAATGCCTTTTCATAATGTACAAATCCAAAACATAATGGTAATTCATGTTCATTTGTCATTTCTATAACTTCTCTCAGTACCTGGATATGATCTACTACACTAAACCACTTTTAAATCCAGCTGGTTCTCTTGATTGATTGAAATTCAATGTTCTCTGTAGAAGAGTTGTAATTATCTTCGTAAAAACTTTCTATAAAATTGATAAAAGGCTGATAAATCTGTAATTTTTAATATCTTCTTTATCACTTTTTTTAAAAATTAATATTATTACTGCATTCTTCCAATCATCTGGTACATCTTTATCATTTAGACATTTGGTATATAACTTTGCTATATATATATATATATATATATATATATAGCATATACCATATATATATATATATATATATATATATATATATATATATATATATCTTCACCTACTTTTTTTAATATATCAATTATAATTCCATCATTACCTGGAACCTTTCCTATCTTCATACATTTAACTGCATGTCTCACTTCTTCCTTTAAAATTATGGGCAATTTGGAAGATGTAATAGATATAGGAGGTATTGGTTCTTTATTACTATATAATTCTTAATAAATGTCTTCTACCCATTTCATGATGTCATAATAATTCTATCTTTTTTTCTTATTGCATATATATATATATATATATATATATATTTCTGTCCAATACTAAAATGTTGTTTTACATTCTTGAAACTTTTATTTTCTTCTACAGCTTTTCTTGCTAGTTCACAGTTAGACTTTCTTATATCATTTTCAACTCTTTTCCGCACCATTTTACAAAATTCGAGATATTCAATCCTTTTTAATGCATCATTTTTGTATATATTCATATTCCTTCTTTTTTTCATAAATTCTCTAGTCTCAATAAAAATTTTATTGGTCAATTGCTTTTTTCTACCAGCTATCTTGTTGCAGTTTTTAAAAGTGCATGAGCTGTTTCATAATAATTTCATTCAAATCTGAATCATGCTCGAAATCAACTAATATTTGGAACCGCTTTGTAAGTTCTAATTTAAATTCATAGAATATTTCTGAAAATTAGAAATATCAACTGTAAATATTGTTTTTCTTAATAATTTTTGTTTCTCTAATTTTGCATTAGCATGTATCTTACACCTTGATAAACGATGATCACTTCCTGTGTTAGATTTATTAAGAACATTACAATCTTGAAATATGTATTTTCTGTTAGTCAAAATATAATCCAATTTTGCTGTACCTTCATTTGGATGCTTCCATGTCCATTTCCTTTTAACATATTTCTCAAAAAAAGAATTCATAATATAAAGTTGTTGTTTTTTTCTGCAAACTCCACAAGTCGACATCCTCTCTCATTTCTATTACCATAACCAAAATTACCTACAGAACTTAATCTTTTATTTGTTTACCAATTCTAGCATTAAAATCTCTCATAAAAATTTTAAAATGTTATTTATTCTGATCAAAATCATTTTGTACTTCCATATAAAAAAATTCTACTACTTCATATCTATGAGAACTTCTTTGGGTATAAACCTGTATTATCTGCATTTGGTATCTGCTATTAGGTTGTATAACTAATCTTCCCAATCTGTATGATATACCATCAACCTACACAATGTTGTTCTTCCACTTTTTATTTATAATGAATCCTACTCCTCTTGTATTTCCAATATTTGTGCCTTTATAATAGAGTACATGTCCTCTTTTTAAATCAATTATCTCTTCACCTTTTCTTCTAACATCACAAAGTCCAATAATTTCCCATTTAATATAAGACAGATCTGTTTTTAATTCTTGTAATCTTCTTTCATTAAAAAGTGAGCTGCAGTTGTAAGTACTTAAATAAAAATCCATCCTCAAATGGCAGCCTGGGTCCACAATCATGGGATTCTTATTACCCTCTGCCTTCATCTACCAACCACTGCCTTGGTTGGTAATAAGGGCCATGATTTATTTTTGTCTGTCATAGTTGTATATATGTATTGGAAACATATTTATCATTTACACAGACATTCATTCTGCCTTATTTATAAGACTTAAATAGATATTGTTATGATTATTGTCTATTTCACATTAAGTGTTTCCTTAATGCCGCTTCTAAAATTTCAGAGAACTTAATAGTGTATTAGCTGTACATTTCACCTAGCTTCCTTAAATTGATAGTCTAATTCCGAGCATATGAGAAAATATTGTATTCTTATGTTCTGGTAAACAACCGCAGTAGACAAAATATGTGTCATATATGTTTTTATTTTATTTATTTTACTCTGTGTTGTTAATAAACTTCTAGTATGTTAGTTAATTTTGTGCTGATTTATTTCCTCTATGCAAACAATGTGTTGATTATTTTTATGTGTTTGCAAAAGATATGTAAAATGTTTTCGTTGAGTCCTTAATTGTTTAAATTTTAGAAATTTTAATATACCAAATAAACAAATTTATGCAGATCCTAACATTTCATTTTGATGATAATTATTTTATGAGAATTGCAAGTTTCAGTTAAAACATTTATTTGATATTGAAACGAATCTTATTTCTAGTTTTTAATTCTGACTGCACATTATTTCATTCATGGGCTTGGTCCAATCGTTGAAATAATTACTTTTAATTATTTTATTGTTTTGTCATGAATGATGTAAGAATACAAAACATACCCTTGTTTTTCTTTTATTTTGGTTGATATTCTGGGTAAAAGGCTGAATTATTTCAAATTTTATGCAATTATTTTATGTCATTATTGAACATGTGTATCAATGTATTTATAGTAGTTATTATATGGTAAGACACCCCTGCTATTAAGTGAGGTGAATGTATTCCCTTCACCTACCAGAATGTCAATCATGTGTGACAGCCCAATAATATAGAATATTTTCCCCAAGATAAACAAAAGAACCCAGCAATCATTATTTCTTATTGGAAAATTTTTTATTATTATTATTATTATTATTATTATTATTATTATTATTATTATTATTATTATTATTATTATTATTATTATTATTATTATTATTATTATTATTATTATTATTATTATTATTATTATTATTATTATTAATAATTAATAATAATAATAATAATAATAATAATAATAATAATAATAATAATAATAATAATAATAATAATAATAATAATAATAATAATAATAATAATAATAATAATGCTGCTATTGCATGAAAGAGCATTATTTTCCATTGTACCATAGGAAAGGTACCCTTCATTTTCATTTTACTCTATAAGAGTAGAGTTCATTTCAGATCATATTGGGAAATTATTGATATAACATTTCATGAAACATGAGAAAAAAAGGGGATTTAAGAATTAGTAATCACATTTCACTGTTGCTTTAAGTGCAAGCATTTATAGCTCAAAGAATGTGTTTTTGATGAAGATAGATATCTATTTTGTTTTAAATTGTTAATTCGGGAATGATTGGAGTTTACCTTTCTTCCTAAGTTATTTATTTTATTTATGATAATTCATTATACTATTATTTATTTCTTGCTTCATCTTAACTGCTGATCTCTGGGGGCTATCCATTTATAACTAACCGACCACTGAGCATAGCCCAAGTTATAATATTACTGATTTATAGTTATTTTAATATAAGTCTTAAAGTAATATTTATTGAGATTTATTTTATAAGAATTAGAACAATATGATTTCATGATTGTGATTAGAATAAATTTATTAGTTTAGAATTAGACACCCAACTGTAGAAGCATCAGTTTATAGATTAGAAATAAATATCTAACTATAGTTGTTTCAATATAATTAGTTTGATTTTCCGTTCGTTGGATCGCTGATGTCACTTTATTAGGTTAGAAATGGATGGAGATTAACCAATCTTGATGACACAATGATAGTCGCTATAATTTAAAAACTAAACAGGCTATATAATATGCTCCAGGGGTTCATCATTTGTAACCGAATAAAATTAAGTGTGAAATGAATTTACTAACTTAGCTGACATACTATTTATAATTAAATAAGGATTACACTAACATATAATAAGAACATATACATATCATGCTCCATTTGAGTGTCTATTTGTAACTAATTAAAAGTAACTTTATAGCCCGTTTGCAACTATCATAAACATTAATTCTGTCACGCTAATAATGAAATAAATAAATTATCTCATTTCTCATCACACAAAATAATAACAAAATTAAAATTAATCTGTTATCACTAAAGATTTAAAATATTTCGATATTGGGAAGTCATTTGACCAATAAAATATACTAGCCATTGTCATCAGATAAACTAATATTGGATATAGCAACTGAATAAAATTACTGTGAAATCCCTGGAGTGCATTACGCTTATCTCCAATAATATGTTCTTTTTACAAAGAATTCTTCTCATTTCTCTTTCCATGTATATATACGACCATTCATGATATTCAACTTTCTATAAACCCCTATTTACCAAGCCAAGATTGGGCCTAATGATTATTATTTATTCAATGATGATGGTGATCATAACTCATGGGCACAACATCTTTTAACTTTCTATTATTAACCCATAGTTATTAAAACTTGGTTAGATGTCAAGCATAATCCTTAACTCCTTAAATGTAAATCAATAATCTAGCTTGCTTAACATTTGCGAGTGATGATGATCCTTTAAAATGACAGAATCAAGACAATACAAATACAACAATATTTTTAATAATAACTCATAAACCAAGTATGATATAATTACATTTATTAACACTCTTTTATTTTTTATAAACTAAATTACTAATTATACAATTGACTTTATTAAATATATATATATAATTAAACAAAATATTTTATTACTATATACGTAACCACCTAACTTTATATATCTGCTTTTTCTTTGTTACTACATATTTTGAAATAAGTTAGCTCAAAATGACATAAAAAATACTTCATTGAATGCTTACTTAAGACTTTTCTTACTTATTACACATCATAAAGGTGAATTTCATTTATGTAATGTGTGTGTGTGTTTTTTTCATTTTCATTTATATGTGAAGCCCTCCTCTTTAATTTACTATATTTAAATTAACTATGCATAACCTATTTTTTTGACTGGTCTGTAAAAGCAGTTACACATGCTCACATTCTGTGATATGTCAACATATATATATATATATATATATATATATATATATATTGACATATCATGTGATATATCTATATATATATATATATATATATATATATATATATATATATATATATATATATATATATATATACCCCTATATTATGGATTAATACATAAATCATATATATAAAAATATTATTGCAAACTTGAGCAACAAAAATACATGTTATCCAATTTAATATGCAAAAATAAATAATAATAATAATAATAAAACATTATAAAGCATATCTGAATAGGTTGCTTAATTATCACAATAAATAAAAAACACTTAAAAAACATTTTAGTATTACATTATATAACCATAAATAAATAAAAAAAAATAATTAAAAAAAAAACTATGTTTAATGGATTTAAACTGTGTGTGTATTGCCATGTATTATTGATAATAACACAACCAACAAACAAATTCTTAATATTTTCTCTATCAAAAGAAAAAAAAATAAAATGCTTTGATTTTAATAATTAAAGTTTACTGTTAATAAGTAAGAATAAGAGATTCGTTAGTGAAAGTTCAAAGTTACCCAATTATTTTCACTTCTTGTGAATGTCCCAGGTTTAAATTTTTAGACCGCTTGCCTAACTTATACATTCAACTGGTTGGTTTCATTGGTTTCTACCATTTAAAAAAAAAGTTATTACAAATACTTTTAGATAAATATGAACTGTTTGGATTACTTGATCCCACCATTTTTAAAAAAAAAACATTGTAGATACTTTAGATAATGTGAAGAAAACTTTAGAGAAAAAAATGATATAGATTATTAAAACTTGATTACATGGCTTTTATTATATATCTTCTCCTCTTTCCCCTTCTCCCTCCATTCAAAAGTGAAAATTCTTTAATTGGCCAATATACAGAAAAGAAGCCCCTCAGATAACTTATGTGGTTGGATTTAAATTCAACCATTCTTTTGGTTACTATCGACCGGTATATGAGTCCATAGATAGATCAGTAAGCTAACCCATTATGTCAGATTTCAAGAAACAGAAACAAAAACTTTAGCATGGCAAATTCATTGTATTATACACAGCCCAAAAATATTTTAATACCATTTTTATAGAATTTTCAATAACTTCCTCCAAGAAATTCATTTTGTTCCATTTCCTTATATTAATCTTGCTGTGAATTACTAATATATAGGTTCACATCTTTTATGCTGATATTAAAGCAACAAAATGCATATATTTATTTCCTGAACTTTTTTTAAGAAAATAACAAGACAGTTCTTTCTTTATTTATAAGAAACAAATGAACAAAAAACAAAACTGACTGGCTCTCCTCAATATTGTTGACTCATTGCTTTCCAATTCTCCAACTTTTAATTGCCTTCATCATTTTGGTTTAAAATTTAAAACAATTGCATATTTCTTGTAATTTTAAGACAACTTTAACAACTGCCATTTACAGCATTTTGTTCAGTGATTTTTCTTCTTAAAATTATTAATGAATCTCTACCATTAAAACTACATATTGTTAAGTAATCCTGCTTTTCAAAATTATTAAACTGAATGCCTCTCAAAAATTGCATATTAATGACTACACCTCTTTTTTAATAGTAATGATTTTCATTTTAGTATTATTAACGACTGACCTTTCATAAACTTCTCCCTCTTTATATTTCAATTTCTGATCTAAAAGAATAAAAAAAAATCAAAAATAATTGAGATTTGAGATAGCAATCAAATTTCACACATAGACGGTCTCAAATCATTAACAAAAAGATTAATAAGAAGATCAATAATTATTTATTCCATCAAAGCACTCCCTTTTCTTCCTTATAATAATCTAAGAAGCAGATTACATAAAAAGCCTGCATTCTAAAGTCAATAAAAACTCCTGTAAAATAATGTCTTATGTTTAAAACAGGTGGACTTTTTTACACTCTTTTACATGTGTGCCTCTTTTATCCACTAATCGTTTTTACACTTTTTTTATTTCCTTCATTTTATTTTACAGAAATAAAACTAAATAACTGAATATATCAATTATTTAATAAGAAAATAATATATCAAAATATCATTTCTTATAACATTCTTTCCATTCACTGCTACTTATTATTAATTGTCTATAAATATATAATAATACTCGTGCACACAAATCTCTATACAATTTTTTTTTAAATTAAATAATATATATGTGTGTGGAATGAATATATATATATATATATATATATATATATATTGAAACCTTCCAGGTTGGCACTAGAAAGAAATATGGGAAGGTCACATTTGAGATAAAGACAATTAGTTGAGAAAAATGAATTGTGATATAATATAATATTCAGAATTGAATTTTTGGGGAAAAATTAGGCCTAAACTGTGATATCATTAATATTTAAAATTGAGTTTTAAAAAAATAAAATCTAAACTGTGATGTGATTTGCTAATTGAAATTTGGATTTTAACAAAAATTAAAATTTTAAATAGATATATTGATGGGTGGAGTTTTGGATCTATATGTTTAGTGGTAGATGTTTGTGTACAATAGAAAAATTACATATCATCATAGACAGATGCATATGTGTATTATTAATTAGAATTTTCTTTTTATATGTTATTTATAAATTACTGATTATAGATTGTCTTAAAATCTTAGGTTTTAAAAATGATAAAGATTATTTGAAATAGTAAATGACATTTTAAAATTAATAATTAATGTTTAATATTTTTTTAATTACTATGTATAGTAAATTCAAACATTATATTGTTTAAAATTTTATAAATAATATTTCTGGCAAGCTTCCAAAGTTGTCATGGAAACATAGAGGGCGTGAAGAGAGAAAGACAGAGTTTTACAACTAAAAAAAGTAATAAAAAAAGCTGCAAGAAAGAAGATAAGAAACTTAAAAGATTTTTTTTTAAAAAACAAAACTCTAATAGTATAACCAATATAAAAAGAAATTGCAAGGATTATAATAATACCTTTATGGAAATTTATATTGTAAAACTGGAGTTACCATGAAGGAATAGACTCAAAAGAGTTACCTGTCTTCAAATCTCTACCAAAATTCATGATTCGAATCTACTACCTATAAAATTGCCTGGATGTCTCTAAGTTAAGTTATTTCTATTATAATCTATTTTAATGTATATTAAAAGTGAATAACATCAAGATGGCAACTTTTTGTAAGATAGAGCTATTTCAAATTTTAACTTTAGACGCTAAAATTAAACACCTATTTTTTTTAACTTAAGGAATTTGCTATTAATATTCGATAAAACAAAATTTAAAATGAAAAAAGATATATATATATCCAATATGATATCAAGAAGATACTTTATATTATATCACTTCACTATACACGTGTCTGTAACAGGATAATTTTCAATGCATGCAAGTGTAATTATAAAGCTTATCATAAAATTCTAAAAGGAAAAGACTATTGTCATTCTTAACAAAAATATGCTTTAACAATGGATAGACATTTTTTTTTATCTTAGAATTTACGGTGTCATTGAAATTAATATATGTGTTTCTTAACTTTCAAATTTAAAAAAAAAAAACATTTTACATGTAATAATGAGGTATTGACATATATATATATATATATATATATATATGTATAAAAATATGTTTATACATCTATATATATAAATATATATATATATATATATATATATTTTATAATAGATGTATAAACAATTTTTTGTGTGTGTTTTGTGTACCTTTAAAAAAAATGAAGCAATGTAATTTCATATATATATATATATTATGATATGATAATGTGTTTGTATAATCTGGAGATTATACTATAGGTGATTATATATGTTCGGATGTGTGCGTGATGTTACGTATTATTATTATTATTATTATTATTATTATTATTATTATTATTATTATTATTATTATTATTATTATTATTATTATTATTATTATTATTATTATTTTAATTATATTTATTAAGCTGAATTTCGATAATGATTGTTATAAAAAAAATAAAGAATTAAAACCTTGTCAGTTATAAGTTTATTATATAGGGAGTAGATTAAAATAAGTTAACGATAGAAATGGTCAGGAATAATTAGATTAAGTATATAGATTAAGTGTTTTAGTATTGTAGTCCCATGCTTGTCTCTAATTTTGTACAGTTAATGCTAGATGGAATATATAATAATTATAACGGACAAGTGTTATTTAAAATTCTATAATATTTCTAAAAGATTATTAATTTTAATTACCATCAAAGCGTTATAGATAATTTAATAGGTTGTAATTTGGAAATTCATGATATTTACTAAATAAACAAACGCACATATTCGAAGATATATAATGCACATATTAAAAAGTAGTTAATTTTCATTTTATCACAGAAAAATGTAATGGGTGATAAAGGTATCAATAATATTTTTTTTTTAGTTATGATTTATTTTTTATTTTTTATAATAAATATCTTATTGAATCAACAGCTTATAGGAATTCCTTGATTATATACGTTCGATTCTTCATTTCCACACACACACATCTATTTATCATAGTATAGTTATGGAAGATATGGGTTGTCAAAATAATTCTAGTTTTAGTTAAATTTGTTTGATGGTAATGAATTTCAGTATTATAATAGCAATAACACATTTTACTATGCTTGGAATAGATAGTGATATGGATAGAAAAGTACCCGGTCCTAATGATTATCTAGTCTATGTTAAATATGAACTTCTATTAAAAGAACATTTTGATGATTGTGCAATAGTTTAGCATTGAACAGATGCCCTGAACATATTTCAATTAATCTTATAATATTATTGTCTATAGATGTTTTTATCATCCTTGTTGGCTTGATATATAAAGACCATACCCTATAACCTCAACTGAGCTAAGCCATATGGTAATTTCAATATAAAATCTTTTAAATAAATTTAAATATAATTTATAATTATAAATTTTATTCTATTTTGCATAGAATTGGCACCTGGGCAATTATAAACATAGTAAAGTAGATAAGTGAAGAGGATGAAGGTTATAGGATAGGGTTTCAGTATATATATATATATATATATATATATATATATATATATATATATATATATATATATATATATATATATATATATATATATATGTGTGTGTGTGTGTGTGTGTGTGTGTAATAATATTATGATATGATGTCTGTATTTTTAAAGCAATATACGTAATTATATAACTGAATATTTGTAAATACAGTAACTAAATAATTAAAAAAAAATTATCCACTTAGGATCCCTTTTGATTATCCCAGTAATCTGTGTCAACTAAAGCTTTGAAATGCTAACTTTTTCACAATTCCGTGATCTTAATGTTTGCTGCTTGCCTGTTAATTAAGTCGTGTTTATATTAGTATATTAGCATAGCCTCCTTTATTTTTCTTTTATTGATATTTTTTCAATTTGCAATATTTTTACACTGTTAAAATTGAAGCCAAAACCATAAATACATGATTTATTATGGTCGTAAAAAACAGATGCTGAAATATTATTATCTCCTATGCAATTTTGTTTCGATTTCTGAACATGTTTTAATAATAGCAAGTGTTCTTTAGTTCTTTTTTGCAACATACATCTAGATTCACCTATATATTTACTGCCACACCTATATATCCATTTATAAATGACACAGTTTTTATTTATAAATGAGGTTTTATCTTTGGAGTTAGTTATTAATTTGTTTAATGTAGGAGGTGTGTAAAATGTAACATCACATATATCTTTATAAAGTTTCCTTATAAACTTTACTTGATAATTTGAAATATATGGGATTGATATCCATATTTTTTTATTAGCAGGAGAATCAATATTATTAAAGTTTTTATTTTTATATTTTGTATTAAAATCTTTAATAACATTATATATGTGATTATAACTATAGCCAGCATTTAATAATTCATTTGAAAATATTTCAATATTTTTGCCTTTATCTGATGAATATTTGCAAAGACTATTATTTCTAAATAAGAAGGACTTCAAACCTGCAATTTTGTGTGACATTGGTACTTTTGATTTATATGTAATATAACCTCTTTTTACTATTGGTTTAATGGTCATACAGTAATCCAGCATGTCTTGATTCTAGTTATTTTAAGATCAAGAAACTGAACGCACATTAAATCTTCATCTGTTTTTATCTATCTTAGGCCTTTCAAATCATATAAATTCCTCAAACAACCCATTAATTGTATTTGATTTATCACATACAAAAACATCATCAACATATTGATAATATGCAGTTATATTTTTTTGATAATATTCCTTTTTCAAAATATTTTCCTCATATGTAGAAATTATAAATTGCATATTTGAGCAACAGTAGGTAATCCCATGGACCATCCATTACACATTTTATAAAAATCCCTATTAAAAACTGCATAAATATTTTAAGAATAGAATTTAATGTTTCAATTATAATCTTTATTATTTTCATGTTAACATTTTTTAAACTTAATGCTTTGGAAATAATTTTGATAGATGCTGATCGATCAATTGATCCATACATTTCACAAACATCTAGAGTACATATAATGTCATTAACATTGATCTTAATGTTATGAATTTTATTAACAAAATCAAATGAAGAACATATTGTATATTTACCAAAACCAAAAATTGTTTGTGGCATTTTCTCAATTAATCAACAAGTATCATAATAAAATGCCCCTCCAAAATCAATCATTAAATGTAATGGTTCATTTTCTTTATGCAGTTTTACATTTGAAAAAATCTTAGGATATATTGCAGCAGAAGGGTAAATTTTATAATAATTTATATTATCAATCACTTTATTTTTAGCTTTTTTTTAAAATGTTCTTTACAAATTGAATATGTAAATATTCTATATTAACTTTATCAATTTTCATAAACCAAAAGTGCCAATGTCACACAAAATGGCAGGTTTGAAGTCCTTCTTATTTAGAAATGATAGTCTTTGCAAATATTCATCAAATAAAGGCAAAAATATTGAAATATATTCAAATGAATTATTAAATGTTGGCTATAGTTATAATCACATATATAATGTTATTAGAGATTTTAATACAAAATATAAAAATAAAAACTTTAATAATATTGATTCTCCTGCTAATAAAAAATATGGATGTCAATCCCATATATATCAAATTATCAAGTAAAGTTTATAAGGAAAATGTATAAAGATATATGTGATGTTGCATTTTACACACCTCCTACATTAAACTAATTAATAAATAACTCCAAAAATAAAACTTCATTTATAATAAAAATTGTGTCATATATAAATAGATATGTAAGTGTGGCAGTAAATATATAGGTGAATCTAGATGTACATTGGAAAAAAGAACTAAAGAACACTTGCTATTATTAAAATGTGTTCAGAAATCAAAACAAAATTGCATAGTAGATAACAATATTTCAGCATCTGTTTTTTACGACCATAATAAATCATGTATTTATGGATTTGACTTCAATTTTAACAGTGTAAAAATATTGCAAATTGAAAAAAATAACAATAAAAGAAAAGTAAATGAGGCTATGCAAATATAAACATGTCTTAATTAACAGGCAAGCAGCAAATGTTAAGATCATGAAATTGTGGGAAAGTAGGCATTTGAAAGCTTTAGTTGACACAGATTACTGGGATAATCGAAAGTGCTCGTAAGTGGATAATTGTTTTAATTATTTAGTTACTGTATTTACAAATATATATATATATATATATATATATTTGTAAATTTATAATGTTACTATATATATATATATATATATATATATATATATATATATAGTAACATTATAAAGATATTACCGTTTTAAATTAATAGCTCAAAAGGATTCAAACAAAATAAATGTTTTATCTGAGTGACAGTAATCAAATAAATGAGATCCAATTGATTTCAAACTATATTAACATGAGCATAAACTATGAAACAAGTGGTAAATAAAATTATTATGAGGTAATGGCATTGTAGCCAAAAATATAAGATCAAAATGCTTATCTCAAACATATTAATGATGATGAGCTATAAGGGGCAACTATAATAGGCATCACAATTTATTAATTCAATACTCAAATATTACTTATAGATAAAATATAGGTGGCTTAAATATTCATAAATTTCTACTTGAGCTGTATAAAAATATATCGTAATTTCATAAGATCAGCAGTAGTGCTTGGAGGACTAGCCATTACAGATATCTGGTATCTTGCCTATTTCAAACTCTTGTGAGGCCGCCATTACATTCCCCGTAAACAAGCAGAAACTATAAACAATTATTATTCAGAACAATCTACTATAATTCAGGTATATGGAAATCAAGTGGGTGAGTACACTGGTAACTCAATCAAATATCTCTCAATATATTCCCCAGTAGATTTTTCTCATTCTTATCTCTTGGTTGGATTTCAAGTGCATATTTAAATGAACAACAAGTGAATATGGTCTATCAGGGCGCCACTAGGTTAGTTGGACCTAGACAAAGTTATATTTATAACTTTTTCACATGTACTGGGTTTGAATTCCTTTTTGGTACTTTACTTCTAATAAAATGGAGGATTTTGCTTTTGGACCCATGTCACTGTATGCAATAATATTTAGTTAAACACAAAACGTCTTTAAACTAAAGTGGAATTCATTAGACAGAAATCATTTCTTAGATCTTAACATAACAAATGTGTTTCAATATTTTTTATAAGTTTTACTAGCTTAGATTATATTATTAATTTAGGATGGCAATCCACTCATCCTTGCATGAAATATATGATGGGATTGGGGTTATAATAATACTAAGAAATCACTAAATACTATGAAATCAATATTTATTTATGGCCTTTAAACATTTATCTATCCCATTAATTAAAACGTGATGATGACGGTGATGATAATGATAATGGTTAAGCACAGCTTTAGGACTAAGCCTAATCATAAACCTAAATTTTATAAAGAAATTCATAATTATTGCTTAATTTTAGTATATCTAATTGGGACTTAAATAGCTAATATTCACCTTGATGATGAATGATCACATTTAATAAAGACTACTCTTAATGAAATATATATGCCTCGTTTAATAAAGTAAACTAATATTTATTGCTGCATTTCTAACATATACATAAAAATTTTATATATACATAAAAATTGATATTAACAATAACAACAGTAATCATAATCGACTGTTTTAAAATCATAACATTAATTTAAAATTCTTCCCCCTTTTCCGTAAATGTATTTCAAATTGGATGTCACATTGACCATGATTTAAACTCAAGAAAATGTCTCAAAAAAAATAAACATTCTTTTCATTCTCTCTCTTTTCTCTTTTGCACACATACCTTTATAAATCTAACTTGTAAAGTAGAATGATAAAAAAATAAATGTTAGTAAAATTGGATAGAGCAAGTTTTAGAAACAAGTTTTAAATTATTTTCTCCCCTCTCTTCTAACCTCTGAAATGCTATCCCTTAACTTAAAACAAAATCTAATATTTTTAATACGGCCTATTTTTCTTTACATTCACACACAATTACATATATGCAACAAGAATTATATTATTATGTATGTGTGTGTTTTATCTTCATAATAACAAAAATATTATTTAAAATAAAATAATAATAAAAAATATGTTACATATTAATAACATTTCATAGCTTTAAGTTAATAGACAATCAGAATTTTAGTACATCTAAAATCGTTTTTAAGAAATTCTTGGTTTCAATTGATCTTGTTTGTTTTAAAAGTTTTTTAAACAAAATTATACCACTCTGTTGCTAAAATTTTACTAGGTCTCTGATATCATAAAGAAAATATATAAAAGAAAAATTTATATTACCAGTTCTATTCTTTGTAGCGACTTCTAATAATTCAAATTTTCTTGTTCAATGTCTATATTTTGCAGCTACCATTTCCATTTTTCTTTGGAACAATTTCTTTCTTGAAGTGTATAATTATTTGATGATGATGATCCTATTGAGGTTATTTGCTTTAGTGGACAACTTGGAAATCATTATATTAACTCTTCTTCTCTTTCTGTCAAGCATGATTCTTTTAGTGGATGAAGTACATCAGTTGTTTTCACATTTATAATTTTGCTTGGATTTAAACTCAGTTACTGGAACAATTAATTGGACTTGATAATTTAATATTTATCAGTAGATTACTCTTTTTTCTGATCGCCTCTAAATGCAGGTGAATCTTTTTTTCTTTCTATTTAAAAACATCTTATTTCTCTCGGTCAGTTGAAAGGTGTAGAATATTATTTTTCAGACAAAACATCTTTTCTTTTCTATATGATGTGCTGACTGGATGGTCTGGTCAACAGACGAGACATATATTAATTTTCTTACCCTGCCATTCTTGTATATTTAACCTCCAAAAATTTAATATATAAAAAATGACTTGAAATTGGGAATTTTGTAGAGTTGAAAGCTTGTCTTTTCTCTTCAATATTTTTAAAAGTCTCTATCCTATCAACTGATTTTCCAGACTGCTTTTATATCCAATTTTTATTTCTATTTTTGAACAATTTTTTTTTTAGCTGGAGAGTGCAATCTTTTTAGGAACATTAAAAAAATCACACACCTGGTTTCCAGACAAACTTTTGTCTAGATGGAAAAAATAGTCTTAATCCTTTTTTACACCTATGTAACATCTCAAATTTGAGCTTCTTTTTTTTTGATCTTAAGATGAGACATTTGTAAAATTAGACTTTGCACATCATCTCTAAGTTTTAACATAAAAACAACCCTTATAGTACAAACTGTTGAATAAAAAAAATAAATTAACAGATTTTCTCATTTTTCTTTCAATATTTAATAAATAAAAATGTAGTTTATGTATGCAATGTACATACACACTCATTCAAATTATTTATAAACTGACATTAAAATAATCTAATTCCTAGCTTAGTAAGCATAACCCTAACATTTAAAATAATATCCTTAGCTTTTAAATCCACATTACAATTATAGAAAAGCAAAAATAAAAACAGAATAAGATATTAAAATTTAGCAAGTGTAGGTTAGTTTTAAAAAAAGTTAATATGTGTAATTTAAAAATGACTAACTAAATAGCTTTTATAACACACACTGCCTATACATATGCATTATACCTTTATATTTTAACAAAAAAATACCTATTAAATGTGTGTACTACTCTTTTTATTTTTTATATCAACACACAGACAAATAAAGAATATAACTGCTGTCCCACTCTCTTTCTATCTTAAGCTTTTAGAACTTATCTTGTAGAGTTTAAACTTGGATGTCCTACAGCTTTCTTTTTACATAAAAATTTGATTATATATATATATATATAGTGCCAAGGCCAATTTGGCACATATTTATTTTTACATAAATATTTGATTATTTACAGCACTATATATATATATATATATATATATAGTGCCAAGGCCAATTTGGCACATGTATATAAAATAATTTTGTCTAAAAAACTTATTAAAATAAAAAATCTTTCATAAAAGAGTTTGAAAAAAAATAGAAATTAATTGATTAAAAGGGGAGAGGGGGGGTTTTGTTTAAAAAAAATAAAACTAAGAGTTCATAAAAGTTAAAGAGTGTTATTATTATAAATTAAAAGCTTCGAAATATAAATCTCTTTTCATTCAAATTGAATAAAAAAAATAGTATTAAAACTAGTTTTGATCTATAGAATAAAATTATATATGTGTATGCGAATGTAAAATATATGTATCAGTATTAAATATTATAAATAAATGAAAAATATAATTAAAAAAAACACAGCGGTGTGCTACTAATTAAAGATATGAAAACAACATGTTTTGAAATAGCTACTACTAATTAAATAATCAATCAAAAAACACGTTATCGGATTAATTACCAATGAAATTCGACAACAGATATTTGCCGGAGGATATTACATGGACAACATGTCGCAGGTATAAATAGACTTTTTTTTTGTTATTGGACAATTAATTGAGTGAGTTTCATTCAGTCTAGTTTCCAGTGACAGTCTTCTTTCCATTCAGATAACAATTTCTATTATGTATTCAGAAACAAAAATGCATTGTTGAGCAGCTTTTGGAAATATACGCTCATGCTTCAGCTTTTTTGTCCAACAAGATCATCAAAACCTGCCTGTGAAATAATGTCTGCATAACAACTCAGAAATCCTCCATCAAACGTTCAATTGTCTTCAAGAATAAAGCCAATGGATTCAAATAAAATCTCTTCAAGAAACATCCAAATCTAACTGGTTAGATGTAATCCATCAGAAGCAGCAGAAGCAGCCAACAACAAGCAATATCCCCATTCCAAAAATCCTAGGTAAACATTTGTTTATTATTATTTATACATAGTAGCCACTGCTGTAATTCATAAATATTCAAGATTCAAACTATATGAACTCTATTATACATAAAATGAACTATTGATATGTGTGTATAAGTTTCAAATGCTATTAATGCTTTATTATTATATTTGTGAATGCTATATGAGTTAATATGTGTGTGATCATTATATCAGTGTTATTAGTTAATTGAGATAAATACCAATGTTCTACTACTAAAATCTACAAGAATATTAAACTAGTTTAGAAATGTTAATTTAGAATGTGTGTGTGTATTATATTAGATTTATAAAGATGTTTAAATTTAGTCAATAACCTTTGGGTAATAAATTATCTTTAAACTTAATTAATGTTAGTTAAAATAAATTGTCTTCAAACTTAAACTTTATTTGTCGGTCAATTCTTTTACCAACCTTTTTATTAATTCTTTCCACCACAAATTTTGTATAATTTTATTATTGAATTAAAATTAGACTGAGCTAGTTTTAGGGAATGTTTCGAGCACTGGATTATGAGCCTACTGCCTGAATACGTTAGTCTTCAGACTAGCTGGCGCCCTGGGATTTATCCCGAAAGAAATAAAATATTTGGATAGTAGGGGTTTGAATTTAGCAGCCGAGATGGGCCATTGTTAATAGTTGGTTTATCAATAAGATCTCCCATTTTGCTCTAACGTGCCAGTTTGTTCACGTAACATTTATAAGATTATAAATGTATTATGAAGGAGTTTGAAACCAGTCAAAGCTTATATATACGTATAAGTAAGTGGTTTCAGCGGTTCGACCCCGTACATAAATGGCTTTTCCCAACGTTTGGGGCTGGACCTAAGTAAAAATAGTAAATAAATATTTTGTTTCTTGTTTAAAAAAATTTTTTTATACAAAAGCTGAATTACATATGTAAAGTGGTATTAATTAAAAAAAAAAGAATTGACCGAAACCTTTTTTTCCCTTTAAATGAAGAGACATTTATGCTATTTACGTTAGTTGAAATAAATCATTATGTTAAATCGGAGACAGTTGGGTGTTTGGGCGGAGTTAAAGCATTAAGATTGAGTCAAGAAAAATGGACAAAGGAGGGGTGGAGATAGTGTGTATTTCCAGTTTAGTAAGAAATAAATAAAATAATAATTAGTAAACTTATTAAAGTGAATAAAATACGGTATTAAAAATAATGATAAAAAGTGTTTAAAATTATAAATTATATAAAAAAAAAAATAAAGCTAAAATGGAGACTCAAGGTAAAAATATATAAAATAGCCCCAACAAGGACAAAAGAGAAATCATAGCTTACTAACCAGCATGTTTGAAAAACAAAACGAAACAGCCAAAGATTATAAAAAAATAGCTGAAGAGCTTAAAAACCAAAATAATGAAATGAAGAGTAAATTGGAAGGGTAAGCTGAAATACTTGAAAAGTTAAAGGACCAGATCGAATGGGCCAAAATAACATAAAAGAAGAAATTAGGGAAGAAATAGAAGAGATTAAAACACAAGTAAAAAATCAAGAGTTCGTAGAAGTAGATTTTGTCAAAAAAAATAAGAAAGTTGAGGTCATCAAAGAGATAGTAGAGTCAGATAGTGGTAAATATAGTAGTTTGGAAATAGAAATTAAATTAGAATCAGATAGCATTGTTACAGAGAAAGTAGAAACAAATGTAGATCAAGAAATAGAAGAGAGACATAAGTTCAAGGTAGAAGATAGCATTGAAAAGATTTTACAAAAAGTTAAAAAGGTTAAAGTAAAAGTTTGCATTTGTTTAAAACGTAGATTTAAAATAAAAAGAAAGCATAGGAAAAAATATTCACAGTTAGGAAAAATGCGGTGGAGGTCTGTGAAGCTTAAAGGTTTTCTTATTTACAAGGCAGAAAATAAAACGGAAAGAGAAAGAGATAAAATAGATTTTAATCGAGAGATAGAAGTGAGAATATGGAGTATCATTTATGTTAGTGAGTTAGTAGAAAGATGGAAGAAACTGACAGACAAAAATTAAAAATATGTATTCTGACAGATTCGCTGGCTTGACCTAGTTATTAACGACCATGGACTCAGAATAATGGAAAATGTTTAACAAAGTTTAATGAAATAAATGAAAAAATGAGTATCATGTTAGTTTGAATAATTAAAAATGATTAAAGTTAGTCTTAGTAAAATAAATTAATCTTAGAGTTTAAAATGTCAAAGCATCTATAAAACAATTTATGTCAAAACCCTCAATTATGTCATCAATTATATTGATATGCCAGCTCATAAGTCTAGAACACAGTGGAGCATGACACATCTGAAATAAATGTGTAAATCAAAATAGACAAGCAAAATGAAAATGTTTTTTTTTTAAAAAAAAGGAAGAGTAAAAATAATGCTTTAAAAATAAAAATGAAATAAATAAGTGTATAATGAAAGTATTAATGAAAATAAAACGTTATCAAATAAAATTAAAACTAAAAGTGTATTAACATTAGGATTGAGGTGTGTGAGAGTATTTGGGCAAACAAATTAAAAGTTGTTTTAAATCAGCACAAAATCTATCTATGTGTTTGAATTGCCTTATACTTCACTGCCTACTTCTCTTAACATTACATTTATTACCTAATAATGAAAATAAAAACTAAAAATGCACTCTAGAAAAATAAGAATTTGAAGTGTTCAATACTTAGGAAAAGTGATCAATGCACATATTAATTAAGGAAAATGTTCGTGAATAAATAAGTAGGTCAAATAGTTAGAATAAAATCGATAAAATCAAGTTAAATAAATAAGCATAAATATATCTGTAGACAAATAATAATAATAAAAAGTGACTCGTGATAAACTAATAGATTTTTTTTTTGGAATACATGCACGGTAATAAAAGAAAGTAAATAAATGATTTAAAGTCATATATATATATATCAGTGTAATAATGAATAAATCATTAAGTAAATAAATGATTTAAAGTCATATATATATATATCAGTGTAATAATGAATTGTAGTAAATTGTTTTTGAATATATGCAAGTTAGATAAAAAAAGTTGAGTAAGAGTTTATAATAATATTGTGAAATTAGATTAATACAAATGTTAGAATAATGTTCATATGAATTTAAAAATAATGTTGTAAGATTAGTAATAAAAATATAAAGTCAATCTAAGGTGTATTAAGAGTGTGGAAGTATACATGTGTATATATGCACACATACACTGGTAATATTTGGTAAATACGATACCTTGTGATGCGTATCTTAAATGTATTTATCCAGATATACTTTTAGGTTATTTTCTTGGCACTGCTGCACCTTATGATGTGTGCAAAAAGGGATTTATTTATTATAGATTCCCTGTAAGCAAGTCCAGTAATAATTCGATATCTAGAATATTAGTAGGTGTAGAATTATGCTGCACATATACACATGTGTAGGAATTTATCTATAGAAAAAGGAAATGAGGGTAAGATATTATTCATGTTAATTTAAAAATAAGGTTGTAAGAATAATAGTAAGGAATTAAAAGTCAATCTAAGGTGTATTAAGAGTGTGTAAGTATACATTTGTATATACTGTAACAGTCAAGTTTGTACATTCGCATAACAGAATTCAGAATCCAAGCAAAAAAGACCAAAGCTGACCAGACTAGGACTGTAACATCCCGAGTCCGACCGCACTTCAACTCGTAAGCCAGGATTCCAAGACTCAAGACCCTACGAATGACCACCTTGAAATTACACGTAGTATACCTTTTTCCACACGGCCGACATAGGTCACGGAGAAGCAATAAGACTCTGATGAATAAAAGAAAGGTTCTTAATTGACTAAAATATCACTAAATTTAATTTAACTTAACGCATAGTTTTCACATATATAGACTATAAATAGTAATTAGAATTGGATTGAATTAGATCAATAACGAAACAGAGAACGAAATACATTAAATTAATTATATATTTATTTACAATTGGCATGAAATTGATCAGTTTTACACATTTCACGGTCGAATGTACAAACATTGGGTGGATAAGAGAACACATTCTCTTTTTATATACAATTCAAAATCACTTTACATAAGTAATCATTAAATTTCATAGAGGGGTTTAACATATGCCCATCTTATGAATTGTTTACACTTGAAACATAATTAATCACTACGTTATGTCTATAAATCTCGATAAGCCAAACCCTATTACATTTGTGGCTGGTATATAAATAATTATATTAAACTTTGATCATGAATTCATTTACTAAAATATACACTATAATTTAATAACGAGCGCATAAACCAGCTCAAGTAATGATCGATCGAACATGGCTTTCGAGAGAAAATTTTCAGAATGCTGAAAGTGTTATGTTAAGGTGGGAGAGTTGGCTGAAATAAGATTTTACCAATGCGCTATGGCACAGGTAAACAATAATAGAAAAAGTCGCTCTGCAGATGGTTGAAATAACTTCAGGGTTCTTGCGACAAACGCCGGTACACTGTAACCGATCGCAATGCTGCGTTAAAAGGAACATTGTGTTCAGGAATGGTGGGGGTCTTACGTGCTAACCTGGCCTTGGCTCAGGCTTCGCTACTGCTCTACCCTATAAGAGAAGATGTGCTGGCAATGCCGTGGCTCCATCTTGAGATATGTATATTACGTATAGCAGCAAAACGAGAATAATTTTATAAAATACTATCACATCCGCCAAGCAAAGAATAGTATATTTCATACCATGAAATACGAGTTAATAGCATATTAGCTCTATCAAATTGGGACCAACTCTTGGGTAGCCTGATAATAAACGTCTATGCTACGAGAGGCAATATTACTACATCTGTACTTTGACATGTTCGATCTATTAAGTTACTTATAGATAATAAATATTTAAGGAGGGAAAGTATATTTCTATGGACTTAAGAATTTAAATGTCAAATATACTTATAAATATGATCAAGGCTAAATTTAATTCTAAATAAAACTAAAAGGTTAAGTTTTTAAATGGTTGATTATAAAAGAGCCACATTTCACACATTAAATCATTTAAATAATAAAAAAAAATAGGATTTTGAAACAGCGCAGAAAGTTGAGGCTATAAATAAATTACGCGAAGATTTTCAAATAATATCTTCTTAAAATATACATGAAATTAAGTGCTCACTGTTTTGAAATATTGGCATATGAAATATAATAAGCATTTAAAATAAAATAAGCAAAGAAATATAGACACAACCGCAGTGATATAACTTTAAACTAAATAATTTACTTTGAAGTAAATGGAAAATATAAATAAGTCAGATTATTTAAACTTTATCATATTAAATTTTGATAGCAAGTGACATATTAAAATATTAATTAAATGGATTTTAAGTTTTGATTACATTTTAGCTTTATCATTATTTTAAAAAGAAAGTTTGATAACTTATATACATATATTTACATAAAGAATTACACAGAATTACACAGAGCTCTGCGGTTTGAAAAATAAAATGGTACTGGTATGATTTATCTGCAAGTTCTTGGCTGTTGGTTTGGTTTAGTTTGACTGGGCGGCATCATCTTTTCCATTATGTTAGGCTCATCTCTTCTATTGGCATGATGGTGGTTTAGGCATTTCGACGAGAGAAACCCCATTCTCTCGCAGAGTAACAGCAACAAGATGCCCGCTTTTAGCCGGACATGTTAAACATTAACAATTGTGAAGACTGGCTGCAATTCTCACTAACAATATGGCTCTTATTCTCTAACTATATGGCTCCCTTCTTGTTAAAAATACAAAGTATTTATATCTTTTCCTTATCGGAATCTATCGCTTCAAGACTCAAAAAACTCAGGAATTTAATTAAATATTTTTCAATTTTACAATCCAGATTTTTAAAATCTTAGATAACTTATGTTAGAAACATTCCATAAGCTATTATAATTAAGATTTTTTGTTGCAAACAATTGTCCAATTTAGATTTTAAAATAACTTACTCTTATCTAAGAAGATTTTAATTAGTAAATTTTCAACTAGTTTTACTTTTTACGAATTCCAGGTGTGGTCGTTAATGACACTTGTTTACAATCAAAAATCTTTTAATTACTTGACCAGCTTTTATTTTTAATCTTACATATAATAGAAACTCTTTCTATTTAAAAACAACTTTTTAACATTTTTTTTAAAACGAAAACATTTTTAACATATTTATTAAAATAATTTACAAACATTTTGATATAGCTTTTAAATATATTTTCGAGAAACTTTTCCCTGAAACATATTTAAAACAAGAAATCTTTTAACAATTTTTAAAAACATTTAATATTATTTTTAGATACTGGCTTTTACATATTTTAAATCATGTCTTTCTTCTATATAGCACAGATTATATATCCACATATGAAATTACAATATTAAACAACAAAATTAATAATTTACACTTAACTTAAATAATATAACGAATATTTTTAGAAATATTAAATAAATTTAGTATGCTATAATTTTACTAATCCTATCTAATTATAGCGTTGGTTTGAACGTAAATATATAATACCGTTTATACAGACATGAACGAATTTTATATTTATTAACATTTAAATAGGTTCGAACTTAGTGCAGATGAGAGTGTCATTAGGTTTGATGGTGAAATGATAGGGGCTTGGAAAATTATCGTTTCAATACATGCACATATACTGGTAATATTTGGTAAATACAATATCTCATGATGCATATCTTAAATGCATTTATTCAGATATCCTTTTAGTTTTTTTTCTTGGCACTGCTGCACCTCATGATGCGTGCAAAAAGGGGTTTATTTTTTATAGATTCTCTGTAAGCAAGTCCAGTAATAACTTGATATCTAGAACATTAGTAGGTTTAGAATTATGCTGCATGTATACACATGTGTAGGAATTTATCTAGAGCTAAAGGGAATGAGGGTAGTATAGAAATAAATTTAGTTAAAGATACATTTAAAGCTGCTGACTGGATAAGTTTTAGTACCTGTAACGGACTTGTCAGGGAGCATTCTTCTTTCCAAAGCATAAGTCAAAATGGACAGTTGAAAATTCCTGCCATTTCACAGTTATTCTTTCTTTTTCCAAGTCTGATCAAGAGAATGGGCAAATGAAGTTTCGACTTTATACACGTGTAAGTCAGTGTAAGTCAGCAAATCTGCTTCTGTGTCATTTCCAAAAGATCCCTGTGCCACAAAATTAGTTTGCCCTGGTGGTCATTATCCATGATTTAGATCATTGTGAGCAATGCATTTGGCATAGATAAAAGGAAAGGATAGTCAAAACAGATTGCCCTTTGTATGTTAAGTAAAAGATATTAAAAGCTAACTTAGAAAAATAATTAATTAATAAATCTGTAGAGTCAAGAATTAAAATCACAAGAGATAAAATGGTCAAAAATGATACATTTTACTGTAAAACAGAAGAAGGTGTAATGTGCCAAGGCCAATTTGGCACATGTATAAAAAAATAATTTTGTCTAAGAAAATGATTAAAATAAAAATAATCTTTCATAAAAGAGTTTGAAAAAAATAGAAATTAATTGATTAAAAGGGGAGAGGGGGAGTTTTGTTTAGAAAAGATAAAACTAAGTATTCATAAAAGTTAAAAAGTGTTATTATTATAAATTAAAAGCTTCAAAATATAAATCTCTTTTCATTCGAATTGAATAAAAAAATAGTATTAAAACTAGTTTTGATGTGTAGAATAAAGTTATATATGTGTGTGCGAATGTAAAATAAATGTATCAGTATTAAATATTATAAATAAATGAAAAATATATTTAAAAAAACACAGTGGTGCACTACTAATTAAAGATATGAAAACAACATGTTTTGAAATAGCTACTATTAATTAAACAATCAATCAAAAAACATGTTGTCATAGGAGTAATTACCAATAAAATTCGACAACAGATATTTTCCGGAGGATATTACATGGACAACATGTCACAGGTATAAATAGACTTTTTTTTTGTTATCGGACAATTAATTGAGTGAGTTTTATTCAGTCTAGTTTCCAGTGACAGTCTTGTTTCCATTCAGATAACAATTTCTATTATGTATTCAGAAACAAAAATGCATTGTTGAGCAGCTTTTGGAAATATACGCTCATGCTTCAGCTTTTTGTCCAACAAGATCATCAAAACCTGCCTGTGAAATAATGTCTCCATAACAACTCAGAAATCCTCCATCAAACATTCAACTGTCTTCAAAAATAAAGCCAATGGATTCAAATAAAATCTTTTCAAGAAACGTCCAAATCTAGCTGGTTAGATATAATCCATCAGAAGTAGCAGAAGCAGCCAACAACAAGCAATATCTTCATTCCAAAAATTCTAGGTAAACATTTATTTATTATCATTTATACGTAGTAGCCACTGCTATATTTCGTAAATATTCAAGATTCAAACTATATGAACTCTATTATACATAAAATGAACTATTGATATGTGTGTTTAAGTTTCAAATGCTATTAATGCTTTATTATTATATTTGTGAATGCTATATGAGTTAATATGTGTGTGATCATTATATCAGTGTTATTAGTTAAATTAGATAAATACCAATGTTCTACTATTAAAGTCTACAAGAATATTAAACTAGTTTAGAAATGTTAATTTAGAATGTGTGTGTATTATATTAGATTTATAAAGATGTTTAAATTTAGTCAATAAATGTTGGGCAATAAATTATCTTTAAACTTAAAATAATGTTAGTTAAAATAAAATGTCTTCAAACTTAAACTTTATTTGTCAGTCAATTCTTTTTACCAACCTTTTTATTAATTCTTTCCACCACAAATTTTGTATAATTTTATTATTGAATTAAAATTAGACTGAGCTAGTTTTAGGGAATGTTTCGAGTGCTGGATTATGAGCCTACTGCCTCAATATGTTAGTCTTAAAACTAGCTGGCGCCCCAGGGTTTACCCCGAAACAAATAATGTATTTGGATAGTAGGGGTTTGAATCTAGCAGCCGAGATGGGCCATTGTTGATAGTTAGTCTATCAATAAGATCTCCCATTTTGCTCGAACATGCTGGTTTGTTCACATAATATTTATAAGATTATAAATGTATTATGAAGGAGTTTGAAACTGGTCAAAACTTATATATACGTATAAGTAAGTGGTTTCAGCAGTTCGACCCGGTACAATATATATATATATATATATCATTACTAAAGTTGTAATATAAAATTGATAATTAAAATAAACACAAATAATAATATACTCTCATGTGATTATGCATTGCAACTACAATCTTTACAAGTGATTGCTTTTTTTCTATAATCTATGTTCATTTATTAATTATTAAAATTACATACATGAATGAAACTTTTTATAACATTTCTAAATTAATATCAATGATTATAATATTTTTTTCAAAATTACATAATATAAATATTTCTCTCAAATATTTTGTAGAACATTTTTTCTATCATGCCTTCTAATTTTATTTTATTTAATGTAGCTAATATCTGCATGTTTTAAAGAGCATGTACACTTTACATTTTTTATGTGAAATCATTATACATATATATTATAATTAACTCTTAATGAGTAGAGCATATTTTATTACATTAAGGCTACAACCAGTATATGATACCATTAATGAATGTATTATTTTATCACATAATTATACATCCAAATGAATAATTTGAAGTTGTAAATAAGTAGACCATCATTTTATAATTATTTTTTATTTTAAAATAAACCATTGAACTTTTTTGTCCCAAATTTTTAACACTAAAGTTATTTTCCATATCAAAGGGAAATACTTCTGTGTTATGTTCACTCTCTATTTCCATATCATTATTAGCATATTCCACGACTTAAGAAACATTATTAACACTACAGAAAGACATTTATACAATGTTGGGCTCACCTATTTAAGAAGTATTAGCGGTTTTAAGAAAATATATAACAATTCTTCCTTTAGATGCAGCACTTTTAAAACATTTTGTTTGGTTCAGTTATATAATGTATCAATGTATCATCATGCAACAAGATAAATATAAATTACATGATTTCTTCACATATACCAACAATACACATTATTTTATTAGATTTATAATGCAAACAGGGACTAAAGGAATGCTTGATTTTTTTATATACATATGATGAAAAACAATAGGTTTATCTTTGTTTTAATGTTTAGGAAATCACATATATAGAGAGAGAGACCTTCATTTTTTATTTCATCTTCATCCAATACAACCAAAAACTTTTTTCAAGATCAAGCTTCTTTGAAAGTTAAAATAAATTGTGTAGGTAATGTCTCATTATGTAATGACAATAATTATAAATTTATATATCAAACCCTATTTCAAGTCTTCTAAATCAAAATAATAAAAAAACAGAAAGAGGAGAAACAGTGTTAGAGTTTTTACTCTTTACACTGAACATATTCTAAAACATTATATTATATTATATTACAAATTTAGCTACATGTTATTCAAGCATAAATTTTCATTCCCCATGACGCCATTTTACCTGAATGTTTGTAAAGCTTTTATATAGATATTGGCAATCATCACATGTTAATACAGTTAAACAGTATTCATCTTATCGTCAATAATATTTCTCCAATCTAGGGTTACTGGTTATAGTATTGACAACACCAAAATACCATGAAAATGTACTACTCTCCAATGAGATTCTTAAAAAACCAGATCGCATCAACAATCATAAAGATACATGCAAAATACCTTCTATTTTAAATATTTTTAAACTAGTAATCTAAATTTCTGATATGTATTATTTCGCTTTTCTACAGTAGAATGTTCATTATTACTATACTTTGATATTTATATCACCTTTAAAATTTATTAGCATGTAGATGTCCCCTGTGACCATCTGTGGTTTTGTTGTCAAAAGAACCTTCTTTTAACTCTCTCTCTCTCTCTCTCTCTCTCTCTCTCTCTCTCTCTCTCTCTCTCTCTCTAGATATATTTATATAAGAGAGATTTATAATATATATATATATATATATATATATATATATATATATATATAATGGTAAACACGTTTATAAATGTATTTAAAATGCAAACGTTAAAAATTTACCTCTTGTTTTCCTGAACTTCCTACGTGTTCCTAAAATAATAAAATAACCAACATATATATATATATATATATATATATATATATATATATATATATATATATATATATATATATATATATATATATATATTACAAGCATAAAAAGTTGCTTCAAAATAGGAAATTCGTTTTTAAGTTACAAACATATATTTTGAATAGTTTTTTTTTAAAAGAAAATATTGTAAGGTTTTACAAATTTATTTATGTATATAAAAGAAATAGATATTATTTAGACAGGAGGCAAGATTTTAATTATTTAATTTTGAATTTTTTTATGAGACAACTTAGACAGAATAGGTCAAATTTCTATTGTAAAAAATATGAAAGAAAATTAAAGTGGTTGTTTGGGAAAGTTAATAAAATTTATTGTAGTGATAAAGGGTATGACAATAATTTTTCTGAGGATAGAGTTGTTAATCTTTCTGATTGGAAGTTAAATGATAGAGAATTATATATTCTTTGTAAAGGCTTTAATTTTGTTCCATTTCATTCAAAAAATATAGTTTTTGATACAATTTCGTCTATTGAATCTAGTAATTTGAGTGATGAGCAGAAAGTTGGTATTCAATCGATTTTGAATAAAAGTTTAAAAAGGAAAGAAAAATTTGTTATTAATTCTGCTGAGATTAAACATATTAAGAATAAGTTAATTGCTAATGATGTAATCATTTCTCGTGAAGACAAATCTGGTAGGTTTGTAATTATTAAAGAAGATGAATTCAAAGAGAAAATAAATAGAGAATTAAATAATGTTAAATATATGTTTTAGATAAAGGTCCAGGTAATTTGATTAAAAGAAAATTGGTAGATATTATGAAGAAAATGGTTAATTTAAAAATTTTTAATAGAATAGATTATTTAAATTGCTATTCTAATGATTTCACATCAGCTAAGACGTTTGTGAATATTAAGACTCATAAAGATGTTTTTCCTTCATGATTTATTTTTGAATTTACAGGTAGTGTTGTAGAGAGTATTTCTAGATTCTTGAATAATTTTTTAAAACAATTTCTTGATTTTGGTCATTACACGGTTTCTTCTTCTTTTGAGGTTTTTAATAGGATGAATAATTTTAAAATGGAAAGTTATTGGGTATTTGACAGTTTAGATATGGAAAATATGTATCAGTCTGTTAATAGGTTAATCAGTATTGATGTTCTTATGCCTGTATTGATTAAGAAAAGTTCTTAATAAAATTAAGGTAATTAAAGATTTTCATTTGTTATTGGAATATTCTACGTATTTTACTTATAAAGGTAATTTTTATAAGATTAAGGAAGGGTGGATAATAGGTTATATTATTTCTCCTTTAGTATGTTCAGTTTATATTAATTACATGGAAGAGGAAATTATTATTAAAAAGAATTATTTATATGTAAAGTTATTTGTCAGATATGTTGATGATTGTTTATTTGTAGTTGAGAATGATAAATTGAAGGAATTTGTAAATGAGTTTAACTGTTTTGATCCTTCTATAAAATTTGTGTTATTAAGAGGGGGGGTTAGATTTTGGTAAGTTAATTTTTTAGATCTTTTGTTGATTAGAAATGTAGAGACTAATTGTTTACTGTGCAGTCATCTAGTTAAAAGTTAAGAATTAAGATCTATAATTAAACCTGATAGCTTGCAGTCTGCATCCCATAATGTAGCTGCTTTAAGGAATTATTGTCATAGGAATAAAAAATTAAATAATTCTAGTGGGGTAGCTTTGTTTCAGAAATATACATTTTATAAAGATTACTTGAGGGTTGGTTACTCTGCTAAATTTATTAAAAGTATTTCATTTAATAGTAATATTTGTAAGGATATAAAGGTTAAAGAAATATATGATTTTATTTCTTTGCCATTTAAATTGACTTCTTATAAAATTGTATGTAGAAATAGTAAATTGTTTGGAAATAAAAAAATTGCTTGGAACAGTGATGTTACATTGAATAATTTATTAAATAATACAAAAGAAATTTTGATAGAAAGACTATTCCTGGTGTAGTATATTTTATCCCTTGTTTATTTTGTAAGAAGGTTTATGTAGTAGGTCAGAGTAGTTTGAGTTTAAATGAAAGAATAAAGATTTATAAAAGTAGAGTTAAAAATAGATATCTTAGTTCTGCTTTGTATGTCCATGAAAGAGATACATGCCTCACTATTGATTTGATGAAGCTAAGGTTGTCTTCTTTGACAGAAATGAAATCAAAAGAAGAATTTAAAAAATAGTTATTATTAAAAATTTATTATTCTGAAGCAATTAACTTATTTAAGAGTTATTTTAATATTAAGGGTGGATGGGAAGTGAATGGATTTGTGGGTAATGTTTAATATTTTATATATTGTGTAATTTTTGTAGTTCTTTACACTTGACAAGTCTGCTTGTAGCAGTGAAACCTTGCGTAGTGTTTTAATATTATTTTTATGCTGGTCTGGCTGAATTTTGGATTTGGGGTAATATATATCTATATATAAGACATATTTTGCGGGTTCATCTTTGTTAAAATATTTTAAAAATACTGACGTTTCGACTTGGAACCCGTGTAAATCTTCGTATCAACATATATATATATATTTGAAAATACTGTAATTAAAAGTTTATAAAAACTATATGTACAATTCTGTGTACAATTATATGTATTTTCAAATATTTATTTATAAATTTACGTATATTATTTTGAAGAAATACAGATATTGATTTGTAATATATATATATATATATATATATATATATATATATATAGATAAAATTTATATATATATATATATATATATATATATATATATATAAAGGATTTTTCTAAAAAAGTGTTGAAATTGGTTTGGTTAAATTGGAAAACATACAATAAGTAACAAAAAAGTGATGAAAAGTGAAATATGATCTAACTTCTATATTATCGGATACTTTATGCATATATAGATTCATTATATTGTGCTTCAATTGTTTCGATTTTTGAAAACAATGGTAATACAAGAAATTGCAATAAATAATATAAAAGTCTTAATAGCACTACAATACAGGCAAATTCTAAATTATATTTGTCATTTGGTTCAGTTAATCAAATTGTCCAATGGTATAGTTTGAAATTAGTCAGCTGTTATTCAAAGATTATTAGTTTTATACGAATATGGAAAAATTTAATGAGAGGGTTATTTTTACAGTAAAATAGCACACATTTATAATAATAAATAGTATGTAAAATGGATATGTATGTTCCAAAATTGTTAATGATTTTTATAAAAAAAAGTCATATATGTTTATTGCTGACGAGTTCATAAGAAGTTTGAGAGTAAGATTTGTTAGTGTCAGAATCGATCCTGGGCCTTCCTGATTCAAAGTTGTATGCTCTACGAACTGATCTAAATTATGAGTTTAAAAATGTTTTTCTTTATTGCTGGTAGTTTATAAGAATAGCATATGTCAGACCCGCAATTGCCAAAATTGGTCCTGAGTCATCCATACCCCATATCAGATGTTATACCATTTATGCCAAATTGAGCATTATTTCATTTTTAAATAGAAATCTTTGGAAATGATTATAGACAGTTTAATAAAACATGCTCAAGATCTATACAGTCTTGATGGTGAAAATTTTAAAATAAATTACATCAAAAAAAGCCCTTTATTTTCTGGTTGATGTTTGGGCTACTTTCGTCCGTTTCAAAAAATATTCTACAAAATTTGTTTAATATTTTAAGTGTTCAAATATCTCATGTATTTATTACCAGTGATGGAAAAAAACCCACATGAAATAACTTTCGATGAAGTAACTCAATTGCTTTAGTAATAGGTCTCTTAATATTGTTCCCATAAAATTGTGAAAAAAAAACATTATGGTTAATTCATAATACAAGCCACTTTGTGGCTGCATGTTATGGGATGAGATATTATAGACTCAACTATTACAAATACTTAACTTTCTTGAAGAGTATTTGTGAAATGAATGCACATTATAATTATTTTTTCCCTAAAAATCAAATCTTGCAGTGAACATGACTATAATTTATAGGAGATGTACACACAGTTTATAGTATGGGAATTATTACTAGGTCAGTTTTAAAAGTGTAATGTTAGGAAATTATGATCTAGAATTAAATGTTTTGGGAAACTAAAAATAGTATGGTGTTTTAGCTATAAAAATGGTATAAAAATTCAAATAAACCGAATTGCAATATAGTCTTCCAATTTCTACCCAGAATTGATGATTTTTATCATCATTCTTTTCTTTGAAATACTTCAGGTATATTGTTTGTTAAAATATACATGACCTATAATGATGATTAATATGTAGAGTCTTGATTTTTAGACATTTACCATCATGAAGTGCTTGTATAATTTTATAAGCAGGGATTCTTACAATTAATTTAAAAAATTGTAAACTTCATTTTGTTCAAAACGTAATATATAGTAGAAACATATAGAGAATTAATATATACATATATAGCTTAATACTACAAAAAAAAATTTGAAATGTAAAACATTTAACACTTACTTCTGGTCCACTTCCTGCGTGTAACTATATATAACAATAAAAATAATAAATATAATGGTAATTAACTATTATATCCATTGTTTCAATTCATATAGTACTTTGGTTAATTCCTTAACCTCCTAAACAGCTGCCAATTTAACAGCAGTTGAAGAGGGCTAAGAAATTAACCAAAACTACTATAATAGTTAATTGTTACATATATTGTCATTATCATAGTTTATATATGTAAAACAATTCACTAGAATAAAACTTTCAATCCAAACACTTTTTAAGAAAAAAAAATGAATTGACATCTTTATTATTTTCCATATGTCATAGCATTGTTCTGCAGATAGGTATAAATCTGTTTTTACAGAATATGCAGAGATTTGTAATAGAGAATTCTGCTTTGATATAGTTTTTATTTTTCATATGAAAAACGATTTGAGGAAAAGAAAAATTAAGGAGTCCTATTTTATAAATAGTATGGATAATGTATTGAATAAACAGTGTCATTGTGTTAATATTTACAATTTATGAAAAGTAGGTAATTCACATCAGAACGTTACTGGTGTGAGGGTTTGATAATATTTAAATATTAATATATTGCTACTTAAGATGGCAGAGTACACTGAAGCTGGCTATAGCAAAGAATTTTAATCTTTAATTTTATATAGGCATTTTTTTTAAAATTTTGTAGTTTTATTCTAGTGAATTGTTTTTTTTATACTTATATATATATATATATATATATATATTGTATCTAACTGAAGTTTCCCTTAATTCCAAAAGGAGCCAAGGGTTATCTTAGCTTAACTTTTTGATTTGAAATTGTCTGATTTTTAAAAAAATAATAATGATAAAAATGAAAATTAAATTAGTTAATGACTAAACTAGGATAATCTTGAATTGATTATAATCATTGTTGTATTATGGAATTAGGTCTAAGTACATGGAAAAGTTATATGAATTAGGTTGGTAAGAAATGCTAAATAATAAGTTTAATTCTAAAAAAAGGAAAGATATTAGAAATAGTTGTCAGTTTGTAAGTAATATTAAATCTATTCTAAACTACTAACTATCGTATAATCTATTCTAATGTCAGAAGAATAATAATAAGATATTATAAATAAGTTGGAATAATTAAGTAATAAATTTTAAAAAATGATATGTAAGTTTTATTAAAAAAATAAGAATATTTATTATTAGTTTTGTAGTTTAAAATACCAGTTATAAAAGTTATTTAGATTAGATAGTCATCAACATTTTATTGTTGTAATTCTAAAAATAACTTTAAACAATTAATGTAACGCTTGATGCATGTGAGAAAATGTGCATGTAAAGACATGGAAACATAAAAAAATAATTTAATTCCAATATTATTTAAAATAAATAAATAAAACAAATGTGTGGATAAAATTATTTCAATGCAATATTTATGGGTTTAATAAAGGGTATAACTTTAAATTTTATATTTATTACTATGGGTTGGATAAAATATCATTTAAAAAAAAATTATTGCACAATATTTGTTAATAATAAAATTTTGATTTTTAGCTGAAGGTCACATGGTATGGGAAGATTATATTGATTACATCATCAGATCGATTTTACAGCTGGTTGTTGGAATATTTAAATTTAATAAAAATAGTTTTTATTGGTTTTTAAATAAACTGTAAGGGGGTGAAAAATTGGGAGATAAACGGAAGATCTAAAGGGTTATTCAGTTGCTGATCTGTTTTAAATATATGTGTATCTGGATCTTAATAGTAATTTAATTAAAAGTAATTTTTAAAACTTTATATTTTCTAAAAAAATAAAAGTATGTTTTTTAAAACCATTATTTTAAATCGTCCAGTAATGACAGTGGGCTGAGAAGAAAGGTAATTCCGTTTTTCCTGACAGTTTTTCATTACAATTGAGATATTAAAAATTACGGTAAAATGTTTGCAGAAAAAAAATACATCATCTCATATTTTTTTTTTTTTTTTATCTATTCATTTTTCTTTATTCAGAAGTAAAACTTAAATTATTAAATACTGTTATGGCTAATGACTTTATTGCATTAAACTATAGTATACCTCCTATTAAATTAAAAATATACATGAAAAAAAAATTAAAAAAAAAAGACATTCAAACATTTTAAAATATTAAAATGGAAATGCGTTAGCGTCTCATAAATTAAAAGTGACAACAAAGTAATACTTTATTCCTTTATAGATGATATATATACTGCATTATTAGTACATGCTATATACATGTAAATATGCTCTTAAAAGAATAATATTTAAGAAGAAAATATGTATTTTAAAATGCTAATTCTCATGTATGCTTGTAGTATGAAAAGAATTTGTTTGGAACTAAAACTTTAAATGAATTTAAAGTTATTATTAATGAACTTGTCTCTGTCAAATATGTAATGTTGTTATAGTGGCCAGTACTTATAAGTAACTTTATGACCGTTGATCTTAGTTCATAAAACAAGGAGTGTCCTTAATTATAAACAAAGTCTACTCTTATGTTTAAAAATAAATAAAAGGAAATTCGTTTTAAAAAATAAGAAATACATTTTTAAATATTAAGAAACGTTTTTTTTAAAAAAAAGCTCTATTTTAAAAAAACGCATTTACCTAAAGAAGAACAATGAAACTTAACTAAAAGATATATTATAATTATTCCACGTTTGAACCTAGGATTATAAATATAAAAACAGGTACTCAGCTGAAGAATTTATTATTTTCAATGCCAGCTTATTTTATTTATACTTATGCTTATTATACTTATGCTACTCAGTTGAATAATTTATTTTCCAGTGCCAACTTATGTTTATGCTTATGATGTTTTATTATTTTAATATTTAAAAATTATCTTTAAAGATAAAAGAAAGTGAACATGTTTATATAAAGAACTACTGAACATTTTCGTTTGGAAATGATTGCCATGTATATAAATGTATTATTTGAAGCTTCAAATTTAAATAGATATCTAAACCTGGATAAATTGTCTACCCATTATGAAATGGAAAAATCATCACTGAGCCAAAATATGAACTTAAGTTAATGTATTTTTTTTTATTGTTTGTTTTATTGTTTAAAAAAAAATGAAACCGTAAAAATATTTATGCTATTAAATTTTTATGCAACATTTTTTGCATAAATATACAGGTAAACTAGGGTTATAATTATAAAACTAAATAGGTTTATTTGAATGAGCAAATGTTTCTTGCCATTCTTAAGTAGATTTAGTTTATTTATCAAGCATTACACTAGCTGGTTTCTATTTAATAATTTTATTATAGAGATTTGAATATGACAGTCTTATTTTCATAAATGGGATGTTTTACTCAATTTTTATTTCAAATTTACTAAAGAAGTTTATCAGAGAATATCCATTCATTTGTTTTATGAATGTTATATTAAGAATAATTACAAATATTTTATATTCATTGAGAAGTAAATATTCTTGCATTTAATTTACAATTTTAAAAGTCCACTAGTTACTATATTTTTTGCATTTAATATTTTGTTAGGTGTACATTGTGTCTTGCCTAGAAATTTATATGCATTTAAGTTTAAAGTATTTTCTACAGTAGTCAGTTGACACATAGTTTGCTTTGTTGGTTCAAATATTGGATATACGTTTTGTATTTTATAAATTTCTTGGAAATAACTTAGTTAGTTTAAGTGAAGTATATATATTGCTATTAGTTAGAATTTGGTAACCTCAAGAGTTAGGCTTAGTTCATAATTTTTGTGTATGTTTATGGAGTCGGGAGTATCCTTCATCCTTATTGTAATATAATTCCATGATTTGATAGTGCTTGTCCCCAAAAGGAGGGTTATTATATTGTATTTTTCAGTGATGATAATCATATTTATAAGCATTGAAAATCCCATGAAAGAGGATTGTGCTTTTCTGGTGGGTGTTCCTGTTCCCAGATGTATTGAAGTTGAATTCCATACATCTCATTTGCCTCAAAGTTAGGTATTTTTGGAAGCCACCATATTCTTTTCCAGCTCTGAGGAACCTAGTATCTTTATATTTTTGCCTATCATTCATGATGAATTAATGCTAATTCCACCACAGTAGGTGATGTTGCATTTGTTTAGATTTGTGATGACAAGATATGCTTATTTGAGGAAATGTATTTTTTCAGATAGTTGTAGCTAATTTAAGGCTCATCAGTATATCAATGTTTGAATTGTGTTGCTATGATAGTTTTATCACACACAAGCGAACCAACAATAAGTTATATTTATTTTAAAGTATATTAAATACGCATATGGTATAAGTGGCAATTCGCACATAATAATTTAATATTTTCATCCAGAATTTTGCCGCTAGATTTGTAAATCTGTTATATCATTATCTTTAAAACATTGAGGGAATAATGTTATGTGGACTAAAGTTATTTTAAAAAGTATAACTGATCTCTGATGAATGATTGTCCCATACACATAAGTTGGTTTAATTTTAGTATTAGCTTAACCTAATATAAAGATAGATCTAGCTGTGATATTAGTTATATCCGTGAAACTAGTCGTGATATTTTTAAAAAGTATTGTTGAATATGCTTACTCCAACTTAGCGTTTGTTAAGTTGAGGAGTATGAAATCAAGCTTAGGGTTTTCAATATAAACATAATTCTGTGTGTTATTCTGATTAGTAGATGACACAATAATGTTATTAATTAGTCCAAATAATTATAAAATCTTAGTGCGGTATTGGCACTGTTTGTATTCCACTATATTTATAAACATTTCTTTTCATTATTAATCAATCAAATTATTATTATTTCAACAGTTTTGTTTGTTTGTTTTGCTTTTATATGAAAATGTATTATTGTCTTGGGTTCCAAGTTCACAAAGTCTTAAATTTTAAAGTTAATGAATCTTCAATTCAGAAATTTACAAGTAGATTCTAAGTTAATTAAATACAATTGATATTGTCTTAAAAATTAAAAAGCTATGTTAAAGTAAATGATTCTTATATTGAATCACAAATACAGATAATTGCTTTATAGCAGATACATAGTTAAATACTTAAGTAAAAGTTTATTTTTTTTCAAATTATCAGTATATCTTTTCAGACTAAAGATTATGCAATATCAGATTAACAATATTAGTACTTTAGAAGAATATTTTAATTAATATTATTTTAAAAGATGCACATTACCTGATCTTATATTCACTGCATATCATCCATCATCATCTTAAATCTTATATATTTAAAGAATTATAATTCAATTGCATTTGAGGTCTTTAGTGGTTGTCTGTGAGTATGGAAAGGCATTAAAAGTACCCTTGCTTTTTTCTTTGCTCAAGTAATATCTTAGATAATAGGCCATTATTAGTTTAAATTTAAATTGATTCATTAAGTTTATGAATTAATATTTGTTTTGTTTATTATTTTAAGATTAAACACATTATAATTATTTTATGGTCAACTAAGATGTCACTTATTTATTTATTAATCACAGTAATTCTTTGTTAGGCAACTTAACTTAAATTTTAATCTTACACTAGAGTTTTAGTTTTAAAATCCCTGAGGTTATTTACTCTTGTTGTTTTAGTAAATATAATTCTGTAAGATAATCTTATAAAGCAAAGCATCATAGGTCTTATTCAGAGAGTGTATAATCTATTAATAGAACCAATCTGGTAAGATTTGAGAAGTGATTTAGATAATCTTTGGTATGGATTAGTATTAAATTATTATTAATATGCTGTAGTAGTTATAGTTCATCAGTGTTGGATTTGATCTTTACTTGATTGTACATCTCTGGATCATCATCTCTTTTCTTTAAATTTATTGTAACCCCACTGAGCCGAGTCGTTTAGAGTCTCTAATTTATAGTTCATTTTATATCATTTCAATTCTATTCCATTTCTTTTCATGTCATTTCTTTCTATCATCTCATTTCATTTTTCTCTCTCCTTACATCTCTCTATTTCATATCTCTTTCATTTCATATCTTTCCATTATCTCAATTCATTATCATTATCTCTCCTTTATTCTATTCTCTCTCTTATCCTCTATCTCTATTTATAAAAGGTTACAATATATATATATATATATATTATATATATTATATATATATATATATATATATATATATATATATATATATATATATATATATATATACTCGAACTACTGGTTATTAATTAAATAAATGCATTACTTTCAAACCAAAGTACAAGCTAAAGTGTAAATTGATATAAAATGACAACTGCCATTCAAAATAATGTAAATCAATTTAAAATGCAATTTTTTAAATATGACTGATTTAAAAATATTTGTGCTTTTTTTTCCCAATGTGTTTCAGATCAGCCTAAATAAGAAAAATTGAAGTAAAAAGCGTTGGTGGTTGTGAGATCAGCATAGCTGTCCGGGGTTAGCGGTTTCGCTTCCTGGCCGATGCTATGACACATGGAAAAAAATAAAGATGTCAATTCATTTTTTCTTAAAAAGTGTTTGGATTGAAAGTATTCTATTTACTAATTTTATTGTTGATGTATTAATCACTGAAATATTTAAATATAATTCGGTGAAGTAAAATATATATTTCACTTTCACAATCTTTGAATAAATGATCCATCGCAATTAAAAATGATAAAAAAATAAAATAGCACATATTATTGTATATTTTTCCTGAGAAAATTTTTATCAATTTGCTGCTTAATAAAAAATATGTTTATATTTTGACTGGATGCCTCCAACAAGCCACCAATAAACAATACACACACTATAAGACCTAAACCCAATTCAAATCCATGATATTAATGCTACTAATTAAGTAATAGAATCGGGTAACGTTAGGACCCACAAACTACCAAATCGATTATCACTACATAATATTTAAAGCCAAATATAAGTAAACATTAAAGTAAAAGTTAAACCTAACCGGGCATATGGATGTCACGACATATAATAGATCGGATGAATGAACTTAATCAAGAAAAATTACATATTGTATATAATATAAAAGTAAAAAAAAAATAAACGTTATTTTTTTTATCTTTTCTTACGATTGTTTTAATGAATTGTTTATATTAATAGTAATTCAAAAATGATGTCAACAGTAAAATAAAATAAAAATTAGTAACAACTGTCTTAATATATAAGATAATAATATGATTTTAATTTCTCCTTATATGTAAAAACAAAAATACTTAATTGTAATTATTAATTAGAGAAAATATAACTTACTATAAAAATTTATCGGCTGAACGTTTTCGAGGAACCATGCCTCATACTCATAGCCTATCTGGGCACAACTTCATACCTGCCAACCCCATTATTTTATGTTCAGAGCCAAATGATTACAGGAGAAAAATAAAGGAGGCATTCTATATTAATAGAGACATCCATGTCATTAACAGAAAGGACACATGCTTCGAGATCTCGAAAAAATGGGCTACGTAACAGTAGCTTATTTGAATATTTACATTTGCATATATTTATTACACTTTTCATGAAGGCTATGAGTATGAGGCATGGTTCCTCGAAAACGTTCAGCCGATAAATTTTTATAGTAAGTTATATTTTCTCTAATTAATAATTACAATTAAGTATTTTTGTTTTATATATAAGATAATGAAATTTTTGTTCAAGGAGAAAAAATATTTTACCCGAGTAAAAAAAAATTTTATTCCCAGTATAAAGGAGTTAAAAGAAAAAATTGAATTCTTGTATCAACCAATTTGAACTCTTACTACTGTTGAGGAAATGTTTCACAAAGGTTTTCGAAAATGAGTAGAAAGATTTATTATTAAATACTCTAAGCAAAGACTTCACAAATTAAAAATTTAAGAACGAAATAAAGCATACGAATCTTTAAAAAAATCAACTTTGATTCCTCATTATAAATTTCTAAATTTAAATCTGAAATATGCAGTAGTAGAGGTAATATTGACACTTTTCTAACTAATTTCAACTACAAAAATGTATATTAATATTAACAAAATAATCGTGCATTGCTGAAAACAAGAAGAATGTTGTAGAAGAAAAGTCATCAATCCATAGAAAATGATTGTCAATGCCATAGCATGAAACAAAACTCGATAGATGGAGATATATAACAAAAAAGAAAAAAAAAAACATTAAACTATTTTATTAGACAATCAGTCAAATATATTGGATCAATTAGAAAATAAAAATATCACAATAGAACAAATGATAAAGTGTTTGAGAAATGAATATGATAAAGAAGATAAGAATGATACAAAACCATACACCAGCTTACAAAATAGGATTAAACTATTTGATGTGGAAGAAGACACCACTTCATATAAACTAAACTGCATACTGGAAGCTATTAAAAGAATGGAGAAAACCAAAACAAAAAAGGACATATGATGGAACAGGAAATTAGATGGGAGGCATATGGATGGAACAAAATTATAATGACGATGTTATTTATTCCATAGTATATAAGCTATCACAAAACTCAATCACCTTTCAACATCCAACAGTAACATATTAACAATACCTACAATTATTTCCTATCCAACACAATAAATCAGCTTGTAAAGTTGAAAAGATTCAAAGGTCTGAATAAGAAGCTCCAATAGAACATTTAAAGAACTTGAACTTATATTTTGTGGTTAATAACAAACCTTACAGGAGGTAAAAACATAATAGTGGCATATAGTTGTCTACAAGGGAATGCTGTATATTGGTGGGAATCATTATTCCATGCACCCGAATCATTTGAAGAATATGAAACACTACTAATAAAAAATACTGGAATAATGATCACCAAGAAGCATCATTATTCCAGATCATTCAAGAAAGTATAGAAGTAACCATGTTGTAATGCTCACTATATCTTTTTGAAAGTAGCTGGATAAATTAGAAACCCTACACACCCACCATCTTAGCTAGAGTCAAACCATACAAATTGTAAAACACAGTTTACCATTAATTATTGAACAATCACTGTTATATGCGAATACACAAAGCGTTGAATTGATTGCAGATCTGTTAAATAACATACACTCAAGTAACTAAAAAAATGAGACAACACTATTTAGAAAAGAGGAACGAAGACATTCAACACGAATACAATTGGTTTTAAAAGAAGATGAAAAACAATAATAATCCCAGCCATCCATAAAAAGAATCCATAAAGGGTAACAATAACACAAGAAACAAAATAATTACTGATATACATCAAAATTCAAATACCTACAGTACATCATCTCTTAAAGGTGGGTATGATAAAAACATCCCCAAAGGAATGACTGAATTAAGAGGGGGCTTAAAAAATAATTACTCTCTTCAAGTTCACATGTTAAAAATAAGAAACATGATTAATCTATTAGCAAAAGAAGCCATCAATATAACATGTTCGTTGAAAGAAAAAATGCCTAATTATGCCATATAAAGCTGCCCCATGGAAGAAATAATGCATGAGCATTTAAGAAATAGAGCCTTGTTATCCAAATCTGTAATTTCTGATGAGTTTTATAGAAGTGTGATAGATAAAAATTCAGTTATCAAAACCTTACCTATCAAGTCAATACATGTTATCATGGCTAACAATAAAAAGGAAATATTAATTTGAAAACAAATCTAAGTCAAATTTCTCATTAACCAAACATGTATCCATCATGTCTTTTTAATACTAAGTGGCCTCATGCATGATATGAACAAATGCATGATTCTTATCGAAAACAAATTGTTTAGAGTAAGTGGTAATGTTGTAGAAATGATTTTACTTCTAACTTATTATTAAAAAAAAATTGACTGTATATTATCATCCACGATATCTGAAGCACTGCTAAAGGGAAAAAAATGCTGAGTTCACTTTACTTAAAGATGAAAATATAAAGAAATTACAATCTGTGATTAATGAATACAATATCATATTCTCAAAAATTCCGGAATGGAGAGAGGGATTTCAGCAAATGATTAAACTGTTTTGAAACCAACCTTTCCAATCCCAACTGTATTTTATTCCATATCAATATGGAAGTGAACTTAACAAACAAACCCAAAAGATGATCGACTGTATAATAATCTCCAAATGCCATTCAACATTTTGCAACCTGGTTATAATATTGAAGAAGAAATATGGTTTGATGAGATTTTGTTTAGATGCCAGATATCTAAACAAAATTACAATTCCAGATAAGAATATACAACTATTTGTGAAATTTGGTAATAAGAAAGTATTTTTCATTTTTAAGTTCTAGTAATTGGTGAATTGAACTTCACCCAGATGGCCACCAATTCATTGTCTGTTAATATGAGGAATACACTTCCCAATTTAACATGATAGCATTTGGGTTGATTAATAGTGGTGTTGGTTTAATAAGATGCCTGGATAAAACATTTTCTCCTGAGATAAATCAGATTGCAATGATCTATGGATATAAAATCATCATTGCATCTAATACAACTGAAGAATATCTTCAACATTTAAAAATATTCTTTAAAGAGTGCTTTAGCAAAGGTATAAAATCATTTTCAAGAAAAGTACATTACTATGTAATGAAATAGTCGTCTTAAGTCATAACATTAGTTGTAATGGGGTGAAACCATATCCAGATAAGATCATTTCAATACACAATTTTCCTATACCAAAAAATAAAATAATTGTCAGGTCATTTTTAGGGTTGTGTAATTTTACAATCGTTTTTATCCCAAATATGTTTAACACATGGAACTGTTATTAAAATTGATTAGAAAAGATGAGAAATGAAACTGGACTAAATATCAAGATCATGAATTTTCTACCATTAAAATAGGATTCTTAGAGCAAGAAATGGTGGCTTTTCATGATTGTAATAAACTCTTTATATTCCAAACAGATAGTAGTGTTACAGATTAGGGGTGACCCTATCTCAAATCTCAGTGGATGGCCAAACAGAGTCCTCTACTTCAGTGACCATCTCTTGAAGGATCCATAAATAAAGTATATGGTTACTGAAAAGAAAGCACTAGACAAATATGGGCTTTTTAGAAATTTTGAAAAAATGCTTCTCAAATCAAAGGTAATAGTGATCACTGATAATAAAAACCTTCAACGCTTGAATCACAGCCATTTATAAAGCAGTTTCCCATTAGATGGCGTTTGCTGTTAAAGAATTCGTTTATACAATCAGATATTGTAAAGGATCTGAAAACATTGTAGCAGATATATTGAGTCAAAATCTATACGGTCAGAACAGCAACATTTAATCATGGATAATACCTACATTTTAAATACTGACATAACAATTCATGAAAATGTAGATAATGATTTAATACACATAAAATTTACTTGACTCCAGATGGTACTTTAAATAAAATCATTAAAACTTTAAGCAAAGACAAAATTCGATATAAAGCAAATGATCTGAACAATTACAAATTAGCCAATCATCTCCTAAAGTGTAAGCTAAGTAAAGATGAAAGTGAATGGACAGTAGTAATAACAAAACAAAAACAGAAACCCATTCACTCAATATGTACATTACTTATATGGGCACTAGAGGGTCCATAAAACAGAACAATTATTAAAAAAATGATTTGAATGGCCTAGAATGTATCGTGAGGTTGTAAAAGAAAACTAAGACTGCCACATATTCTTAAAAGTCAAGTCAGTAAATATATATTATATGGGTTCACTTAGCAATATTATCTCCAAAAGAACAATGAGTTCTATGCAGTGGACTTTTAAGGTCCATTACAATATTTAAATAGACAAAAATACTTGTTAGTAATTGACCTATGATATTTTCACAAAATTTGTGGCTGCTTACCCTATGCCTCAAACTGATACTAAATTCACTATTAAAGTATGAGACAATCTTCATTTTAAAGAGATAGGAAAACCAGGGACAATCTTAACCAATCATGGTACTATTTTTCTATCTAAAAATTGGACTCCATGGGTACAGGAACAAAAGAAAAACATGTGCTTACTTCTATTAGGAACCCACAGACAATACCTTGTAAATGTGTAATGCATAAACTCAGATATTTGTTCAATACGTTTTGGGAGTTAAGCATACATGTTCAGTACCACACACACACTACATACTCAATTTTATCAGTTTGTCTGTAAATTAATCCACTGGATTCACAAATACCAGTCTAAAATTGGACAAGGTACCACAATTTTATTCCACATATGCATGCCTATGGTCATAGAAAAACACATTGACCCAGAAAAGTATTGAATTGGGGCATATAACAAAATGCTGAAATAATTTGACCGACATAACAAATTCCAAAAGAAAAGTAATCATTTTATAACAGTTGATAAAGTATTCACTATGACCCTACATTTAAGTAATCCCAAAAAATTTATCTTCCACAAATTTTGTGATCTATATGAGAGACCATATACAATCATCAAATGCACTGACCCAAATGCATATTGGATAAATAAAGCAATGGTCTCAAAGAAACCTACAATACTCGAAGTATAAAACCTTATCATGGTGGTGAGTAATAGATTCACCAATAACATTAAAAAATACAATGCTATAGATTGCTAATTGAAAAATTCAAGTACTATCAAACAATACAGGTATTTAATCAAAATTTTATAAAAAATAGTGATATTGGCTAAAATCACTACTGGTAAACATGGATAATATAATAGACCATGAATGACCCATTGAAAATCATGGACAGACTTTAACCATAAAAAACAAAAGAATTAAAGACAGAAATCACCATTAATATTTTACTGGGGGGGATGTGTCATGAATGCCTCCAGCATCACTTCAATAAACAATGCCCAACACCATAAGGCCCAATCCCAATTTAAATTCATGATACTAATGTTCCTTATTAATTGATAGAGCCAGGTAATGTTAGGGCACATTAACTTTTATTTTAATGTGTTTTTGCATTTGGCTTTAAATATAGAGTTTGTTATAACTGGTTTGTTTGTTTAATCAAATGAGTCAATTGAAAATCACAACATACAATAGATCCAGAAAATGAACTTAATCATGAAAACAAATGTATATACACCTGGGTCTCTTTTTACATGGACTTATTTAACACGATTTTGAAGTTATGCGATTCATGTTTCACTGGAAATCAAACTCCGATAATGTGCTATTACTTTAAATAATAAATTTTGTGCACTTATGTTATATTGAAAGTAATAGTGCATTATTGGAATTTGACTTTCATCTTAGTAATTTCAATATTTTCAGTGGTTTATAAAAGTAAGATTTTATGCAATAATGAAATTAAAATCATGATTTCCACATTTTATGTATACATACATTAAATTTTACAAGATTATAATGTAAATTTGTTCAAACATTGTGTGTGTTAATTTTGCATTTTAAATCACATTCTGTTTTTGCTTTCAAAAAAACATGATCAATTATTAATCATTTAGTGTCCACAAGTTTTTTTTTTTAAAAGGTGAGTAATAGCAGTGGGCACAATTAAATTTGACAATTAAAAATTAAAATCTGATTTTTAATTGTAATTAACAATTTAAAAATTACTTATGGCAACTTGAAATTATTGTGATGTGAAATTTGATTTTTAAATGGAATTGAAAATTAAAAAATTAAAGACAAAAATAAGAATTGAATTTTTAGTTGTTAGTTTCATAAACAATTAATAAAATCATCATCTCAAAGATTAATTACTAATTACATTGTCAGCAGAAAACCATTGACACAACATGAGTGTGAAGTCAGTGCTAGTTGTATTTCCTCTTGTGAAAAATCTGATTTTTTACCAGTTTGCAAACGAACATGTTATTCAGCAAATAGCGATAATAATTAAAATGTGTATAAAACAATGTAAATTACTGTACTGTAAATTATGCATAAAATATATTATTTTGAATAAAATTAAATATTATAGTTAAACAAAGTTTGTCTTGTATCAATTTTTTTCAAATTTGAAATTTTTTATTAGTCATATTTTATTTCCTTATTTTTTTTTGCACAAATTTTAAAGTAATTTTACATTGGTGCTTTGCTTTTATGTGAATTTTGAAAAATCACAGACCGCACCCCCCCCCTTTTTCAATGTAAGTTCTGTCTATTTTTGCATGATTTCGTTTGCATGTGTTTTCTGAGGAACATATCTATTGCATAAAATGAGGCCCAGGTGTATTATTAAAGTAATGAAAAAATTAATATTTATTTCTTTATCTTTTCTTATGATTTTGTTTATGTTAGCACTTAGCCAAAGATGGTGTTAACAATAAAATAAGATTAGCATGAACTGGTTTAATATATAAGATATTCAACAATTTTTTTCTTTAAGGAGGAAAAATGTTTTCCCTGAGTAAAAAAAAAATATTTCCTGTATAAAAGATTTAAAATAAAAATTTGAAAGCTTGTGTAACCAATTTGAATTTGTAATACTGTTAAGAATGTTCACAAGAATTTTAGCAAACAAGTGGAAACCTTAAGTTCTAAACCATCAAAGCAAGGAGTTCATGAATTAATATTTTAAGAACAAAAAAATTCAAATCTTTACAAATAATCACCATTGAGGCTTTGCTATGAATTTCTGGATTTAAATCTGAAACATGCAGGAGTAGAGGAATACTGATGCTTATCCAATTAATTTCAACAACAAATATGTATATAAATATCAACAAAAGAATTCATTCATTGCTGAAAAAAGAAACATTGTGGAAGTTAAGGTATGATTGATGGAGCTGCAAATTATCAAGACCAATATGGAGTCATTCTAACTCTCTATGCCTAGATTAATAACTATCAAAATGATCCCCCTATATAAAAAAGTTAAACTATATATATATATATATATATATATATATAGTTTAACTTTTTTATATAGGGCTGAATAACTTTAATTTAAAATTTATGAAATTAATAATAAAGATAATATCCCTCATTATTATGGATAGACAAATATATGAGATACAATCTTGGTTATAAAATAACTTGACCACTCTAAATGAGACAAGGTAAGATACTATGTAATATATATATGAAAAGAAAGTTACTGTTAACACTAACTGAAATAATTATAGAAAATATACAAACCATTATACAATTACAAATATCCAGTAACGCCCTCTGTTTAAAGATCTATATCTCAATAATAGCAAAATAATAGTTTAAAGATATAGATCTTTAAACAGAGGGCGTTACTGGATATTTGTAATTGTATAATGGTTTGTATATTATATATATATATATATATATATATATTAATTTCACATTCTTTATATGTACAACATATATACATTTTAATTGTTTATTCTGAAGTTTGTGTAAATTATTAATATTTTTTAATATATTTTCTATGAATATTTTTATTATTATTGGTGTCTTCAGTTTATAGCTTTATTTCATCGCACGCGCATTATTCATAATAATGGGATCTATTAAGCATTAACTAAGACATAAAAAATGAAAATTTACTATATGCATAATAATGTTTTGTTTTTGTTTTTATAAAATAATGATCATTTATGTTAATCAGGACATGTAGTGGCTATTCATTATGGGATCCGGATGGGAAACATTGTTATAAATGAAACATAAATGAAGAATAAACACAAATGTCAAAATGAGTTTCCTTAATTTTGTTATAAATTTCATTCTAAAAATACTAATACATGTATATGTCTATTACATTTATTTATGTGTTAAAATCCGTTTTTTTCTAGAATCTACTAGAGGGAGCCAAGGTCTGCAGTTAACTCCGTTACTGGCTCCCTATTTTAGTTTCTTTTTTCTTAGTTTAAAGAATTAATTTTCTCTATAGCTATTCTCATTTAACAAAGGTGTTTTAGCTCTTTTTTATATACAAGTTATGCAAACATGTTATCACAAGTAAGAATAATTTCAACATTTATAAAAATACTGTGCAAATTATATGGCAGCCATTGAAATTTCAAAAAATTAATACAATGATTTTGCATTTTTATATACCTTCTTTGTTTTACTCAGTTCTGCTGAGTGGATGAAAGGATCTGATGATCAGGAGTGGCCCTGGGAGCCTAAATCCTAGTTCTGTTTAATATGGAGCTGGGATGAGGGATATATGGGGATCGTTTCCAAAGTTGATTTTCTCATTCATAGGAAAGACAAATAACATTCTTTTTACTGTTTTTAGTGTTATTCTTATAAATGATTTTATTTGTGTGTTATTGCAAAATAAGGTGCAGTTTGGCCTAATGCTTTTAATTACAAGTGATTTGCCTTATTTATTATTATTATTTCCAATGTGATTTATAGGATTATACCTTTGCTGTTTATGTGACTTTTCATGATGGATTAAAATGGTTTTCACCATAACATTTCAAAGCTTATTTGTTTTCCTAGTTCTCATAATGTCTTCCAAAGTATACTGGATTGCTCTCATCTGGAGATATTTGAGGCCATTCTGGAGAACAGAAGAGTAGATTGACTTAGTCTTTAATTTATATTATCTTAAGTGTTTTCCTATTCCTCAACTTATCTGCTGCAAATTATATTTTTCAATATTGTTCTCCAAAAATGCTATTCATATTTGAATTCCAGACTTTACAAATAATTCCTAATTGTAACCTACGTTTTTTTTTTACTTTTAATAATTAATCATCTCATGAATTAATGCTCTGAGTTGTCACAGGTTGATTAATTTTTGGAAATTCTATGGAAAAAAATACAGTCTATCATCATAGATCTTCATATTATACTATGTAAATCAATTCTTACCTTGTAAAACATTTTATACCAATAAAGTTTAATCCTATTTTGAGAAAAAAATCTGATTTTTGTTTATTTTTCTACAGTTGAATTCTGTTTAGTCATATCCTTATATACATGTCATGATTATCAATTGCATTTATATAATATGCTATACCAGCTATCATTAATAGGAACATACTCATTATATATATATATATATATATATATATATATATATATATATATATATATATATATATATATATATATATATATATATATATATATATATATATATATATATATATATATATATTATGAATTTGGTGATACAAATATTACCTGAACCTGAGGATCATATACATTTCCCTGAGTATAAAATCTAGAATAGTGGGAGTAATGTGCAATACATACATGAAAGTTAAGGGTAGAATGACTAGTTATTACATCTTACTCTCTTCTCTCTCTATAAGAAGGTATGCATGGAAGAAGACAATAATGATACATTCTTCTTACACATCAGAAATAACCCACCCATCTCTGTGCATACCATAATTAGACAGTTCTGTTTATATATATATATATATTGTAACGATATATAAATATGTCGTTACATTAATTTAAAAGAAAAACAAAGTTTGCAAATAAAAATAAATATATTAAAAATCTATAAAAAAACTAAACGCTAAAATTAAAATGTTGTTAAATATATATATTCGCACGGATGCTAAACTTTAAAAATATTTTTTTTTTTATAAATAAAAAAAAGTATTTGAACGTTTTTTTTTTTTTTTTTGATAAAAAAATACAAGAGTTAAATATTAAAATATTTAATATAAGTTAAAATAAAAACAGGTATTAATTAATTCCTGTAATCTATAAATGGAAATGATTGTTTATTATTTGAAAAACAAGCTAGCCCTCAAGGCTCTTATGTAATTAAAGGGTCAGATGGAAATTAGATAAGAGAAATTAGCTTGACTAATGGAAGCACCAAGCCTTGGCTCGGACCCTAATGAAAGTGATGGATTGGTGATGTTTTGTTGTTTGAATCCGTGTGGATAATATAAAAAGGAGAAATATTGAGTATTGGGCAGTTCCAGCTGTTGGTTTTTTGAGAGTGGTGATAGAGACGCACATATCGCACACTCTCTCTCTATTTTAAAAAATGAACTGATTGTGATACCGAAATGAACAAGCTAATGCTACCTCCGGAACATCTGACCGGGTTTCAAACAAGGACTCCGTGGAAAAACAAGAACCTGGACTCTTCTTCCATAAGCTATTAACAATGAACTTAAAAAAATTTTAAATAATTAAGAACTTTTGTGCAAGCAATTTAAATGTTAAAATGGAATTTCTATCTGATCTTTAAGTTTAAAATCAATTGATGTTTAATTTTATATGTTTGTTATTGATAAAAAATCATTTCCATTCATTTTAAATTGTATAAATTATTTATTGTTTAAATTTTAAATGCATAAAATTTAAAGTTGGGTATAGATATTGCATAGATTCGTTAGCGGTTGATGATGTTGAGATTTTCACAGTCGTTTAGAATGTATAGGTCAACGATGTTAATGCAGGCACCTTATGGTGAGTGCCATGGGTTTTGTGTATTCCCTTTGTGCAATTGACGTTATCGATGATTTTGTATTTTGATCAATTGTGTTTAATTTGGATGTTTTTGACTGTGGGATCTGTGCAGCCGATCTATACTTAACATTTTAAAACAAATTGTATAAAAGTTATCTGTGCGAACATATCTAAATGATAAATTTAAGTCGGGCGTGAACGGCTATATAGTTTTGTAAGGTTATATTAAGGGAGTGTAATCTTAGGTTATTTGTTTCATGGTTGAATTGGCTCAATGGTTTCGATATATTTATGTAGATAGTAAATGTAGCAGGAGATCCGCCATGTGCTGGATTACATATATACGCCACACACCCTCTGTTGCCTATGGAATTGGATAGTAAGATGCAAGACGCAATCCATTCCTATGGAGTTTTATGTTTATTGTTCTACTCGCCATCAGAAGTAGCATTCCTGGTGGTGGAGAGCAACAATGTCTTCTCACTATACTGTTCAGATGTGCATTCCTGACAGTGTAGTCTATTTAGTGCCGTTGTATTTTCATGCTACATTGAATACATAAATGTATCGGATGATTGGCGTCAGTTTGACTTTGAACTTTTAGCATAGGGTTAAATAAGGGAAGAATATTGTCTTTTCAAATGCAGATCTATGTATCCTATTCATACCTGACCCTCTAAATAAAATATTAAACATTATAGCAAGCTATTTTAAATGTAAAATTAAAAATTAAGATAAAAATCTAAATGTTAAACTTATTCCTCGGGTTTAGAATGATTTTATATGTGCGTAAATAAATATTTTTATGTGTTAATTTCTGGCAGTGGCTTTTATTATTTTTTTATATTGATATCTAAGGTTATATATATTTTATTATCTCTGCGTCTCCACTGAGCTAGTGACAATGGGCTAACGATCTAAATATGTAAATAAGTGGAATCCTAACAGCGCGTATCTGCCTACTTTATAAATTTTTCTAGGCTCAAATGCCTAGATGGTGCCCTTGGTAGTGCGGTGCAGTGCGATGCGATCTCCCACTATGTTTGGATCGTTATAATATATATATATATATATATATATTGTGATGGGCATTAGTGGAGTGTCCATGCATAAGATAGCTATAGCTAAAACTACAAATTGTCATACATTTAGAAAACATTAGTGTGTCATAATTTAAACTACATTTACTACTTTTATATACACAATATGTCCTTTACAAGCTATATAAATGTATTCTGAATAGAACAATAATGCTCTGTTTGTATATTATACCCCCACACAAGAGTAAATTAAATATTTAAACTTATGTATACACTTGGGTCTCGTTTTATGCAGATTATTTTAACGTGATTTTGAAGTTATGTGATTCATGTTTCTTCTTAATATCTTTCATCTTTCATTATATTTATTAGATATCAAGAAATTTAAATTATTAATAACTTATTTTCACTTAAAATACTTTTTTTTTCAAAAATATAATGTTATATTGGCAGTTAACATAAATATGACCTGAAGCTGTATTTAGAATTTTAACTTCTATGTATATAACCTATTTATACTAATGAGTAAATAATAATAATAATACATTTATACTTACATATAAAATAATGCAATAAATATTCAAAAAAATTAAACTTTTAAAGTGTATATTTTGTTATATATAACAGAAATAAATAATCTTTTATATTTTTAAAATAAAAAACGAAGGTTTTATAAATGGAAAATAATCTTTCCACTGATAATGTATATTTTTTTTGTTTTGATTATGATCTCATTTTTTAATACAGAAACAGAAAACCATTAACACAGCACAAGACTGAAAATGGTGCTAGTTGTACATCACATTATGAATAAAAATAAAGTGGGTAACAGGTTTCTCTGGTCATAATTGCTGAAAGATTCTTGATTTCGTTTAGGAGAAGCTACAATACATCATATCACATAAAATCTGATTTTTTTCCAGTTTATAAACAAACACTAGTGGTAATGATTAAAATATGTATGAAAATGTAAAATTAAATACTGTAGTTAATAAAAAAAGTAAAAAAAGTTTGTCTTGTTATATTTTTTTTCATATATGTGAAATTTTTTATTAGTCATACTTTATTTGCTTATTTTTTTAATGCGAATTTTAAAGTAATTTTTCTTTGTTGCTTTGCTTTTATGCGAATTCTGAAAATTACAGCACCTATCCCCCATTTTTCAAGTAAATTAAGTTTATTTTGTGCGATTTATGTTAATGTGGGTTTTCTGGGGAACCTATCTATCACATAAAACGAGACCCAGGTATATATATATATATATATATATATATATATATACCTATAAAACATAAAAATATTATCTGCATATATATATATATATATATATATGCAGATAATATTTTTATGTTTTACTTTTAACTATCCATATATGTTTTACATTTGCAAAGTTATTTTTAAAGTTGTTTATGTGTTGGAAAATATTTGCAAAAAGAAATAATTGAAAGTAATTTTAAGTGGTCCAATCCATCTAAGTTTTTTTAAATGTATCAGATAATTTCCCTGCTAAGTCAAGTGGCCATTCTTTTACCATGTATTAAATTTTACTAATGTATTAATGTCCATCATGCTTTGTACTTTAGTTTTGAAAACATGAGAGTCTAAGACAATTAGATGTCAAGATTCACAGAGAAATCTGATTTTATTTTTGATTTTTTTTTAAGTTTGGTTATTTGTAAGGGAAAGAGAGAGAAGCTTTCCTTTGTGTCAAAAATGAAAATTGATGGAATGGAATTCTGTAATTAATTAAATGGGTTTGAGCAAAAACCAAGATTGAAATTAAAGATATAAATGATAGGAAATGTTAAGGTGTAAAAATTTTTATGCATTATTCCAATCCATTAGCCATGAATGTCGAGTTGGATGATGCAATAGTTACAGAGTGTTTTCAAATTCATAGTGTAATGAGTGAGCTATATAAGCTGTCCACCAGGTGCTGATGGGGTTGACTAATACAGAATCATAGAAGTATGAATATATAGAATAATATAATACAAAAAGAAGAAATACAATAGAGAACAATAGAGATTAATAATACACCAGCTAATGTAAAAGAGTCAAGCCAGGAAGATTTTTATTGCATGATCACAGAGGTATATTGCATTTCTGTACCATGTTCTGTTCATGTGACTCTTGATTATTGTTAGTTATAAGCTGCCAAGGCCAGTTAATAAGGCTGTATCTCAGAGAGAAAATCTAATCATTCAATATGAAACAAATAAGTAAAAATGGAACATACTGATATATGGCTTCAAATAAGAGTCCCACAAAAGCTAAATGACAAACATGGCAGTTTTCTAAGCTGTCCTAAAAAAGAAAACATTGGTAAAACTTAATGAAAACAAAAATGTCTACATTAGTCAGTGTGATGAATATGGCATAGACACACACATCGGTGCACCAGCCTGTTTCCTTCCAAGATGTCACCATTTAGCACCTAATATGAGCTGACGAAGATGGTCATATAAATGCCTATGTTTTAAAAAAGTGATGTTCTCACCAACTTGTTGTTTAGTTGTGTAAATCACTCAGAAACCTTTAAACCCAGATGAAGTCTGAAGATGTCAGAGGGTATAATTTTTTTTATTTATCATTTTATTCAAATATTGTTTATATGCTTTAATGAAAATGAGTTTTATTGATATATGTATTTTTGGTACAGTGTGTGAGATTGTTTAATATGAAACCATCCATTCACTTTAAGTTTAAATTGTCTATATGTGTATTTTCTTTTATTTTGTTATTGATTAAAACATATATATCCGTATAGCATAAAAATGTAAATTTATTTAAAATATTGTGTTTCTTTGTCTATGTATGTTGTTGTTTTACAGTTTAAGATGTTTACATTAAGTAGTGGAAGATATTTAAATAGACAACTTGTATCCATTTTCAAACCTTTACTTTTTAATATAGGTTGAATTATTTTTATGGATTCCCTTATATCTATAGAAATATACATTTATGTTACATATACTGAAGGAATAACATCATTCTCATTAATCACTAAATTTTAATATGATTTACAAAGTCAAAATATGAAGCAAAAATATTTTTTAAATCCCAAATACTTTTGTAAAAGGTTAGCAATGTATTTAGAATTCTGATACATGTAGTATGTATTTAGTTCTGATACATGAATAATACTAAAATGTATCATAATTAGCAAGGATTACATTCATTATGTAACTTTATATTTGCAAAAATAAGAAAACATACAGCACAGGAATGATATAACATACATTAGCATTATTACCTAAAGCTTCATTTTTAGCACTTTAAAATATTGTTAATAAATTTTATTTTTTGACCATCCATATTATATTCATCAATAAAAAAGAAAACAAGTTTATCTATTTGTTCTTTAACTTTATCAATATATTAACATTTCGTCAGTAAACACATTTCTAGCCCTTTATCTTTTTTCAAAGAAATCATATAATCACTTTTCAGCCTATATCTAAATTCCAAACTAGCCAATTCCCATCATTAATTATAAGGCATCACATTAAATTTTTATAATTAATTTTCTTGATAATGTCTTCAGCAAAATGAATATCATCAGGGGTCATTTCAAATGAATTTTGAACAGCTACAACTAGTTCTAAGTTATAATCATTTCTATTATCACCTAGATGTATTTAGCTAAAACATATTTCTGAATTAAATGTATTTTTTTATTTGTTAAATCAATAACTGTGTGTGCCCCATGAGCCATGTGGGAGCACTTTGAGCACTTGTTGATGACAAGTTGTTTTTTTTTTTCCTTTACTGATGTAAAAAGTATAAGCATGATGTCAAACAACACACATGCATTTAATAGCTCAATGACATAGCTTTCATAAAATGTTTACCTCAAAAAGTCAGTTGAAATTTGGATTTTTGGCAATAGTTTTAATTGACCACAGTATTTTTTTTGATAACTTTTGTATTTACTATGAAGCAATAAAAATGGTTTACCAAATGCAAGTTAACATTTGCCACATGCAATTCACAAACAAGGCCACAATAGAGCTTCAACATAATGATTCATAAAGTACAAATTTATTTTTTTAATATTTAATTTTTTTAATTTAATTTTTTGAAAAAAAATATCTTTTTTATTAATTTTTTGTTTGTAATTACTGTGCATTAGTTTGTAGTTACACTAATCAACTTATTTTTATAAAAATAATGATTTTCAAACAGTATAATAATTTGATATTTATAATTATGTTTATATAATATGTTTGTGTTTACAAGTAATGAGTTATAAAACTAATAATCAAATGTATACAAAGATCGCATACACAAGCATATAATCAAATTCTGATTCTTGTTTATGTTTTTGTTTATTTTTGTTTATGCTTTGGAGTCACTCTGTTTTTGCTATATGTTTCATAACATTATTTTCAAATATATAGCTAACAAATGGACTATATATATATGCAAATAAATTATATACATTAGTATGCATTTTTTGTAGTTATACATTTATTTATGCTCATATATAATTCATATCTATCACAATTTTCTAAAGTTCTACCAACACTAATCCAGTTATTTTTATAAAAATAATGATTTTCAAAAGTATAATAATTTATTATTTATAATTATGTTTATATAATATGTTTGTGTTTACAAGTAATGAGTTATAAAACTAATAATCAAATGTATAGTGAGATCACATACACAAGCACATAATCGAGTTCAGATTTATGTTTATGTTTTTGTTTATTCTTGTTCATGTTCTGGAGTCACTCTGTTTTTGCTATATGTTTCATAACATTATTTTCAATTTTCAAGTCTATAGCTAACAAATGGACTATATGCAAATAAATTATATCTATATGATACAATAAATATAACAAGATAGCTTCACTTATGTGCATAAAGAATATAAACATCACTTGTGTGCATAAAGAATATAAACGTTACTGGTGACCATAAAGAATATAAACATAACTGGTGTAAACAAAAAATATAAAATGAAGAGATGAACCTCATTTTATCAGGGATATAGACAGTAGCCTACAATTTTAAGATTTAGATAGACAAGAAACCAATTGCTATGATGATTTCTTTTGTATTTGTTTAGGATGAATCTTTTTCTTTATATATGCTTTTGACATTTAGAACATTTGGGATACAAGATAAAAATGAAGAAGACATATCTGACATCTTTTGGAGATTGTGAAACTGTGAATTGTCTCAGGTAAAACATGTTATACATGTTTAGAAAGATGATTTTGTGAGAAATACAAAGAAATTATCACTGAAAATGTAATTTGAATTTTAGTTAATGTTAATTTCCAAATTATGAACAAACAATAAAATAATAAATATTTTGGATGTGAAAATTTATTTTTTTCTTATATTTTGTATAGTTACCAATATTTATTTTATGCTTACTGTTTTCCTTAATTTTTCTAGTTTCTAGTAATGTAATTGTTTTTGCTCTAACATAATTAAAAACGAAGTTATTGTGAAAATTGTGTCTCAGGCCAATATTTTAGAAAATTCAACATGGCAGATTATTTTTTAACCATCCATATTATATTTTTCAATAAAAAAACATGTTTTTTTTTCCCATTTGTACTGTAAATGTATCTATATATTTACATTTCATTATTAAACACATTTCTAGCTCTTTATCTTCTTTCAAAGATATTATATAATCACTTTTAAGCCTCTGTCCAAATTCCAAAATAGCCAATTCCCATGATTAATCATAAGGCATCACATTAAATTTCATATAATTAATTTTCTTGATAATGTCTTCAACAAAACGAATATCAGCAGGCATCATTTCAGATGAATTTTGAATAGCTCATTCCTATTATCACCTAGACATATTTAGATAAAACATATTATTGAATCAAATGTGCCTTTTATGTGATAAATTAATAAAGTTAAACTCAATATAAGCTTATGGATTCCACTTATAGTTTTTTTTTTCAAATTTGCTATATAACTTAAGTTCAAATAAGGTAAATCTGATTTCATAAACAATTTTATATACTAATTAAAAAAGAAGTCATATATAACATAGTATTACTTTTATAAACTTGTAGAAAGTTGAATAATTATAGACCAATAGCGGTAACATCAGTTTATAAAGTTTTCTCATATATCATGCTAGAAGAGTTGTAAAATGGATAGAAGGGAATAATGTAGTGGGGGAAATGCAAGGAGGTTTTAGATTAGATAGGCATATAGGAGATAGTTTATTTGGAGTTACACAACTTATGTATATGAGTAGGAATTCAGATAAACAGTTATATATGAATTTTATAGATATAGAGAAGACATATGATAGAGTAAATAGAAATAGTTTATGGATAAGTTTAGCAAATTTGGAAATGGATGAAGCTTTAATAGATATTATTACAAAATTATATATATATATATATATATATATTATAATATATATATATATATATATATATATATATTCTAACCTCCCCCCGCGCATTCTCACCCCCAAAATATATTGTTTATTATGAATATTACGGGTTCTAGCTCAGTTAACAAATAAATAAATGAAATATTCAGCATTAATTAAAATGATTACTAGCTCTAATTTTAAAATACAAATTCGATTCAATTTTAAAATGAATTAACAAATATTTACTATTTTCATGAGACATGGAATGACAATACGGGGAACGAGATAGACTACATTGAGACATTATCCACACGATACTACCTCAATGGCATAAGAACACTATCCCCTCTTTTTTTTTACTATACCAAATAACTAACTCATAGTATTCTTACGACTTTCTAAGCTCTATGCAGTATGATTAAAATAATAATCATATCTTAATCTTCTTTATAACAAGAATCTAGCTCAATTAAATAAAATGAAGTAAAATAAAATAAAATCTCAGGTTCATAAATTGTATTCTAACTGATTTAAAATTACGGTAGTAAAATATGAAAAGGGAATTTTATGTCATAATCTACTACACAGCAACTAACAATAATAAAATAATAATAACAATAATAATATAATATAATTTTATTTCTTCCTAAATAAAATAAATAAATATGTACGTGGTAGTATTTTAATAATCTGGCAACAGAATACGTGTGGCAACATTAGCATATAATTTAATGTAATATTGTGGCAAACGACTTATGACCAATAAATAATATAAAATTATGATCTTTTAATTTTAACATACCAATAAATTCTCAAAATTATTATAACACTTTTATGTTTACCTTTTGTGCAAAACCTATATGTCTGTTTCAATTATAAATGTATCGTGATTTCATGCATCCATGTGGAGAAATAACAACTCGGACACAAAACTTTAAAATAAATTTAAAACAAAGTTTATTAACAACATAAATAAATTAACAATATTTTTACATTATATACATTGGATATCCCTTACTCTCATATCTCAACTTAGTTTATTAGTTTATAAATCAAATCAAAATATTACTTACTTTTCCTAGTTAAATCTTATTTTTAAACACTTAAGAAAATACAGTATTATTACTTGATTTATTATTATGGTTAGTTTATTAGAAAATGCATTTCTTATATGATTATCACAAACACTTTTCATCCCTAATATTATTAAAATTACATTTTCTACAAAATTTTACATTCGTAATAAAATTCTACAAAATAACAAATTTTAGTTTTATATTGGTTGTATGGAATCTTACAAAGTCAAAACATTGTTCTACATTCGGTATTAGTTTTTTATTGTTCATTATCCGATGTTTATTAATCCTAATATTCTCATTTAAGCCTTACTTCGGATGATATAATTACAACTATTAATATACCATGCACAAGTATATGTTTATTATACCTTATTGAACTATTTTCTTAATAAATATGCAATACTTATTTTTTAAATATTATTAAAAAAAAAATTCATTCAAATTTTATTATCACTTTTAAAAAAAAAAAACAACTTTGTTTAGATTTCTCTTTCAAAAATGTTATATTCATTTCTGAATTAATTTTACAATGTCTTATATGATTCTTTCTCTCTTTATGATATTTTGGACTTTCAATTTTAAAGTTATACAATTCTATACATTCCAGCAAATAAACTATTCTTACATAAATGATAACATATCTTCAGTTCTATTTTATTCATTATTTCTTTGAAAATATCTTTCTGACCGATGCAGATTCACGAAATAAGGATAGCGAAGATAGATGCATAGGATCAAAATACAACTAGAATATTACTCGTCATATATCTTGACAATCATGGCACAGTGAGTTAAAAGACACTATAGAGGAGTGACCTTTACCTGTCTACCAACCTCTATTATAGGACCGATGCTAAAGCTATTTCTTCAGCTTTATTATAACATCCAAAGTTTAAAGATATGCAAAAACACTGTCCAAACTATATGTGTTCAGTCATAGGGCTTAGTTAACTATACTGAAATCACACAAAACTAAATATGATCCAAATCCTTTATTTTTCCTATTTCTTAAAAAAAAAAAAAAAAAAAAAAAAACATCATCTTGGTTTCCTTTCCACTAGTACTTCCAAGTCACTATCCGATCTCATTTCTCAAGATTTTTTCTATACTGTACATCGACAAATACATATCTACATTACTAACAATAATAAAATTCATTTATTTTAAAAGTATTCCACTGTTCTATAAGACAGCTTGCTTACTACTTTCCTCCATATATTTAGTCATACAAACTACTTAAATATCTGAATACTTTATCACATGAAAGTTCAAAAGAATCACACAAATGTTCTGTTAAATTATATTATTAATATACTTTAAATAAATTATTGCATGCATATTCCGAATTACTCCTATCTCATAATATGTTAAAAATGTTGTATAAAGTGTGTACATATAATTTAAACTTTCACACTTCATTCTTAGGTCAATAGATGATCTAAAAAAATACATTATGCATTATAAACAACTATTAAAATTACCAAAACGACCTTTATCTTCTCGATCGCGTTCCGTAGGCTTCACCATCCATTTGATCCTTGTAGATATAAGATTCACATCCACTCACTTTATTTTTAAACACTATTTTTATAATTTTATCAAGCTATTATATTTAAATTTTAATATTAATAATGTTATGTTTATATGTTTTCCCTAATCTCACATAACATTTTATATTCCAAATAAATTAGTAAAAAATATTTAAACTATATTTACTGTACTTCTTTATCAAACTTTCTTGAAAACCATTCATACTAAAGCTAAAAAAATTGTTTATTATTTCTTCTTCAGTCACTTAATGTTCTTCTCCCTGCTTGTTCAATTTTAAGGTAAAACAAATATTACTTCGTTCAATAAGGATTCATAGATGACAATCCTTGGTTTTTTATAATATTTAATACAATTATTAATTATGATATCAATTAATCCCATAAAGAAAACGTCTACATATTCTCTTCTAATATTTTTCTGCTAATATTTTCCCACGCGACTTTTATGATGCATCTTCTAGGTACTTTGATTTAAATATTCTTTAAATATTTCTATCTCTATGGATCCATTTTCATTAAGTAATTTAAATTTCCATTTTCCTAATCTCTATCTTTATTAAGCGTTTTTATAATGAACACTTTATAATATTTTAATTCTTCTTAGATAAAGTTTTTTCTTTCCTTTTTTAAAAAAAAATAATGACTCTTTCCTATCATTATTGGGTAATTTTTCCTTTCTTTTAAAGTTCTGGTAACTATATACTTTGTAATGTTTTCTTTAAAAAGGACAAACATTCTTTCTCTGTTATAACTTTTACATAATTTTTTCTTTATGATATACGTATTTTAATTTTTTCCATAGAGAAGAATAAAATAACTTCAGAGTAGCCTTATAAATTTGTGCGTCATAATTTTTTCTGATGGCAAATAACTTCTCTTTTAAGTTTTCCATATAGCGTCCAAATTATATTCCTCTGAGTTATAATTATAAGTTTCTGGTTGAGCGTAAATAAAGCTGTATCAAAGCACTTTACAAATATTTTTCCTTTATCATAACTTTTATATACTGTTTTCTGTAGTATTTTTATTTTTACTGTAAGGTTTTGGCTAAACTTGAATAAAATATTCTGGTAAGAAAACTTTTAAAACTAGCCCTCCATGTAAAGGCAGTTCAAAATATTATATTTAAAAAAACTTTTAAAACAAATACAAAATTTTAAAATTATATTACTTTTCTAGCTTACAATCTTATACAGCAAAAAAAATATGTTACTCCCTCCTTCACTTACACATTACTTTCTCTCGCTCCGTCTAATTCTTAAATTTTGCCTGCAAAATACCTCCGTTGATTGGTTAATGACTTTTTTTAGCGCGAACAAATTTACACATTTTAGTTTTATAATAGATTAAACCTTTTTAAAATAAAAAATTTATGACGTCATGTCTTAAATATTATTTAGAATAGTATTTTTTAACTCAATTATAATTTTATCAAAATCATTTAAACTTTAAAACAATTATTAAAATATCATTTAATATTTCAACTTTTACTTTAACAATAGATAGCAATTATATTTAGTTTTATAATTCACAAACTTTATTATTATATTCTAACAAGCGTGTGTGTGAAGGTATATAATATACAGTCACATGATTACTAGCTTTATCACATTATTTTTTAATTTATGTCTCGGTCTAAATTACCAAAACTGATATATTTTATAAAAATTTGGAAAATAATTTTAAAATGTAGAACTAAATATAATTCTCACCATCCTAAAGTCTATTTTAAAATATACACTATTAATTTTGACTATTAAATATAATTATAACACTACATATAGCATTTATTTAATTTATTAGTTTTAAAATATTACAATTGGATTGTTAATATACTTTTAACTATTTATAGCTGTATTATTTTATATGGCCAGCTTTTACAACCATATGCAAGGATATAATTAAGCTTTATTTAACTGTTTCTTTAAAATAATTCATTACACTTTTATATACCAGGTATTTTCAGCCTTAAATTGTACTATAAAATCTAACCAATCATACAATTATCAATATATTACACAAACGTATCTTAAAATTTAAATTTTTTTAGCAATTGACCATTCTACCTTATTATGACCTATAGATAAGGGCACAATATATATATATATATATATAATCAGTAAAAGTTTAAAATGGGGTGGAATTAAGGCAAGGATGTCCTATGTCACCTATTTTGTTTGAGTTGTATTTGAGTGAAATGTAAAGAGCAATAGAAAGATTAGGATGATAGATAGAGATACCATTAATAGGTACTAAGGGAGTATATATTTTGTCAGGTTTTTTTGTGGATGATATATTTTTGTGTGCAGAAAAAAGAGAAGATATGGATGTTATACTGAGGACATGTGCAAGGGTGGGTAAAGAGATGGGAATTAAATTTAGTGAAGAAAAATCCAGTATAATGATGGTTTAATACTGAGGAAAGAGAAGATGTAGAATTTTTATTGGGAGATATTAAGTTAAGTGTGGTAAATAGATATAGTTATTTTAGGAATTATTTTAAGTAATCAGAAAAATTATTTGGATGAATGGGAGAAAAAATTAATAAATGAAACAAAGAAAAGAAAGGGGTTGATAATGAAACTAACAGTGTTTTCATATAATAAATATGATGTATTTAGAATTATATGGAAAGGAATTGCAATAGCGGGTTAACATATGATAATGATGCATTTTATGTTAGTAAAAAGAAAATAAATTACTTAGCAAAAGTTCAAAGGAAAGGAATACATACATTGGATGCAGATGTTTGTACAGCAAGGAAAGTATTCAAGGAGAAATGGATGGTCAAGTTTTTATATGAGAGGTGCAAAGGTAAAATGAAAATGTTTTGTAGATTGCAGTTTATGGATAATAAAAGAATATCCAAAATAGTATTTAATTGGGTTATGAGTAAAGGGCAGGTAACAAGATGGGTGAGAAAGTTAATGTTGTATGCAAAAGATTTGGATACAGAATTTATGTCAGTATATTTGTACAAAAGATGGGCTGGTTGTGTTAAGAGGATTGTTGAGTGTTGTAGTACTAAGGAATAATAAAGAATAGGGAGTTGAGAGCTAGGGACTATTATGGACAGTAAAAGAGTTTAAATATATATATATATATATATATATATATATATATATATATATATATATATATATATATATATATATATATATATAGTTTTCAAAACGCGAAACAAGTAAAATATTTTTACATAAACGCAAAGGGTCAGATTACTCCTCTTTCTTTTGCTCCCTCCAGTCGCTGTTCGCGGTTTGCTCGCCAGTGGAAGGATAGAGCTATAGAAACTAGGTCTAAAGACGACCCGCGTTATCAAAACGTTATATCAGTTTGCAGCGAATTTTCAGACTGGTAAAGTCTCAAACTCAGCCTAGCAAGCTAGATATCTTATGGGTCTGTCTCGTTCGTTTCCCACATAGTCAAAGTCTCTGCAATATATATCATTGCAAGAAAACTTTAAAGGTACTTAGAAAAATAAATACAGTTAGTCACCCTGCTATCACTTGTTATTTATGATCAATAGTGCTCTTTACCAAAACCCCGAAACAAGTGTAAAATATTTTTACATAAACGCAAAAGGAGTCAGAATTAACTACCTCTTTCATTTTGCTCACCTCCAGATCAGCTGATTTCAAGCTGGTTTGCTTTCGTCAGGGAAGGATAGAGCATAGAAACTAGTCTAAATTCCGCTTGCAAACTGATATAACGTTTTGCATAAACGCTTGAGAGTCAGTCTTTAGACCTAGTTTCTATAGCCTATCCTTCCACTGCCGATCTCCAGATCAGCTGATTTCAAGCTGATCTGGAGGTGAGCAAAATGAAAGAGGTAGTTAATTCTGACTCCTTTTGCGTTTATGTAAAAATATTTTACACTTGTTTCGGCGGTTTTGGTAAAGACGCCATCTATTGATCATAAATAACAAGTGATAGCAGGTTACGTGACTAACTTGTATTTATTTTTCATAAATGTACCTTTAAAGTTTTCTTGCAATGATATATATTGCAGAGACTTTGACTATGTGGTGAAACGAACTGAGATCAGACCCATATAGATATCTAGCTTGCTAGGCTGAGTTTGAAGACTTTACCAGTCTGAAAAATTCACGCTGCAAACTGATATAAACGTTTTGCATAAACGCTTGAGAGTCAGTCTTTAGACCTAGTTTCTATAGCTCTATCCTTCCACTGACGAAAGCAAACCAGCTTGAAATCAGCTGATCTGGAGGTGAGCAAAATGAAAGAGGTAGTTAATTCTGACTCCTTTTGCGTTTATGTAAAAATATTTTACACTTGTTTCGGCGGTTTTGGTAAAGACGCCATCTATTGATCATAAATAACAAGTGATAGCAGGTTACGTGACTAACTTGTATTTATTTTTCATAAATGTACCTTTAAAGTTTTCTTGCAATGATATATATTGCAGAGACTTTGACTATGTGGTGAAACTGAACTGAGATCAGACCCATATAGATATCTAGCTTGCTAGGCTGAGTTTGAAGACTTTACCAGTCTGAAAAATTCACGCTTGCAAACTGATATAAACGTTTTGCATAAACGCTTGAGAGTCAGTCTTTAGACCTAGTTTCTATAGCTCTATCCTTCCACTGACGAAAGCAAACCAGCTTGAAATCAGCTGATCTGGAGGTGAGCAAAATGAAAGAGGTAGTTAATTCTGACTCCTTTTGCGTTTATGTAAAAATATTTTACACTTGTTTCGGCGGTTTTGGTAAAGACGCCATCTATTGATCATAAATAACAAGTGATAGCAGGTTACGTGACTAACTTGTATTTATTTTTCATAAATGTACCTTTAAAGTTTTCTTGCAATGATATATATTGCAGAGACTTTGACTATGTGGTGAAACTGAACTGAGATCAGACCCATATAGATATCTAGCTTGCTAGGCTGAGTTTGAAGACTTTACCAGTCTGAAAAATTCACGCTTGCAAACTGATATAAACGTTTTGCATAAACGCTTGAGAGTCAGTCTTTAGACCTAGTTTCTATAGCTCTATCCTTCCACTGACGAAAGCAAACCAGCTTGAAATCAGCTGATCTGGAGGTGAGCAAAATGAAAGAGGTAGTTAATTCTGACTCCTTTTGCGTTTATGTAAAAATATTTTACACTTGTTTCGGCGGTTTTGGTAAAGACGCCATCTATTGATCATAAATAACAAGTGATAGCAGGTTACGTGACTAACTTGTATTTATTTTTCATATATATATATATATATATATATATATATATATAAAGAGAATATTAGGTGTGAGTTAATATATGATAATATGAAGGAATGTAGTTTATTGTTTAGGCTCGAACAGTATCTTTAGCTACAAGGAAATATACATGTAAATGAAAAAAAAATGGGTCATTTATTTTGTAAATTATGTAAGGAAAGAAGAGAAAATATTAGGCATTTGTTAATTGAATGTAAATGCTTGAAAACAGAAAGGGTACATATAATGAAGTTATGGAAGAATAAATATGAAAAAAGTGATTATACAGAAAGTGAATTATTGTTTTTTATGCTGGGTTTGGAAAAAGATAAAAAGGATTTAGGTATAAAGGTTATAGAGTTGACAAAGTTTTTGTTGTGGAAATGATATGGAGCAGAATATGGGAAAATTTGGAGTGGTGAATGAAAAATAAAGTGGCTAACAGGTTTATCTGGGCATAATTGCTGAGATATTCTTGACTTTGTTTAACGAGAAGCACAATACATTACATCACATCACATCTTAATTAATAAGTGCATAATGAGAAAATATTTAAAATCTTTATCCAGAACACTTTCATCCCCAGACCAACTGGTTTCGAACTTATGGCTCATATCAATGGAGGGCTAGAATATTTGTACACTAGACCTAAAATATAAACTCAAAACTTAGCACTTTTTTCATACATATATATAAGATATATGTAAGTAGAAACTTTAAAATTTTCGGACATGAAAATGTCTTTAAATCCAGCTATCTAATTCAAATAGCTTATGAGACTGAACTAAATTCAGATCTACCACAGCTTAATAGCCGCTGCATAGCCAAAGCCTTAAAGGTAAAATTATAATAATTAAAAAAGCAAGTCACATATAACATGACATTACTTTTATAAGCATGTTGTTACAAAAAATGTAATACAGAGAGTGCACCAATAGCTCAAACAAGCTCTTAATTAATAAGTGCAGTATGAGAAAATGTTTAAAATCTCTATCCAGAACACTCTCATCTCCAGTCCAACTGGTTTCGAGCTTATGGCTCATGAATAAAATATACATATGAAGTAAGTGCTGGTATCAAAGTGGATATTTTAGATTTTGTGTCCGAATATTCTAGCTCTCAATTGATGTGAGCCATAATATCGAAACCAGGAGGTCTGAATATGATAGTGTTCTGGATAGAGATTTTAAATATTTTCTCACAAAACATTTATTAATTTGGACCTTGTTGGAAATATTGGTACAGTTTCTGTATTGAATTTTATATATGTCCCAAGCACACCATTCATTTAAAATTATGAAATGTTCAAATGCTTTCAAATATTTTCAAATATCAAAAAATGTTCTAAAAATGAAGTTTTAACTAATAATAATAATAATAATAATAATAATAATAATAATAATAATAATAATAATAATAATAATAATAATAATAATAATAATAATAATAATAATAATAATAATAATAATAATAATAATAATAATAATAATAATAATAATATATATATATATATATGATTTATCCTTCCTGTTATGTATGTCCTCGCATTGTTGCAAATATAAAATTACATAGAGAAGATAATGCTTTGTGAATTATGACAGATTCTGGTGGCTCATTCATGTACCAGACTTCTAAATATATTGATAAGCATATACAATAGTTTTTAGGATTTGGGGAAAATACTATTGCTTCATATTTTGACTTTAAATATAGTATTAAAAACTTAGTGATTAATGAGAATGATGTTATTGCTTCATTAGATGTAACAGAAATGTATGCTTCTATTGATAAAAGGGATTCCATAAAAATAATTTAGCATACATATAAAAATAAAGGTATGTATAAATATGTGATAAAGTTTATTGGTGCTTCTTTTGAAGGTCAATATTATAAAATGTCTAAGCTTGGCCTATGGGTTTGCTTGTAGTTGCACATGTTTGCAATTTTGTTTTGTCTACATATGAAAGTGTTTTTTTAATATGTTCTCTTTTAAAGATATTAAAATTTCCAAAAGGCATGAGGATGATGTTTTTGTTTGTGGAAATACTAATACCATAAATTTGCATATAGAGGAATTAAATAATTTGAAAGGCTTGAAATGGAGTATTGAAAATGAACTGGGCTATTATATTAAATATTTGAATGTAATTATTACAAGAGATAACAACATGTTAAAGTAAAAATTAATAATCAAGCCTTTGCAAAATGTGGATATATAAATTTGTAAATCAAAGTACCAACTATGCATAAGACTGAAAGATTTAGATCATATTTGTTTCCTAATCAAAACTTATGTCGTTATCAAAATGATAAACTGAAAAATATTGAGTTATTTGCCAAGGAATCGCATGATGTTGATTATAAATTATTAAATAAACAATACTTTATGTCAATTTAAAACGAATTATAATTTTAAAGGAAATGTGATTGATAGTAAACAATGGATATCTTTTCCATTTATTTTAAATCCACAAATGAAATTTGTAAGGATATATATATATGTAAACGTGTTTAATATATATATATATATATATATATATGTATATATATATATATATATATATATATATATATATATATATATAAACGTGTTTAATGTATCATTCTATGTTCCAATCAATGTTAATAAATTAGTGAATAAATCTAAGGATATTATACCTGTCACACAGAAAAGTAATATTGTATGTAAATTTTTTGTGAATGTATGTTACCACATATAGGTGATTCGATGTACAGTATTCAAAAGAAATTAAAAAAGCATGAATTATTATATAAGCATGTGATAAGTAAAAATAATGGTGATTTAATGACTGCATCAGTTTGCTTTGACCATGAAAAAACATGTAAATATCAATCTAAATTTGATATTAAAAGTATGAAAATTCTCCATGATGAGAGAAACCATAATTAAATAAAAATTAAGGAGGTAATTTTTATAAATATGAATAAAATTTGTTTAATAAATAGACAAGCTACTAAAATTAAAATATGGAATTCATGGGATATGAATTGATGATGTTTACTTCCTTTTTTTTTTTTTTTAAATTTAAAGGCAGTTGAGGCAGGTGTAAAAAATTAACTGTAAGTACTTCTACTCTATGGATTGGAAGACTGTTTATAATAGTTTATTACCATTACATTTTAGTATTTTCATTATGATATATATATATTGTATATATATATCATAATGAATTTTTATTATTTGGTGCATATATATATATATATATATATATATATTGCACCAAATAATAAAAATAGAAGTGGAAAATATAGATAAACCATTTGTAACAGACAATAATAAATAGAAAGAAATTATTAATTATTAAAATATATTTATAATCTACCATTTGTAACAGTAAGAAAAATTTGTAACAGCATACAAAATAATGTAGTGATGAAAAAGGCTGCGATTTTGTAACCGTTTAATATATAGATGAGTGATAAAATGATAATTGCTATAATTCAATAACTAAACAGGATATATGATATGCTCTAGAGGTTCATCATTTGTAACCAAGTAAATTAAATGAGACATGAATTCACTGTGTTAGCTAAAATACAATTTATAATTAAATAAGGATGACGCTAACTGATAAGTAAGAATATATGCATATCATGCTCTATCTGGGTGTCTATTTATAATTAATTAAATATAACATTATAGCCTGATTGCAACTATCTTAAACATTAATTCTGTCATGCTAATAATGAAATAAATAAATTATCTTATTTCTCAACACATAAAATAAAAAAGAAAATTAAAACTATCATCATTAAAGATTTAAAATATTTAGATATTGGGGAAGTCATTTGAACAATAAAACATACTGGCCATTGTCATCAAATAAAATAATATTAAATATAGCAACTGAACAAAATTACCCACTGTGAGATCCCTGGAGTGCCTTATGCTTAACTCTAATAATAGGTTCTTTTAACCGAGAATTTTTCTCATTCCTCTTTCCATGTATATACGAACATTCATGGTCACATACACACACTGGTGCTGTTTATAACAACATATAAAAAATCATATAAAGTTAATATGAAGTTGAAAAGGGATTAAATCACTCTTTATTCAGTTTAGCTAAGAACATGTGTTTTCCCATGAGTGCCACTAGATTGTTTTAAATCTAGATAAATATCTGTTTAGAGTGTACTGAGTTCAAACTCATACGGTACATTTTTATCACACATGACTTGGATGACTAATGAAAAAAAATGACACTCTTATATTTTACTCATGTCAATAAAATCATAAGATCCCCATATCACCAAATTTTCATACTAAAGACCTATAGATATTACTAGCTCAGTTTAACATATATTGATGAACAAACAAGTATAATCTTATTAATGGCTTCCAAACAAGCATCGTGAAGACCATTACTGAAATGGATGGCCATTTAAATAGTTCCTTAACTTAATTATTTATTACAAAATAAAGATGATAATGATGATGATAATAATGATGATGATGATATCAGCCATAGCTTTATAATGAACTCACAACAATAAATTTATCTTTATAAACTCATAGGCATTTTTTTAAACTCATCCCATGTCAAACTGGGATTTAAATATTACATTCACTAGCATTTATATAAGTTTATGGTTATTTACTAAAATATTTTCATAGTCAAAACTAGGATTCAATAATACCAATGATGATGACTGATCATCATGCTTCTCTCCATGTGATATTCAACATTCTATAAACCCCTATTTACTAAATATATTAATTATGTTAATGATTATAATTTATTTAATCATGATGGTGATCATAACGTATGTACAGTACTATGTTTAAATGGTGTTTTAATCAATAATATGATATCCATATTTGATGAGGATGATAAAAACTCATGGACACAACATAATTTTAGCTTTCTATTATTGAATTATAATTATTAAAATTTGGTTATTATCAAGCTTAATCCCTAAATACTTAAAGGTAAATCAGTATTCTAGCTTACTTAATATTTTGTGAGCGCTTGCTTAGATTGCTGATGATTCTTAATATCTGTGAGCAATGATGATGATCATTTAAACCAATACAATCAAGACAAGAAAAACAATATTTTTAATAACTTGAAAACCAATTAAGATATATAATTATATTTTATTAATACTATTCTTCTTTCTTTCTTTAAAATCAAATTTACTAATTAGATAAATGGCTTATTATTACATTAATTAAATACAGAACTAATACAAAAATTTATATAAGCATAACCAAATAAATCTAATATACAAGTTTGTCATTTTGGATATTTTAAAATAAGGTGGCTTAAAATGACATTTAAAAAAATATTCCATTGAATGCTTACTTAAGACTTTCCTAACTTATTATATCATAAAAATAAATTTCATATGTAACTTGTGTGTTTTATTTCACTTCCATTCAAATGTGAAGCCCTGCTTTTAAATTTACCCTATTTAAACTAATCATGCATAACCTATTCTTTTGATGTGTTTGTATAAGCAGTTACACATATACACACACCCTGTAATATGTCAACATATATTTTTAAAAGGTTTTCTTTTATATTAGAGATTAATACATAAATCACATATATAAAAATATTCTTGCAACTTTGAGCAAAAGAAAATAAAATACATTATATCAATTTTAATATGCAACAAGATCAAAAAACATTATAAATGCATATATTTATAGGTTGCTCATTATCATAACAAATGAAGAACAATAAAAAAACATTTCAATATTACAATATATAATAAAAAGAAATAATAAAAATTTAAGTTTAAAGATTTAAACTGTGTTTGTGTTATGTTAAGTGATATTCAGAATAACTATCGATAAACAAGCCCTTAATGTTTCTGTATCAAAAGAGAAAAAATGCTTTGACCAATAAATTAAGGTTTACTTTTAATAAGTAAGAATAAAAGACTTGTTAATGAAAGTTCATAGTTACCCAATTATTTTCACTTCTTATAAATATATCAAGTTTGAATTTTCAGACTGCTTGTCTCATGTATTGCTTCAATAAGTTGATTTGCTTCATTTAAAAAAAGTTCTCACAGATACTTTTAAGATAAACATGAATTAATTGACTTGCTTATTTCCACAATTTTAAAATTATTTATTGTTGATACTCTTGATAACACTGAATTCATTGACTGGCTTGCTTCTACCATTTCAAAAAGAGTTATTACAAATACTTTTAGTTAAGTATGAACTGGTGGATTTGCTTGTTTTTATTATTTAAAAATCATTGTAGACACTTTACAAAAATTTGACTGATAGCTTAATCAAACCTAGTTATAAAGTTTTTATACAATTTCCTTTTGTCTTTTCTCTTCTTTCTCCTTCTCCATCCATTCAAAGGTAATGAGCCCATAATAGGACAGGAGCCAGAAAAGAAGCATTTCAAATACCTTGTGTGGTTGGCTTTAAACTCGATCATTCTGTTGGTTATAAAGGACTTTTGGTATAAGTCCACAGATAGATCAGTGAGTTAACCCATAGACATCAGATTTTAGGAAGCAGAAGAAGTGGCTTTAGCAATGCAAATTCATTGTATGATACACAGCAAAATATATTAATATCATTTTATAAAACTGTAAATAACTTCTTCCAAAAAATTCAATTTTGTTCCATTTCTTTTTCTTAATATTGCTGGGAATCACTTATATATATGCACATCTGCATCTATATTGACTTTAAAACAATAGTCATTTTTCACCTTCCTCAATTTTTACAGAAAGAAAAATTCAATCGCACATACACTTAAAAAAATGAAAATTTCTTTTCAGTTCAAAACAATTGCATAGATTGCATATTTCGTTAATATTATTAACTAATTTCTTTAAAAAAAATACATATTGTTAGCTCACTCACTTCAAAAAACCAAAACTGAACTGCTTCTCCTCTCTAAAAAAAATATTGAAAAAAAATGAGAGTTTACATCTCTTCCTAATATTAAAAAAAAAACTGACAGCATACATCTATTCTTTAATCACATAAAAAAACTGATCACTAAATATTGTTTCATTCATTTATATTGCCAATCTTTGATCAAAAAAAAGGACCACCTGAAAATTGTATCTTGAGATAAAGATCAAAGCTTCACAAGTTTGTTGGTCTGTCACAAGTAATAAAAAACTTAGAATTAATTGTTACTTTTATTACATCCAAGCATCACTTCCTTTTCTAGACATGTACAATCTAGATAATACAAAAACAACAAAGCCTGCAATCTTAGTCATTAAAAGATTTGTGTAAAAATGTTTTATGCTTAAAATATTCATACTCACACATGTACATTTTCATATCCTAATCTACTAATCTTGATCACTTTATTTTACACTTTCTTTCTGATCTGCTTTATTTAATAAGAATATGGCTAAATAATTTCAACACATTATTTATTAAAATATAATAAATCCCTATATTAAATAGTGTTTCTTATTACTTTCTCTCTTTACAATTGCTTATTTATTAACTATTTATAAACCATACAATAAGAAATACACACATCTTTATATATAATTTTTTTTTAATTGAAGAATCTATATATGTGTGAAATGAGTCATATATATATATATATATAAATATATATATATTACAAATCGATGTCTGTGTTTCTTCAAAATATATGTAAATTTATAAATAAATATTAGAAAATACTGTACTTACAACTTTATATATATATATATATGAAAATATATAAATATATAAGCGCCATCTTTTGGACATATATATATATAACTGTCACTTAGAAGCGCTTTCAGCTATCATGTAGTGTTTTTTCAACTAACACTATTAAAATGTCAGCTTTCCCATAATTCCATGATGTCAACTTTCCCATAATTGTGTGATCTTAACATTGGCTGCTTGCCTATTAATTAAATATTGCTTGTAGTTATATATTAACATCGTTTCTTTAATTTTTTTATTTATTATTATTTCTTTCACTTTTCAATATTTTTACATTGCTATAATTAAAATCAAATACACATATACATGATTTATTATGGTCATAAAAGAAAGAAGCTGATAAATTTTCATAATTTTTATAATTTTCTTTTGTATTTTGAACGTTTTTCAACAATAATATATGCTCTTTTGTTCTTTTTTCCAATGTACACCTCAATTCACCTACATATCCACTGCCACACCTACACATCCTTTTGTAAATGATACAATTTTTATTTCTCAATAACGTTTTATCTTTTGGATTGTTTATTAATTTATTTAATGTAAGTGGGGCATAAAATGCAATATCACATATTCCTTTATAAATTTTCTTAATAAAACTTGCCTGTTTATTTGAAATACATGGTATTGATATCCAAAATTTTTATCAGAAACATTAGCATTATTATTGATATTTTTATATTTAGAAATACAATTTTTAATAATATAATAAACACAATCATAATTATATTCAACATTTAACAATTCATTACAATAAATTTCAATATTTTTAGTTTTATCCAATGCATCTTTATAAAGGTTATCATTTCTAAATACGAAGCCATTCAAACCTGCGATTTTTTGTGACATTAGTACTTTTGGTTCATATGGAATATGTCCTCTTTTTTGCTATTAGTTTAAGATTTATATAGTAATCCAGTTTAACTTTGTTTCTAGTTATGTTAAAATATTTTTAAAAAGGAATATTATCAGAAAGATATTACTTTATACAATTGATATTTTGATGATGTTTTTGTTTGTGGAAAGTCAAATGTTATTAATGATTTGTTTAATTAATTAAATAATATAAAGTATTTAAAATGGATTAAAACATAAAAATTCAATGAGTGCTCAATTTTTAGATTTCAAGATAACTAGAATCAAAGATAAACTGGATTACTATATGACTTTTAAACCAATAGCAAAAAGAGGATATATTCCATATGACTCAAAAGTACCAATGTCACATAAAATGGGAGGATTGAAGTCATTCTTATTTATAAGTGATAGTCTTTGTAAATATGCATCGGATAAAAGTAAAAATATTGATATTTATTGTAATGAATTGATAAACATTGAATATATTTATAATGGTATTTATTATACTATTACAAATTTTAATTCTAAATATAAAAATATTAATAATAATGCTAATTCTTCTGAAAAAAAATTGGAATATCAATACCATATATTTCAAATCAACAAGCATGTTTCATTAAGAAAATTTATAAAGGAATATGTGAAATTGCATTTTATGCACCATCTACATTAAATAAATTAATAAACTAAACAAAAATAAACCTTTATTGACAAATAAAAATTGTAACATTTACAAATGGATGTATAGGTGTAGCACTGGATATATAGGTGAATCGAGGTATACATTGAAAAAAAAATTGCATATATTATTGTTGAAAAAGGTTAAAAATACAAAACAAAATTATAAAAATATTGTTAATTTATCAGCTTATGTCTTTTATAATCCTAATAAATCATGTATAGGTGATTTTGATTTTATTTATAGCAACATAAAAATATTGGAAACTTCAAGAAATAATAATAAAAGAAAATTTTTAAAAAGTGATGTTAATATATAAATACAAGCAAGATTTAATTAATAGGCAAGCAGCAAACATTAAGATCACATAATTATGGGAAGGTGGCACCACATATATTATGGGATTGCTGACATTTTAAAAGTGTTAGTTGACAAAAACTACAAGATAGTTGAAAGTGGTTCTAAGTGATGGTTATATATATATATATATATATATATATATATATATATATATATATATATATATATATATATATATATATATATATATATATATATATATATATATATATATATATATATATATATATATATATATATATAAACATACCCACAACTTCTATTAAAAAATTAAAAAAACATAAAATAATAATTTATTTTTTGTTTCTTCTAAATTAAAATTCTTTGAATAAAGACTAATATTTTTTATCTTTTAAATTTCATTTTAAAACCTTTTTTAAAATTTTTATTTTAATTATTTTTTTTATTTTACATATAAATAAAATATATTATTTTTATAAATGATTAATTTTTTATTAATTTAAAAATAATATTGTGATTTTAGTTAAAAGTAAAGAATTAAGATTATAATAAAGTAATAATATTATTTAAAATTAAATTATGGGAAATATAATTTTATAAAATTATTAAGTGTGTATCTGATAAATTTAAGATTTATTAAATATTTGTAAGGAGTAAAGGAAAAATATGTTTTTTCTTTAAATTTTAAAAGTAAAATGAAAAAATTTTTTTTTTTTTTATTTTAGGTAGTATTTATGAAAGGTAAAAAAGTAAAAATAGATATCTTGTTGTCCAAAAAAAATTTTTTTGAAAATAAATAAAGAAAGAGTTTATTATTGAAAATATTAAATTATATAAATATTATAATGTGTTTTTTTTTTTAATTGCTGTAAGACTAGGTTGTGTTTTAATATTATTTTTATTCTGGTCTGGTTTAATTTTGATTTGGGGTAGTTTTGTTTTATATTGACTGTTTAGCTTTATGTTGTTGTTTTATATATATATATATATATATATATATATATATATATATATATATATATATATATATATATATATATATATTATATATATATATATATATATATAGAATATTTTATATATATATATATATATATATATATATATTCCAATATTCTAATATTCATTAAAGCCCAGTTGGTGGTTCATTTGTAACTAAATAACATTACAACATATATATCTGACTCTGAATATGATATGGCAGCTGCTATAATTGGTAATTAATGAATAAGTGATGATATCTATAACCAAATAAAACCTTAGCCATTCTGACTTCTTCTCATCTCAGGTATATGGCCCATCTCTTACTCTCTTTGGATAGCCGCTTTGCAATTAATATAAATATAATACCATAGCCTGTTTTCAACTGTCATAAATATTAATTTAGTCATGCCAATAATGAGAGAAATAAATTATCCCATTTCTAAACACATGAAATAAAAATGAAAATTCATCACTATCATCTTTAAAGATTTAAAATATTCTCGATATTGTGAAGTTATTGTAATCAACAAAATACACTTTTTATTGTCATCAGATAAACCAATATTAGCTAAAACATCTGAATAAAATTACAGTGAAATCCATGGAGTGCATTATGTTTATCTCCAATAATAGGTTCTTTCAACAAAGAATTATTACCATTCCTCTTTCCACTTATATAAGACCATTGATGGTCGCACACACACACTGGTGCTATTTATAACAACTTATAAAAATATCATATAATGTTAATATCAATTTGGAAAAGGGACTAAATCACTTTTATTCAGCTTAGCTAAGTACATGTGTTTTCCCAGGTGCCACTAGATTATTTTAAACCTCGATAAATATCATCTATCCTTAGTGTACTGGGTTCAAACCCATTCAGTACATTATTTACTTCACATGACTTGGATGACTATAACAAAAATGTCATTCTTATCTTTTATCCATGTCAATAGAATTATAAGATCTCAATACCATAACATTTATATAACCAACACTCTCATAGATATAACCAGGTCAGTTTGCATATATTGATGTATAGATGCAATAATACTTTTAACAATGGCTTACAAACAAATCTAGTGAAGAACATTACTTATATATATGGTCATTAAACCTAGTTATTTAAGTTAATTATTCATCATAATATAATGATGATGACAATGATGCCAGTAACAGCTTTATAATGAACTCATAACAACAAATGTATCTTTGATAAGCATATAGACACTTTCTTAAAATCACATTGTGTTCAAACTATGATTTGATTATAATACTCACTAGCATTTGTATACATTTATGTCTATATTTACTTCAAATACTATTATAGTTAAAATTATCACTCAATCATCAACATTTACCAGTGATGATGAATGATCATCACAAATCTCCCCACATGATATTTAGCTTTTTATAATCCCCTATATACTAAACATATTACTTATATTTAAGATTGGATTTAATTATTAACATTTATTTAGTGATGATGGTTTTCATAACTACTCTTATATTATAAAATGTAGATTCTGATAAATCCATATTTGTTTTTTTTTTGAATAGCACTATGCTTAAATGGTATTTTAACCAGTAATATAATATCCATCTTTGATGAAGATGATCAAAACTCATGGGCACAACATAATTATAGCTTTTTATTATTAACCTATAATTAATAAAAAACATGGTTATATGTCAAACGCGATTTCAAATATCATTATATGTAAGTCCATATCCAATGTTTGAACTTTAGTTAACATTTAAGAATGATGATGTACAATTAAAACAATAGAATCAAGAGAAGAAAAATATTTAACAATATTAATAATAATAATTCAGAAACCAAATATGGAATGATTATATTTATTCACACTCTTCTTTTTTATAAATCATATTACTAATTATAAAATTGACTCAATTAAATTCATAATTAACACAAAATATTTTAATGCTATGTGCATAACCAACAAATTTTATATATCTGCTCATATTACTACATATTTTGAAGTATGTTAGCTTATAATGTCATTAAAAAAATTATATTTAATGCTTATTCAAGATTTTCCCTACTTATTATATGTCATAGTGGTAAATTTCATTTACGTAATGGCTGTGTGTGTTTTTTACTTTCATATATATGTGAAACCCTGCTGTTTAATTTGCTACCTTAAAATAATTGTCTAACTTATTTTGTCTCGTTGATATAAGCAGTCACACAATCACACCCTGTGATATGTCACCATATATTATATTACAAATACATCCCTTTATATTATGCATGGGAATACATAAATCACATAAAAACAATTATTAAAACATTGAGCAATAATTAAACCATACCAAATTTAATATGCAACGAGACAAATAAAAAAATATAAAGCATATAATAATAGATTGCTGATTTATCATTCTAAATAAACAACAACAATAATAAAAAAAACATTTAAACATTCTAATATATAATAAAAAAATTAAAAATAATGAAAAACTAGGTTTAATGAATTTAAAATGTTTGTGCATAATGGTATGCAGTATTGATAGTAATACAGTCAATAAATAAACTGTTAAAGTTTCTGTATCAAAAAAATGCTTGACTGTTGAAATTAGTTTACTTTTAATAAGTAAATAAAAAAATGTTAATTAAATTTTAAAGTTTACCCAATCCATTTTCAGTTCTTAATAATGTCCCAGGTTCAAATATCAGACTGCTCTCTTATTTATAACTTCAACTGTTTGTTTTGCTTGTTCCTACCATTTTGAAAATTATTGCAAACATTTTTTTTTGATAAATCTGAACTGAATGTTTTTGGCTTGTTCCTTTTATGTTAAAAGTTATTGCAGGCTCTATTGATAAATATGAAGAAATTTTTTCTAAAAAAATAGATTTATACATTAATTGGGGTTGTTTGTATGGCTTTTATACATATTCTTTCTTCTCTTCTTTCCTTTTCTTTCTCCCATCTAATATGATCAACCTTTAACTGACCAGGAGACAAAAGAAAATCATCTCATGACATGTGTGGTTGGCTTCAAACTCAGCCATTCTTTGGTTATTACAGACCTGTATATGAGTCTACAGATAGCATGGTGAATTTAACCCATGTATGTGAGGCACCAAAGAACAGAATCGTGAGATTAGCACTGCATGTTCATTATTTTTATAAATAGCCAAATTATATAAGTACCATTTTATATTATTTCATCAACTTCTTTATAAAGATTCAATTCTATCCCATTTCTTTAGATTAATTTAGCTGTGAGATTACTTATATAGCTGCACATCTTTTTATGCTGATTTTAATGCAAGTCTCCCATTTTCTTTTTTATTTTTTTAAAGAAAAAAATCAACAGCTCATCTTCAGCTTAAAAAAAAGAAAGCAATGAAAAACTGCTGTTAACTGCATTTTACTGCCAAACTGAATATTCTGCTCGAAAAAACCTGCCAAAACTGTGTTTATTATTACTGTTCCTCTCTTTATATTTCAAATTTTTGAACAAAAGAAAAAAAATCTCCAAAAATAACTGTGATTTTGGTGATAGCAATCAAATCCTCACACATAGACAGTCTAAACTAATTAACACATACATTAATAATTATATTTATTCTGTCAAAGCATTTTTTCTCTCATTGGGACAATCTAAGATACAAATAACATAAAAAACATAGTTTACAATTTAAATGTTTTATATTTACACAGTGATACTCTTTTTCACATGTGTGCTTTTTTATCTACTAATCTATATATTTTTCTACACCTTACTGTCTAGTTCATTTTATTTTAAAAATAGAGCTAAATAATCAGATGTTTTATTTAATAATAAGAGAATAATATATTCAATATTATTTATTGCAACATTCTCTTTTTACTACTGCTTATTAATAACTACTGTTTTTTAACTGTATATAACACTCACACACACACACACACACACACACACACACATATATATATATATATATATTGATGTAACGCTGTCTCGTTACAATATATATATATATATATATATATAGTAACCTTCCAGGTTGGCACCAGGAAAAAATGGGAGAACGTCACATTTGTACTAACAATGGCTAAAAATAATTAGCTGAGAAAAATGAATTGTGATATAATTTAATATTTAAAATTGAGTTTTAGGAAAATTATACTTAAATTGTGGTGAGATGTGCTAGTTAAAATTAGAATTTTAAAAAAATTAAAACTGTAAATGGGTATATTGATTGGTGGGGTTTTGGACTATATGTTTAGTAGTAGATGTTTGTGTGTAGTAGAAGATTTACATGTCATAATGGGCAGATACATAGATATATTATTAATGAGAATTTTCTTTTCTATATTTTATTTATTATTTACTGATTATGTATTGTTCATAATCTTATGTTTAAAAATGATAAAGATTATTTGTATAATAGTGAATAACATTTCTAAAATTAATAATTAATATTAAATATTTTTATTATTATGTTTATTTCATTTAAACAGTGTATTATTAAAAATTTTATAAATAATATTTCTGTCAAATTTCCAAAGTTGATTGTCATAGAAACAGAGGGCATGAGTGAAGAGAAAGGCATATAGTTTAAAACTTGAAGGAAAGTATAAAAAAAGCTCCAAGGAAGAAAATGTAAAAAAAAACTTCAAAGATTCAATAACACTTTAAGAGTATTATACAAAAAAACACCACAAGGATTCTAATATCATACCTGTGCAGAATTTTTGTTATTATACTACTGGAATGATATAAAAATGAGAAGATAAACAACCCCAAAGGGATACCAGCCTCCAAATTTTTGCCAATCGATGGTCCAAATTAATTACCTTTAAAATTCCTGGATGATATGTAAGCTAAATTATTATGATTTATTTTAAAGTGTTACCAAAGCTAAATAATATTAAAATGGCAAAATTATGTAAAATAAAGCTAGGTCATTTTTTTTTCTTATTAGACGCTAGAATTAAACACTTGATTTTCAATTTTAAGAAATTATTATCAATATTCTACAAATTAAAATTTAAAATGAAAGAGTTTATCTATTTAATCTTCTATCAAGAGGATAATTTTCTACTGTATAACTTTGCAATTCATGTATATATAATAAAAAAATTTCAATGCATGCAAATGTCATTTATAACGTGTGTCATGGAATTCTAGGATAAATAAAAACTCTTATCATTCTTAACAAATTATGCATTAACAATTGGATAGACATTATGTTTTATATTATAATTTACTGTTGTCTTTGAAATTAATATGTATGTTTCTTTCAACTTTCTAATTTTAAAAAAAAACTTAACATGTAATGATGAGATATTGATAACTATATTCATTATTACTTATAATAAATGTATAACCAATTTTTTTTTCTTTAAAAAAAAAACAAATCAAAACAATGTAATTTCATATCATTATAATATGAATATTTATTATTTTATATGATCTAGAAATTATATTATAGGTGGTTATAGATGTTCCGATGTGTGTGTAATGCTATAATTTATTATTTTTAAAATGTTGTTTTATTATGCTTCAATTTTGTTAATGAAGTTTATATAAAAAATAAAGAATTAAAACCTTGTCTGTTATAAGTTTGTTATATAGGAAGAATATTGAATGTGAGTTGAAGGTAGAACTGGTCAAGGGATGATTAGATTATTTAGATTGAGTTTGGAGATATTATTTAACTCTCACATATAAGGTGTAAGTGTTTTGCTAGAGTTTTTCCATGCCTTTCTTTGTTCTTGTATAGTTAGTGTTAGATGATGTATACTAATTATAAGAGATAAGTGTTGTATAAAATTTTATAATATGTATAAAAGATTATTGATTTATGGCATCATCCAAAGTATATAAATAAGCTAATAAAAGGCTTGTTTAGAAATACTAATATTTACAATGTTGTAAAAAGGCACATATTTGGAGATATATGATTCACATATCAAATATTAGTCAATTTCGGTTTTACTGTGGAAGAAATGTAATTGGTTTGTAAGGTGCATAAATAATATTTTTTTTATTTATTATTTATTTGTCTTTTATGTTTAATAAATGTTTTATTGAATTAATAGCCCATATGAATTGCTTGATTATATATATGTTTGATTCTCCATTTCCACATATATATATATATATATATATATATATATATATATATATATATATATATATATATATATATATATATATATATATATATATATATATATATATATATATATATATATATATATGGAACATAACATAGTTCTAGAATATCTAAATTAGCTAGTATACGTCGAATTTTATTTAATTTGTCTGAAGAGGATAAATCACCATATTATAGTAATAATAATATATTTTACTTTACTTAGAACAAATAGTGATATAGATATAAAGGTACCCAGTCCTAATCATTATCTATCCTATATTAAATATGCTAATTGATAATTTTGCAATAGTTTTATAATTAAATAAATGTGTGGCATATGATTAAATTAGTGTTACAGAATTGTTATCCATAAATGTTATATTACTTTTATTTGCATCCTATATGAAGACCATATCCTATATCCTCAACTGAGCTAAGCCATAGAATAATTACAATATAAGAATATTTTAAATATATTTAAAATAAATTTACAATTATAATTTTTATTTTATCTTGTATAGAATTGGTGTGTGGGCATTTATAGATATAATAAAGTGAACAAATGAAGAGAGCAGAGGTTACTATAGAAATGTGGGAAGGTCACATTTGTACTAACAATGGCTAAAGATAGTTAGCTGAGAAAAATGAATTGTGATATAATTTAATATTTAAAATTGAGTTTTAGAAACATTATACTTAAATTGTGGTGAGATTTTCTAGATAAATTAAAATTTTTAAAAAATTCAAACTTTAAATGGGTATATTGATTGGTGGAGTTTTGGACTATATGTTTAGTAGTAGATGTTTCTGTGTAGTAGAAAATGTATATGTCATAATGGGCAGATACATAGATATATTATTAATTAGAATTTTTTTTCTATATTTTATTTATTATTTACTGATTATGTATTTATTGTTCATAATCTTATGTTTAAAAATGATAAAGATTATTTGTATAATAGTGAATAACATTTCTAAAATTAATAATTAATATTTAATATTTTTTTATTATTATGTTTATTCCATTCAAACAGTGTATTATTAAAATTTTTATAAATATTATTTCTGGCAAAATTCCAAAGTTGATTGTCATAGAAACACAGAGGGCATGATTGAAGAGAAAGATGTAGAGTTTAAAACATGAAAGAAAGTAAAAAAAAGATCCAAGGAAGAAAATGTAAAAAAAAATTAAAAGATTCAATAACTCTTTAAGAGTATTATATAAAAAAACACTGCAAGGATTCTAATAATATACCTGTCGAGAATTTTTGTTATTATACTACTGGAATGATATAAAAATGAGAAGATAAACAACCCCAGAAGGATACCACCCTCCAAATTTTTGCCAAATGATGGTCCAAATTCATTACCTTTAAAATACTTGGATGATATGTAAGCTAAATTATTATGATTTATTTTAAATTATTACCAAAGCTAAATAATATTAAAATGGCAAAATTATGTAAATCAAAGCTAGCTCAATAATTCTTGTTAGACGCTAGAATTAAACGCTTGATTTTCAATTTTAAGAATTTACTATCAATATTCTACAAATTAAAAATTAAAATCAAAAACTTTATCTATTTAAGCTTGTGTCAAGAGGATAATTTTCTACTGTATAACTTTGCAATTTACGTATATATAATAAAATAATTTCAATGCATGCAAATGTCATTTATAATGCCTGTCACGGAATTCTAGGATAAAAAATAAAATTTTATCATTCTTAACAAGTTATGCTTAACAGTCAGATAGACATTTTTTTATGTTATAATTTATTGTTGTCTTTAAAATTGATATGTATATTTCTTTCAACTTTCAATTTTGTTTAAAAAAATTAACATGTAATGATGAGATATTGATAAGTGATTTCGTTATTACTTATAATAAATGTATAACATTTTTTTTTCTTTTTTAAAAAAAAAACAAAGTAAAACAATACAATATAACTTCATATCATTATAATATGATAATTTAATATTTTATATAATCTAAAATTTATATTATAGGTGATTATAGATGTTCGGATGTGTGCGTGATGCTATAAATGATTATTATTTTTTAATTGTATTTATTATGCTTAATTTCGTTAATGAATTTTATTTAAAAAAATAAAGAAATACAACTTTGTCTGTTATAAGTTTGTTATATAGGAAGTATATTGAATGTGAGTTGAAGGTAGAAATGGTCAAGGGACGATTAGATTATTTAGATTGAGTTTGGAGATATTATTTAACTCTCACATATATAAGTACAAGTATAAGTATAAGTGTTTAGTTATTGTTTTTCCTTGCTGTTCTTTATTTTTATAGTTAATTTTAGATGGTATATACATTGATTATAACAGATAAGTGTTTTATAAAATTTTATAGTATGTATAAAAGATGATTGATTTATGGCATCATCCAAGTTATATAAATAAGCTAATAAAAATTATGTTTAAAAATACATTATATTTATGATAGTATAAAAGCACATATATCCGAAAATATATGATTCATATATTAACTATTAGTCAATTGTGGTTTTACTATAAGAACAATGTAATTGGTTAGCAAAGTGCATAAAATAATATTTTTTGTTTATTTATTATTTATTTTGTCTTTTAATTTCAAATAAATGTATTATTGAATTAATAGCCCATATGAATTGCTTGATTATATATAAGTTTGATTCTCCATTTCCACACACACACATCTGGTTAACATAACATAGTTCTAGAATTTCTAAATTTGCTAGTATAGATCGAGTTTTATTTAATCTGTCTGACGATGATTACTCACCATATTACAGTGCTAATAATATATTTTATTTTGCTTAGTATAGGTGGTGATTTGGATAAAGATGCCCAAACCTCATCATTAACTATACTGTAATAAATGTAATAATTGTCAATTTTGCAACAGTTTTAGTATTGATTAGATCCTCTGAACATATTTAAATTAACATATAGAATTATTGTTTATAGACATTTTATCAACTTATTTGCCTCTTATATGAAGACCATATCCTATAACCTCAACTGAGCTAAGCCATAGAGCAATTAACAATTATAAATTTTATTTTATCTTGTATAGAATTGGCACCTGGGCATTTATAAATATAATAAAGTGAACAAATGAAGAGAGCAGAGGTTACAGGGTGGGTTAAGTGGCACCCAACATGGGGCTTGATATATTTATGGTTAAGTGGCTGCCCAACTGGGGCCTGATATATTTATGGTTAAGTGGTGGCATGCAAGGTGGATGGCCTGATATACATGGGTTAAGTGGCGCCCAACATGGGGCGTGACATAATCAACCCTGTAACCTCTCCTCTCTTCATTTGTTCACTTTATTATAATTATAAATGCCCAGACACAAATTTTATACAAGATAAACTAAAATTTATAATTGTAAATTGATTTTAAACTTATTTAAAAGATTCTTATATTATAATTATTCTATGGCTTAGTTCAGTTGAGGTTATAGGATATGGTCTTCATATAGGATGTAAATAAAAGTAATAAAACATTTATGGATAACAATTCTGTAACACTAATTTAATCATATGCCACCCATTTATTTAATTATAAAACTATTGCAAAATTATCAATTAGCATATTTAATATAGGATAGATAATGATTAGGACCGGGTACTTTATATACATTTCACTATCTATTCTAAGTAAAGTAAAATGTATTATTATTACTGTAATATGGTGATTTATTATCTTCAGACAGATTAAATAAAACTCAACCTATACTAGCAAATTTAGATATTCTAGAACTATTTTATGTTAACCATATATATGTGTGTGTGGAAACGAAGAATTGAATGTATATATAATCAAGCAATTAATATGGGCTATTAATTCAATAAAACATTTATTATAAATAAAAGACAAAATAAATAATAAATAAATAAATATTATTTATGCACCTTACTAACCAATTACATTTCTTCTACAGTAAAATCAAAATAGACTAATATTTGATAAGTGAATCATATATTTCCAAATATGTGCATTTTTACAACATTGTAAATATTAGTATTTCTAAACATACTTTTTATTAGCTTATTTAAATAATTTGGATGATGCCATAAATTAATCATCTTTTATACATATTATAAAATTTTATACAACTCTTATCTGTCATAATCAGTATATATCATCTTAACACTAACTATACAAGAACAAAGAAAGGCATGTGAAAACACTAACAAAACACACCTATATACGTGAGAGTTAAATAATATCTCCAAACTCAATCTAAATAATATAATCATCCCTTGACCATTTCTACCTTCAACTCATATTCAATATACTTCCTATATAATGAACTTATAACAGACAAGGTTTTAATTCTTTATTTTTTTTAAATAAACTTCATTAACAAAATTGAAGCATAATAAATACAACATTTTTAAAATAATAATTTATAGCATCATGCAAACATGCGAACATCTATAACCACCTATAATATAATTTCTAGATCATATAAAATAATAAATTATCATATTATAATGATATGAAGTTACATTGTATTTTTTTTTAAATAAGGAAAAAAAATTGGTTATACATTTATTATAAGTAATAACGAAAATACTTATCAATATCTCATCATTACATGTTAAGATTTTTTTAAAGTTTGAAAGTTGAAAGAAACATACATATTAATTTCAAAGACAACAGTAAATTAAAATGTAAAAAAAATGTCTATCCAATTGTTAACACATAATTTGTTAAGAATGATAAGGTGTTTTTTATCATATAATTCTGTGACAGGCGTTATAAATGACATTTGCATGCATTGAAATTATTTTATTTTATATACATGAATTGCAAAGTTATACAGTAGAAAATTATCCTCTTGATACAACATTAAATAGATAAACTTTTTCATTTTAAATTTTAATTTGTAGAATATTGATAATAAATTCTTAAAATTGAAAATCAAGTGTTTAATTCTAGCGTCTAACAAAGAAAATTGAGGAAGCTTTATTTTACATAATTTTGCCAATTTAATATTATTTAGCTTTGGTAATAATTTAAAATAAATCATAATAATTTAGCTTACATATCATCCAGGCATTTTAAAGGTAATAAATTTGGACCATTGTTTGGCAGAAATTTGGAGGCTGGTATCCCTCTGTGGTTGATTATCTTCTGATTTTTATATCATTCCAGTAGTATAATAACAAAAATTCTCCACAGGTATATTAATAGAATTCTTGTGGTGTTTTTCATATAATACCCTTAAAGAGTTATTGAATCTTTTAAGTTTTTTTTTTTACATTTTCTTCCTTGGAGCATTTTTTTTACTTTCCTTCAAGTTTTAAACTCTATGCCTTTCTCATCACTCATGCCCTCTGTGTTTCTATGACAATCAACTTTAAAAATTTGACAAAAATATTATTTATAAAAATTTTAATAATACACTGTTTGAATGGAATAAACATAATAATAAAAAAATATTAAATATTAAATATTAATTTTAGAAATGTTATTCACTATTATACAAATAATCTTTATCATTTTTAAACATAAGATTATGAACAATACATAATCAGTAAATAATAAATAAAATATAGAAAAGAAAATTCTAATTAATAATATATCTAGGTATCTGCCCATTATGACATGTAAATCTTCTACTACACACAAACATCTACTACTAAACGTATAGTCCAAAACTTCACCAATCGATATACCCATTTAAAGTTTTAATTTTTTTAAAATCCTAATTTTAACTAGCAAATCTCACCACAATTTAAGTATAAATTTCCTAAAACTCAATTTTAAATATTAAATTATATCACAATTCATTTTTCTCAGCTAATTATCTTTAGCCATTGTTAGTACAAAAGTGACCTTCCCACATTTCTTACTGGTGCCAACCTGGAAGGTTACAAAATATATATATATATATATATATATATATATATATATATATATATATATATATATATATATATATATATATATATATATATATATATATATATATATATATATATGTGGTGTTAATTTCATTATAATTAGAATAAGTGTAATTAAAAAAATGGTACTTCAGGAAATACTCAGAAAGTTAATAATAAAATATTTTCAAAATTAAACAACTTAATAAATAATTACCTGTTGATCTTTTAGAAGTAGAAACTGTAGCTAAAATATATAAAGAATATGTGTCTAATATTTTAACTTTTTAAACATCCATTATTAAGTATGATAATTATATCCATATCAAAGGTTGTATTCACCATGTAATATTTAAGTTAATATAATATTACATAGTTAATGTTTCCTGAAATTTTTTACATATACTGAAAGCATAAAGATTGCAAATTAAATAAATACTTCATTTATTAATAATTTGTAATTTTTCCAAAATTATTATTATATGTTCTTTTCAAAACAGTTTGATATTATATATAATAATTAAGTGTATGCTAAAAAATGAAATTGGTGTTAAAATCAAGTTGTATTCAAAGAATTTTAACTTATTATTTTTTTTAAAAAAAGAACATATTGCTATGAATTATGTGGAATTGTCTACATATATTTGGAATAAGTCATGTATTATTTTCCTTTACATACCAATATTTCAATGGACTAACATCTACCATTGTCAATGTATGTAATGAAATATAGCCATAGTTTAGCCCAAAAAGTAATAATTTATCTACATCATATAATCATGAAAACATGATATATATATATATATATATATATATATATATATATATATATATATATATATATATATATATATATATATATATATATATATATATATATATATATATATATATATATGATATTCGAATCTACTGCTCCAAAGTTGATGATACCAGATATAACAAAACTGCTGGGTACACCATACAACAACATGAGTACAACTCAGTAGTTGGATGATTTGAATAAAATGTGACAACCAGCCTACAAAAAGTTATATCCTAAATTTAATATTCCATGCCACATTTGGGTGCATTAGATATTACAGAACCAAGAATGACATATAATAAAGGGAGTACATCTCACTACTATCAGACCTAGGATTTCAAATAGGATGACACAGATGTTACAATGAAATGCCCAGTTCCAAGTCACATCTACTTTCAATATACTAATTTATAATTTACTAACAATATTTGAATGTAACTTAGACAAGTGCATACTCATTACATCTCTCTTTTTATGCCCCATTACACCATGGAATTCAAAGTCAGGGAGTTATTGCTGTCAGCTCTCTTCTTTGTTGGACTTACTCAATTATTAAAAAAATATGCCTATGTATAAATATATATATATATATATATATATATATATATATATATATATATATATATATATATATATATATATATATATATATATATATATATATATATATATATATATATATATATATATATATATATATATATATATATATATATATATATAGACAGGGTATGAGCACAGACTTTCACATGACCCACCACTCTCCACACTATCTCATAACACTGATACACCTGAACACACATATGTTGAAAAGATAAATAATCACCAATATATGTATTTCATAAGAACAGATGATCAATTATCTAAAAGAGCAATATATAGTGATGATAATGACCACCAAACCACTAGTGAAATAAATTCATAATGATGATGATCAAACATCTAATGGAATCAATACACAATGGTGATGGTAATGATCAAACATCTTGTGGTATAAATGCACAGTGATGACGATGATGATGATGATGATCAAACAGAGATCAAAATGGTTTCAACAACTAAATTTATTATCAACATATATAATAAATATTTACAAACAAAACATAATAAAATAAATATTCGGTTATCAAGAATGCTTTCTCTATAATTTTGATGGCTTCATACGACAGAAACAAAATAATCTGAAGTATACAAAATTATACTATATAATTGATTAAATATATACATAAAAGAAAAAAGAATAGCAAAATGAAAGTTCACTAATTCTAAAACTATCCCATGTATGTAATTATTAGAATGATAACTTTAAGCTAGGGGTAAATGCATTTATAACTAATATATATATATATATATATATATATATATATATATATATATATATATATATATATATATATATATATATATATATATATATATATATATATATATATATATATATATATATATATATATATATATATATATAAGTATCTGTAAGTCCTAATACAAAAATTAATGACAGATACAATAAAGACCATTTACTCAGTGGGTAAATTGCACTCAGAAGAGTAAACAAAAATTACAAGTAAATATTATTAAAATTTATTAGTAATCAAAATAGTTTTGTTTGTCCTAAAGTTTTGCACTCAATGTTAAATATATAAAAACCTTACTTGAGAAGTCACCTTGATGGATCAATGTTGAATTTCCAGAGGAATCTGTAAATTTACTTTTATTAAAAAAATAATACATATTAATTTTACATATTTTTTTTTTAAAAATACATCAACATATGGTATATTATCCATCCACTGCTTCCAATTTTAAATTACAGATGATCGAATTTGAAAAATGAATTTTGAATACACAATAGAGAAAAAAATTACAATACATAAACTTTCAAATAAAAATGAAAAAAGCAAAAAAAAATGATAATAATCATGTGAATCAAAACAAATTATATTTATCTTGAAAAAAGAAGCATTCAGTTCACCATTGAAAGTTTATCTCGATGGCTAACATTACTGATCACGAACTCTGTTAATATTCATTATCTCATGTCGCTTGGTTGAAAACCAACACATCCAGATAATTTCTTCTAAATGTTTAAAAAATTGATGGAATAATGATGGATACCAGCATTTTGTAAATAGACATTGTGATGATAACTTTTATGAAGCTAACAAAGATCCTACACTACTGTTTTTTTACGCCAAATACATTTTAAAGATTCATTCATTCTAAACTTTTATTTAAGATGTGGTATATATATATATATATATATATATATATATATATATATATATATATATATATATATATATATATATATATATATATATATATATATATATATATATATATATATATATATATATATATATATATATATATATATATATATATATATATATATATATATATATATATACAAATATATTCAAAACAATGGTTAACAATTTATAATATAATATAAATAAAAACTCATAAAGAAATATTTTCAATTATACTCATAATCATTTTCAACTCAACTTTCAAAATGGAATCATCTATTACCAAATGGAAACACATGTCGATTTAAATATCCCACAATTCATTAATCCTAACATTTGCTGACTGTCTGATTATTATCGTATTTTTATACCTACTAATAAAAACGGCCACTTTAATTTTTCTTTTTTTTAGTATCTCTATGTTGGCCTAAAATTATTATTTTATTTATACCAAAATAAAACTTAAAATTACAATTCCTATCATGATCATAAAAAACAGATTCTGTATATAACATGACTTCATTATTATTACCATTGCATATCTGTACATTTTTCAAAACTCTTTATAGGGGAATCTAGATGAAATATGGAGAAAAAAATTAAATAACATAAATTGTTGTATAAAAGAGTTTTGAATAATGTACAGATATGTAATGATAATAATAATGAAGTCAAGTTATATACTGAATCTGTTTTTATGATCATGATAGGAATTGTAATTTTAAGTTTAATTTTGATATAAAAAAAATAAAAAAGTTTAGGCCAAGAGAGAGATAATTAAAAAAGAAAAATTAAACAGGCAGTTTTTATTAGTAGGTATAAAATATGATAATAAAAAGACAGTCAGCAAATGTTAGGATTAATAAATTGTGGGGTATTTAAATCGACATGTGTTTCTGTTTGGTAATAGGTGATTCCATTTTGAAAGTTGAGTTGAAAATGATTATGAATATAATCGAAAATATTTCTTTATGAGTTTTTATTTATATTATATTATAAATTGTTTACCGTTGTTTGGAATATATTTAAGTTTCGTTATTGTATTATTAATATTAGTGGACAATTATTGTATATATATATATATATATATATATATATATATATATATATATATATATATATATATATATATATATATATATATATATATATATATATATATATATATATATATATATATTATATAAAACTAGCTAGAAGAAACAGTTAATTTTTAGTAGTTTCAGATTTCTTTTTCATCATTTATATAATAATGAATTCCAGTTTTCAGAACTAAATTAAGTCATTAATTCATTCCTGCTAATTGTAATTTGAAGTTTAACTTTCCAGTTTCCTTCTATCCAAAATAAAGATTTTTTTTTTTTTTTGAAACTACATATATTAAAATTTTACTGTTTTTATATGCCAAACATTTACTTTTTTTAAAAAACAAAAACAAATAATAGACTATCAATTTCTATGTCTTGACCATTCAGCCATTAAAGCAGAAGTGATGAATGCCATGTTGCTTTCCTCATGCTATCTAAAATGCATAGTTACAACTTAATAAAAAAACAAATTATTATTATTATTATTATTACATTCAAATATTGGCCTTTCAATCCAATTGTGCAAATGCTTTGCAAGTGTTAAATAATAAATGAATACCCTCTGACCAATACAAGATATAAAATTTATGCAGGAATAAAAAGAATCCTCTTATTCCTATGACTCAAATATTTATATATGAGCAAATCTGAAGTACTGCACAGAAGGTGTGACAATAGAACGGTCACTTTAAAATACTATATACATTGTCTGAATGAATGACGCCGATGAAATTTTCTAGAATTTACTAAAGGTCATTCCAATTGAAACTTAATCATATATATAAATAAGCATTTATTGTATAGCATCTGTATACAATTGTAATTACTTTCGAATATCGGCCTTTCAAGCCAATTGCGCAAACGCTTTGCGAGTGTTAAGTAATACATGTATACCCTCTGACCAATACAAGATATTCAAATGTAATTACAATTGTATACAGACGCTATAAAATAAATGCTTATTTATATATATGATTAAGTTTCAATTGAAATGACGTTTAGTTAATTCTAGAAAATTTTATCAGTGTCATTCATTCAGACATTCTATATAGTAATTTAAAGTGACCATTCTATTGTCACACCTTTTGTGCCAGTACTTCAGATTTGCTCATATATAAATATTTGAGTCGTAGGAATAAAATGATTCTTTTTATTCCTGAATAAATTCTATATCTTGCGGTCAGAGGGTATTCATTTATTATTTAACACTCACAAAGTGATAGCACATTTGGCTTTAAAGGCTGATAATCGAATGTAATTACAATTGTATACAGACGCTATAAAATAAATGCTTATTTATATATATGATTAAGTTTCAGTTGGAATGATGTTTAGTAAATTCTAAAAATTTCATCGGCGTCATTCATTCAGACATTGTATATAGTAATTTAAAGTGACCATTCTATTGTCACACCTTCTGTGCCAGTACTTCAGATTTGCTCATATATAAATATTTAAGTCATAGGAATAAGAGGATTATTTTTATTCCTGCAGAAATTCTATATCTTTTATTGGTCAGAGGGTATTCATTTATTATTTAACACTCGCAAAACATTTGCCCAATTAGCTTGAAAGGCCGATATTAGAATGTAATTACATTTGTATACAGACGCTATAAAATAAATGCTTATTTATATTATTATTATTATTATTATTATTATTATTATTATTATTATTATTATTATTATTATTATTATTATTATTATTATTATTATTATTATTATTATTATTATTATTATTATTATTATTAATTAATGTATTTGCGCTTTACGCAAAAAAGTGAAGCTTGTCTAAATCTTACAAAGTTATATGGCTTAGCGCTTTCGGAGCTCTTGAATCTCCATAATCATAGCCTATTTTTAACTGAAGTTATGTTGTGGTTTATGTAAAATATTTTATGCAAATTTTTTATAATGACCATTTTTTGGAGATTGTAAAGAACGATTTCTTCCGGTTTATTGCATCACTGTCATTTGCAATAAAACATTTACATAAACCACAATGTAACTTCAGTTAAAAGTAGGCTATGATTATGAAGACTCAAGAGCTCTGAAAGCGCTAAGCCATATAACTGTAAGATTTAGACAAGCTTCACTTTTTTGCGTAAAGCGCAAATACAATTAATTACTAATCAAAGGTGAAGTAGAAACTATTACTTTATTATTATTATTATTATTATTATTATTATTATTATTATTATTATTATTATTATTATTATTATTATTATTATTATTATTATTATTATTATTATTATTATTATTATTATTATTATTATTATTATTATTATTATTATTATTATTATTATTATTATTATTATTATTATTATTATTATTATTATTATTATTATTTAATCTTCATTATTCCAAATTCAGTCATTTAGCATCTATTTTGACCTCATATAAATTTTCATATTTGATTATGTCCGTCTTATAAGTCAGTTAAATAATATTTAGTTAATGATATTAAATGAATAAAATAATAACAATTAACTTCTACAAATAGACAAACATAATATATATATATATATATATATATATATATATATATATATATATATATATATATATATATATATATATGTATATATATATATATATATATATACACAATACAGTACATGTGTATAATGAATTTGTTATCTAACAACAAATAAAAAAATAAGTATTAATTTCTCAAACATATCAGTCTATATGTAGATTTATATATGTATATAAGTAAGTATGTAGGATATTTTATTTGCCTACCACTTGGTCTGAATTTAAACATTGTGAAAGAAATTGGGATAGGTGTGAAGGTTAGTTATAAGCCATCTCTTACACATACTTATATATGGGAGTGGGTTACATTATATCTGGCAACCAAATATATATATATATACAGTAAAATTTAAATAAATTATATTATTTTCAGAAGTACTTTCAACTAAACATTTTGTAGTCTTTATCAACTATATAACATTGAATAATCAAAACGAGACAATCTTCAATAATACCCATAGTTCAATTTAACTTTCCATACTTCTGTTATCTTAACATTTGATGACTGGCGATTCATAAACATTTGATGAATTCTTGAAAACAACATAGCCTTTTTTCTTTTACGTTTATTATGACAACGTTCAATTTGAATAATTTTCATATTTTTATAATGAAATTTAAATCCATTTTGACAAAATTTATTATGATCATTTATACCATATGATGAAGGTTTATTTACATCTATTCCAGATTGTTTCTTTTTTTGAATTATATTAAATAATAGCATATCCTCTTTTATTCTCATCTCAAATGAAGTACACTTAGAATCAGTGATGTATTGTAAGCCACATCCACATATCAATTTATATATAATAGAATTTTGATTAAACATTGAATTTTGAATTTTAGAGTTATTAAGTAATCTATTTATATTATTTAATGAGAAAAAAACAATATTACACAAACCATAATAAATTTTCCTAATAAACTTGACCTTCTCATCCAATATAAGTGGTATTGAAATCCAATTATATTTGATATTATTTGTATTTTTAATTTTATTATATCATTGATTCCTTTTATTTTTTTAACACTGTTATTAATAACATTTTTATAATAACTAATTTTCAACAAGTCATTAACAAATACATGTACATTTTTTTATTTTATCATTAGAATATTTGCAGAATTTAAAAAAATTGTCCGAAATTAAATTGGTTTGTTTCTAGAATCACCTTGTTAGTTGTCAGTCGATTTATTAACTTATTAATTAAAATCACTGTTGCAATATAAATCAAGTAAATACCATGCAGTATCTATTTTGAAGAAAGTTTAACTATTACCCCTCATCCTAAAAAATATTTTACTTTTATAACACTGGGTCAGTTTAGGGAATTGATATACCAGTAGTATATATGTACTTTATTTGTTCTCTCTCATTGCATAATTCATTACTCATTATAGAAGAATTGGCACACGAAGCTGATCATCAATATCAACACTTATAAATATACATCAAATTTGTCTAAGTCATAAATTATATAGATATTCTTATATCCAATAAATGGCTGCAGAAAGAAATTTGCTGTTAACTAAAAGAAGATCCTTTGATTCCTCTTGGAGGCCTTAAAGGAACCAAGCAAGGCAAATTTCTAATACATTCTTGTCATTGCAGCTGTTAATACTATGTGATTATTCATATAGTATATGAACATGGATGGGCTGCTCACCAACATACATTAGCCAGCATGGTAAGTTTATTGGCTTTTACCTCCGACTTCAATGATATTTTTTACAATATATACAATTATGACAGACAAAAATAAATCATGGCCCTTATTCTCAGGAGGCTGTAAAGCCACCAACCAAGGCAGCAGTGCTGGTCAAAGGCAGATGGTGCTAAGATTCCACAGATTGTGGACCCAGGCTGTCATTTGATAATCACTTTTTATTTACGTACTTACAACTGCGGATCACTTTGAAGTGAAAAAAATTGCATGAATTAGAAGAACTGTCTTATCTTTAAGGGGACATTATTGGACATTGTGAAGTTAGGAGAAAAGGTCAAGAGATAATTGATTTAAAAAGTGGACATGTACTGTATTATAAAGGCACAATTATTGAACATACAAGTGGAATGGGATTTATTATAAATAAAAAAGGAAGACCAACATTGTGGCCATTGATGGTGTATCGGGAAGAGTGGGAAGGTTAGTTATACAACTTAATAGCATATGCCAAATGCAGAAAATTCAGGTTTATGCCCTAACAAGTTCTCATAATGATGAAGTAGTAAAATATTTGTATATGGATGTACAAAAAACTTTTGATCAGAATAAACAACATTTTAAAATTGTTATGGGAGACTTTAATGCAAAAATTTGTAAAAAAAATGAAAGATTAAAATTCTGTAGGTAATTTTGGTTATGGTAATTTAAATGAGAGAGGACATAGAGTTGTGGAGTTTGCAGAAAAAGAAAAACTTAATATTATGAATTATTTTTTTGAAAAAAATCTTAAAAGGGAATGGACATGGAAGCATCCAATGAAGGTATAACAAAATTGGATTATATTTTGACTAATAGAAAATACACATTTTAAGATTGTAATGTTCTTAATAACTTTAACAGAGGGAGTGATCATCGATTAGTAAGGTGTAAGATACATGTTAATGCAAAACTAGAGAGACAAAAATGATTAAGAAAAACAATATTTACAGTTGAGATTCCTAATCTTCAGAAACATTCTAACGAATTTAAATTAGAACTTAAAAAACGGTTTCAAGTATTAATAGATTTTGAACATGATTCAAATTTGAATGACATTAATAGGAAAATGACTGATACACTTTTAATAACTGCAACATAGATATCTGGTAGAAAACAGCAGCAATTGACCAATGAGATTTCTACTGAGACTAAATAATTTATGAAGAAAAGAATGAATATGAGGATATACAACAATGATGCATTTAAAAAGATTTGAATATCTCGAATGTTGTAAAATGATGTGGAAAAAAGTTGAAAATGATATAAGAAAGTATAATTGTGAACTAGCAGGGAAAGCTGTAGAAGAGAATAAAAGTATGAAAAGTGTAAAACAACATTTTGTTATTGGTAGTAAATTTATATCTGCAATAAGAAAAAAATATGGCATTATTACTAAAACGAGAGATGACATCATGAAATGTGTAGAAGTCTTCTATCAAGAATTATATTGTAATAAAGAACAAGTGTCTCTTATACCTATTATATCTTCCGAATTGCCCAGAATTTTAAATGAGGAAATGAGACATGCAATTAAATTTATGAAGAAAGGGAAGTCTTTAGGTAATGATGGAATTATAATTGATATATTAAAAGATGCAGGTGAAGAAATATAATTTTTTTTGCAAAGTTATATATCAAATGTCTAAATGATAAAGATGTACCAGATGATTGGAAGAATGCCGTATTAATTTTAATATTTATAAAAGGTGATAAAGAAGATATTAGAAATTACAAACCTATCAGTCTTTTATCAGTTTTATACAAATTTTTTACTAAAATAATTACAATTCGTCTACAGAAAACACTGCATTTCCACAAACCAAGAAAACAAGCTGGATTTAAAAGTGGTTTTAGTACAGTATATCATATCCACGTATTGAGAGAAGTTATAGAAAGGAAAAATGAATATGAGTTGCCATTATGCTTAGGATTTGTAGAATATGAAAAGGCATTTGATTCTATAAACCTTTCTTCAGTGGTGAAATAATTGGATTATAAAGTTGTAGATCCAGGATATTGTCATATTTTAAAGAATATTTATAAAAATGCAACAGCAAAAAATAGATTACATAATCATAGTAGTAAAATCAACATTGAAAAGGGTATAATACAGTGTGACTCCATATCTCCAATACATTTTACAGCAGTGCTGCAAGAAATATTATGTGCATTACAATCGAAAGCTAAAGGAGTGAAAGTAAATGGATATTATTTAAGTCATTAAGATATTGCAGATGATGTAGTTGTTTTTGCAAATAATGCTTTAGAGTTATAGGAAATGTTGCAGTAGTTATCAGATGAAAGTAGGAAAGTATGACTAAAGATAAATTTTAAAAATACTAAAGTTATATTTAGGAGGTTTTCTTAAAATATGAAAATAAAGATTGATTATGATGCATTAGAAGAAGTTAACACTTACAAATACCTTGGTTAGATTATTAATACAGATGGAAACATAATGGATGAAATTAATCATAGAATTAAACTTGGCTGGAATGCTTTTGGTAGAAATAACTTGATAATAAAAGGAAATATGCCTATGTGTTTGAAAAGGAAGGATTTAATAAATGTGTTTTAAGTTCTTCCTTATGGGTCTGAGACTTGGACACTTAATAGAAGAGCAATAAAGAGACTTCAGTCCACTCAAAGAAGTATGGAGAGATGCATATTGGGAGTAACAAGAAGATATCAAAATGCAATGTATGGGTAAGAGAACAACAGATATTACTGACCTCATTGAAAAAAATTAAAGACTGAAGTGGAGTTAAGGTGGACATATTGTTAAAAGAGATTGTAATAGATGGACAATTGAAATTTTAAACTGGATTCCAAGAGATTATAAAAGACCCAGGACAAGACCACAAGGTGTAATGGATGGATGAAATAAAAAAATGTGGAGGGGTAATGTGGAGAAGAGAAGCTGAATATAGGAAAATATTGATTGATCTTGGAAAGACCTTCATTCTGCAGTGGATTGATAATCGTTGATGACAATATCCAACAAATTAAAATAATTGTGGGTTTGTCTTGAATTCCAATTTTTTTATTTATCTAACTTTAATGCATTACACTATATTTATTAATTAAACTCCAAACAGGATTATATATGAAATATATTATAACTGGACAGAAATAAATCGTTTTATTATTATTTATTCAGGTACATATCATTACTTCTTTTTTAAATAAGTTGTCTTTTTAAACTATGATCTATAAGCGTGCAATTTGCATAATGTCACACATAATTATTCAGATCAAGGATGACTTAGATTATCAATTTTAAAATTTGATTTTATATTGCAATTGGAGTTATCATCCAGATGATTCCATGTGGCTTTTAGATTTATAATACCATGAATCATGTGTTCTGAAAAATTAATTTAATGGAAAGTAATAACTTTAAAGCACATAATATTAATATAATCTCAGCTAGTCAGTAGCATCTCTGTGCTTAGAATATTCCTATGTAGTTATTCATTGTATATATACTAATGTGTTTTTGGCATTCAACTGTGTAGCCTAAATGTGACATAAGATTAGAAAAAAATAGTATATTTTAATTACAGCAAAAAAATAAAATTATTGATAACTCGATAAAATTGCACTGAGAGTCAGATTGCTGTTATTGATAACAAAAATTTGAGAATCATGATAACTCCCTAATTATAGTTAACATAAGGTAAAACAGTCCTGGAATTCAACATGTGTGCACTTGGAGAAACAACTATCTCATCTGATGATCAGGAAAACCAGCTTACATTTGTATGAAGAGAACAGTGAAAGAAAATTGCAAGTTGGAGATAAATAGAAAAACTGTTAACAAGGAGCTGAACTGTCAGATAGACTAAAACTTGGATGATGGATGTATGATATCTTTTACCCAGTACCATCTAGAGTGCAGGAATCGCCTTCAGATGTGACAAAGTAAGCGAGAGACTAAACAAATCAGAACGATCTTTATTATTATTTAGTATGCGTATATGGTTATGTGTATATTATGCATATAAAATGCAATGTGATTCTCATAATTATTACTAGTTAATGTATTAAATTATTGTCACTTAAATTTACTAAATGCACTGCTTTTAACTGAAGTAATGTTGAGTCACTTTTGTAAAACTGTTGGTATTCAGTCCGGAAGCAGTAAAGCTCCTGGATAAGAGTCTGAGCCTTAGGATTTAATAAGGTGCAGACATAATTAACAAATTAAATCTTTGTACACATGAAACGTTTTTTAAAAAATTATTAGAATATGTTATAAATAAATTCGAAATGGATTGGGTTTTTTTTCTAAAATGAACTGTTTTGAATATAAAAATAAATAAGAAAACTAAAAATTATGCAGACTATATAAAACTAATAGACCCATATTTTCCAAAAAAAAAAAAAAAAAATTCTCACTTAACCAAATGTATATGAAAACAAACAAACAAACAAAAAAAACATAATTACTTGTTGGCCGTGTTTTAGTTGTGGTAATAATATCTGAAAGAGAAATAAAGGAAATATTGAATAATTTAATACATCTGTCTTTAATTTTTATTTCAGTATATTAGATGTAAAACTTGATTTCAGTATATAAAAACAGGCACATATATCCAAAAGTGAATGTACATGAGGTTTCCAGGGAAATTTTATCCGACTTTTGAAAAAAAAAATATTTATAAGATATATATATTGTATTATTCGTTAGTTGTCTATTTATGCACTGCAGTTAATTTTATTTTTATTTTTACTATTTTCTCTATTACACACACACACACATATATATATATATATTGTAACGGAAGAATGATCTTTGGTTCGCATATACTGACCACGAGGGTGCCAATAATCCGAAAATTGGCACTAGACATTTATTTTAAGGGTGGACAGGATATGTAAACAGAAATGTGCCAGACTAAACTCAGGGAGAAACAAGATATCTTAAATATTGTTTAGACAATTCAGAAATCAAAGCACAAAGACAAATGTCAGCCAAATTAAATTTAAACAAATTTTAAACTTTTATTTAAGAGCAAAATAACTTGTAAAAAAAAGTTTACATGAAAACTAATAGGGTTATCTCAGGTGTGTACCAGTAAGACGAAAATGCAATGTTCTGGCAGACAGACTGATCTTTCAATAGCGAATTAAAAAGGGAGGGACCAAATTTCTTTCAGAAGAGAAGTCACATAAATGTTAGTTTTCCCATTCACGGGTATGAAAACAATAAGTTCTTGAAATAAATCAGCAAAACCAGAGACAGCAAGCTTTTCCAGACACCAAAAAATGTGACGGCACCCAAAATGTCATATGCTAGTAGAAGCTGCATTTTAAAACTACGTTCAAAGCAAAGATAATTGATATACCCCAAGAACCCACGACAAATATGCTTCATAATGAATGGAAAACAAACAAATAAAACTGGCAAATCCCCAACCAAACGATTGGCAAAACTAATCTAAGAATTAAAGGTCTTAATAGGGGACAAGTAAATCATTAGAAAATCAGTTATGTCTGCGCCAGCATTTAAAGAAAATGAATACTAATAATTATTATTAAAAAACAAATTTATGATACAAGTTCTGAGTACATGCTCTGATAAATTTTAAGCTATACAAGTAAATACAAAATAAATCTATAGGAGAGTGCACATGAGTACAAAAATAGGAAAGCTGTAAATACTTTAGCAGCGAAAGTCTCTCACCTGTAATTTACAAAGGGGATAATTATTAGGTTCCTGCTGGTGACTTATAATAGTACAAGGCAAAAACAAATATTGTTTCCACTTTCAGAGATATAAGAAATAAAGACTATGAAAATAAAGTCACCAGCCAAAAGCTTTGGTGGTTTGCAAGAGTGCAAACACAGTATTTAAAATTAATTTGGGCTACTAAAATAATTACAGGTAAGCATTAAAATATACATGACTGCCAAAGCATTTAGTAAAAGTTAAGCATAAAACTAAAAAAACTCACATGTCACTTTCCAATAAACAAAAATTGAAAGCAAACTTGGAATCTTAAAACTAAGATTCCAAGACACACGGCAAAGTACAATACAAGAGAATAAATATAGCTATTCAATATGAAGTTAAATATTAATTTATGAATACAGATTTACAATTGGATTAAGCGGAGATTTAATGAAAAGAAATTTACCCTGGAAAAAATAAAAGAAAATTCCATCTTACTATATAGCACAGATCGCATAGAGTGCATACATTTATCTTTAGTCCATTTTCAGGTCCCTTCACAGTGGAATGGTAGAGCCAGTGTTTATTTTAGAGGCTCATGGCATGACTGAATTAGAGTTGGCAGGTGTGGGTCTGTCCTTTGTTTAAATTAGCACGACATTCTGATGATGGCAAAACTAATAGCAGTAGATTTTGACATCTCACACAGTAACAAAGTTTGTCAATAATTGTTTAAGCTTTTAGCAGGAACTAAATGTCTGAACTGCTACCCAAAATGGTATATCTCTCATCAGGTGATAATCCAAGTGTCTCCTCGAATTCTGAATCTCTCTCTCTCTTCTAAAATTGGTGGGCTATCCTTGCCTCACTACATTTCCCACGAAAAACTTTCATTAGTCTCTAATTCTATATCTCAGGCAGGGCAAATATTAATTTCCTGCTCAATCCAATTTAAGAATTCCAACCAGGGATTATTGAAACAAAAACGACAACACAATTAAATCTCCGCTTTTTAGAATTAACTTTAAAAATGATTACAATAAAAGCAACAGGAATATATAATTAGCAAGCTTGCCTGTTTTTAATCAAACTGATTAAAACAGGTGGATAAAGTAAACTATTTTAAAACCAATTTTATAAACAAAATAGTGAAAGTAAACTATTTTAAAATCAATTTTATAAACATGAAAATGATCAAAATAAATATAAACATCTATGTGTTTTAAATAATAATAAAAATTTTAACATTAGTAATAAAACCATAGAATCGGAAATCAATCCGGTTCAACTACCTCAATACATGATCAGAAAAAAAAAAAACCATTCCTGCAATTTTTTTACACTATAAACATTTTGAAAAGTATCCCTGGAAATTTGGCTGAACGTTTGCCTTGCACTCATGAAAAAACAAAACAATATTTCATTTCTTACATTTATCCATTCTCCTACATCATTAACATTTTTTTTTGTTTGTTTTAAAACAATCCATCCAATTGCTAAAAGCTGCACCTTTAACTTTTGTCCGGTGCTTCTTTTACTCCTATTACTAATTTTTTGACATGGCCTACTTTCACCCACTTGTCCTTTTTTAGCTTATAAAATTTTCTCATCTTTTTCCTGTTCAGTTTTGCTTTCTAGCATATAAACCTGTATCTTTTTCTTAATTAAACTTCCCACTTCTTCATCTTTTCCTACTTTATTTTTGATCATAACACTAGTAAATGGCAAAACTTCATTTCCTACACACTTTTACGTGACTTGAGTATGATTGCTTTATAAATGGCTTTTATTTTTGCTTTAAAATTATATTCCAAAAATTTTTCCTTAACTCTTTTCATAGTTTTAAATACCTGTCCACCACTAACAGTTATTTTACTCAAATCCTTTTTAACCTTTTGAGGTAACTCTTTTACACTATTTTCAACCCCTAACTTAAAACTGTCTCCAAGATCATTCTCCACTGCACTATCTATATCTTTCCACTCTCTACTTATTTCAAACTTTATTTCCACCCTCTCTGTCCTAGTACTATCCTGTGCTACTTCAATTACTATATATTTATGACCACTTTTTCTACTTCCTGATTTTCTATACTCATCTCATTTTTCAAATCCATTTCCATCTCCACTTCTTTTTGTACTACCTGAGTTACTTCTACTCTTCCTGTCATTTCTCTTCCCAATTCTTTCATTTCTGCTCTCAGCCCCTCCAGTATTGTGTGTTGACTCTGTTTTATTTCTATATTTTGTTTTGTTATATTTTGTTTCATTTCCAGCAACTCTTGTCGTATTTATTTCATCCTGGCTTGCTGACTTTGGTTCATTTATATTATCAATGTTATCATCATCTTTGTCTCACTCTCTTCTTTTTCCACTATCTGGGGGTATTTAAATTAAACAGAGCTCTCTTACAAACCTGCTGCCTTGTCACCTTCTTCTTTAACTTCCACATTACACAAGACTAAATTGCTATCCAAACTTTTTAAAAAAAAAAATCTAAAAGCAAATAAAACACTATTTATTTATGCAAGAAGACAACGATCAATTATAAATTAAAAAAAAAACAAATTCAACTCCGAATATTTTTCTTTTCTTAAAAAAAATGCTATTTGTTATTTATTTATTTATGTCATATAAAAAAGATGAAACCCTATTCTACCAATATGCTCTAACAATACATGCAATAATTAACAAAAATCGAACCTCTATCAACTAGATCTTGCCATTTACACTGAAATCTTTCTCAACTATCTAAACAAAATCTTACATGGGCTTGAAAACTTGAAGCCCTACATTGGTTGTGCTAAAAATTAATACATATGTAATGGAAGAATGATCTTTGGTTCACATATTCTGACCACAAGGGCGCCACTAGTCCGAAAATCTGATGTAGACATTTATTTTAAGGGTGGACAGAATATGCAAACCAAAATGCACTGGACTAAACTCAGGGAGAAACAAGATATCTTAAATATTGTTTAGACAATTGAGAAATCTAAGCACAAAAACAAACATCAGCCAAATTAAATTTAAACAAATTATAAACTTTTATTTAAGAGCAAAATAACTTGTAATAAAAAGTTTACACAAATTCTAATAGGGTTATCTCAGGCGTGTACATAAAATACAAAAACGCAATATTCTGGCAGACAGACTGATCTTCCAATAGCAAATTAAAAAGGGTGGGAACAAATTTCTTTCAGAAGAGAAGTCACCTATATGTTGGTTTTCCCATTCACAGGTATTAAAACAATACATCCTTGAAATAAATCAATGAAACCAGTGCCAGCGAGATTTTCTAGACCCTAAAAAATTTATCAGGACCCAAAATGTCATATGCTAGTAGAAGCTGCATCTTAAAACGACATTCAAAGCAAAGATAATTGATTAAAAAATAAATATGCTTCAGAATAAATAGAAATCAAACAAATAAAACTGGCAAATCCCCAACCAAATGATTGGCAAACTAATCTAAGAATTAAAGGTCTTAATAGGAGACAAATAAATCATTAGAAAATCAGTTATGTCTGCCCCAGCATTTAAAGTAAATGAATTACCAATAATTATTATTAAAAAAATAAATTTATGATACAAGTTCTGAGTACATGATCTGATAAATTTTAAGCTATACAAATAAATACAAAATAAATCTATCAGAGAATGCACATGAGTATGAAAATAGGAAAGCTATATATACTTTAGCAGCAAAAGTGTCTCTCACCTGTAATTTACAAAAGGGAAAAATATTATCTTCCTGCTGGTGGCTTATAAAATTACAAAGCAAAAACAATTATAGTTTCTGCTTTCAGAGATATAAGAAACAAAGACTATGAAAATAAAGTCACCAGCCAAAAGATTTGGTTGTTTGCAAGAGCACAGACACAGTATTTAAAATTAATTTGGGTTACTAAATTAATTACAGGTAAGCATTAAAATATACACAACTGCCAAAGCATTTAATTAAAGTTAGCCATAAAAATAGAAAAACTCACATGTCACTCTCCAATAAACAAAAATTAAAATAAACTTGGAATCTTAAAACTAAGATTTCAAGATACACAGCAAAGTACAATAAAAGAGAATAAATATAGTTAATCAATATGAAGTTAAGTATTAATTTATGAATACAGATTAATAATTAGATTGAGCAGAGATTTAATGAAAAGAAATTTACCCTGGAAATAAGAAAAGAAAATTTCATTTTACGATAAACACAGTTCACATAGAGTGCACACATTTATTTTTAGTCGATTTTCAGGTCCTTTGACAGAGGCAAGGTAGAGGCAGTGTTTATTTTAGAGGCTCATGGCTAGACTGAAGGAAAGCTGGCAGGCATGGGTCCTTCTTTGTTTAAATTAGCAAGACATTCTGATGATGGCAAAACTAATTGCAGTAGATTTTGACATCTCACACAGTAATGAAGTTTGTCAATAATTGTCTTACTTTTTAGCAGGAATTAAGTGTCCGAACTGCTACCCAAAATGATATAACTCTCAGCAGACAATAATCCAAGTGTCTCCTCGAATACTGAATCTCTCTCTCTTCTAAAATTGGCAGGCTATCTTTGCCTTGCTACATTTCCCATGAAAAACTTTCATTAATCTCTAATTCTATATCTCAGGCAGGGCAGATATTAATTTCCCGCTCAATTCAATTTAAGAATTCCAACCAGGGATTATTGAAACACAAACGACAACACAATTAAATCTCCACTTTTTAGAATTAACTTTAAAAATGATTAAAATAAAAGAAACAGGAATATATAATTAGCAAGCTTGCCTGTTTTTAATCAAACTGATTAAAACAGGGAGAGAAAGTAAACTATTTAAAAATCAATTTTATAAACAGGAAAATGATCAAAATAAATATAAACATGTATGTGTTTTAAATAATAATAAAAATTTTAACATTAGTAATAAAACCAATGATTCGGAAATCAATCCGGTTCAATATATATATATATATATATATATATATATATATATACACAATCAAAATCCTAAAATGAACACTGTTTAAAATACAAGTGTAAATACCAAACAATGAAATTAATAGTTTAATAAAAGAAATTAGAATAGCGATCAATGACTCAAAAGTAATAAATAATGAATAACAATTATCAATACTATACCAGTTGCATAATACCATATATCATAAATTCTTGATATACCCAAATTTAATAAGCATTAAAATTTTGCCCTTCTGTGATCTTTAAGCACTGCAGTTTTAACAATTAAACAAAAAAAAGTACAATGACATGCTAAGATTTATAAAAAATCTTAACTATTTACTTTTCTTGTGATCTGATTAAACTTAATTATACACTTTTAAATAAGCATTACATTTGATCCTTTATTTTATTAGCAAGTCGACTTTTTAGCACCTATTAACATCAACGACACACAAGATTATAATAAAATTCATAATAATAATAAAAATTATTAAGGAAGATTTCTTCTCATGTCTTGATATTTATGAAACAGAAGAAGTAACAAGAATTATTAAAGTGTTTATGGTATTATTTTTAAAGCAAAGAAAATTATAAAAGCCTCAATAATATATTAAAAGAAAAGTATAATATTTTATTTTGTGTTCTTCAGAATATTAATCAATTGATAATAATTCAAAAAATATAATTCCTAAATTGCACAGAAGGAATATAATTTATCAGATATCATGTGGATATCAAAAATTATATATCATTGAATCAAGATGTTCTGTGGAAAAAAAGATTGAAGGAGCATCAATTATCATATAATTAAATTAAAAATAATGTAAATATTCAATTAAATACAGCTTCAATATTCTTTGATCATAAAAAAAAATGTAATTATAGGTTTATATTCAATAGTAATGAAATAAAAATGTTAATGGAAGAAAGGAATCATAAAAAGAGGAAAATAAAAGAGGCAATTTTGATTAATAAAACAATACAATACTAGATTAAATCCAAAATTTGACCAAAATCCTTACACACCATGATTTCATCTATTAAACAATCCAAAACAAACCAAAACTCTCCATATAGTAGTGCCATCTTGTGCTAACAAGAGCAATCAATGGATGCCAGAAGGCTTGTGCATAAAATCCCTATCTAGTGCCTACTCATCCAATATCCCCAGACTAGTTTCTGGCTTGTGGCCTTCATCAGTGAGGAGCCTTGGATCTTAGAGCACTGCACCTAGACCTTGGGATCTAATGCAACCCTCCAGCACCAACCTTTTAACTCTATTTAACTACAAAACTATGAGAATGAAATTGAAAACACTATTAATATTTTCAATCCAAGCTCAATAGCTTATATAGTCATATGGGTCTGAACTCAATTCAGTACCCATACATTTTGGTGTCTTTGGCTCTTTAACAACCATAGCCACCACTATCTTATTAGGCAGGATTGATTGCTCTTGTTAGCACAAGATGGCACTACTATATGGAGAGTTTTGCTTTGTTTTGGATTGTTTAATAACAATTATTGTGCTAGTATGAGATAGTGATCATGTGATGTTTAGTGATTTCATCTATTACAAATAGACATTCTCAAATGAAAATCAAACTAAAGGAACTAATATATATATATATTGTAACGAGCACAGACGTTCGTTACATTGTTTTTTTATATATAATTATTAAACAAGTTAAAATAAAAAGTTCGCATTTAAAAACTTTCTTTAAAAATTAAAAATTGAAATTAAAATATCGTCTTAAACTCTTATATATTAAGTCGCACAGATAATAAAAATTATTAAAATAAAATTTTTATTAAAGAAAAAGGTATTTTTAAAACTAAATTTTAAAAAGATTTGGAGATAAAATTATATCTCTAAATCTGTCTTTAAATATATTTTTGATTTGGAAAACAGGGTAATTAATTAGAAATGGAAATGATTGTTAATTAGTTAAATGTAAACCAGCCTTCGGCATTTAAATGTAAAAACACCTGTCAGATAAGAAAACAATAAAAACTGTTAGCAAATAAGAAGAAATCCCTATGGAATCGGACCTCAACGAAAAGGATCATCTCATCGATGACGTAATGTAAATTCAATCCTTCACATTAATATAAAAGGAAAATTTTGGAAATTATTAATCAGTGACTAGTGACTGGAAATTGATTGATTATTGACGATGTAACAGCTAGGTGTTAGCGCTGGGGGGATTGAAAAAGACGCACAGCTTCAATCCCTTCAGTTCTGCTAAGAAAGAGAAAAAAATGGGCCATCGTTTATACAATGAGGACCAACTACACGAAAAACAAAATCTCCAAAGGATAAATAAATAAATCAACCGGATACTAATCTTCGGACGACGTGGGAATTCACGTTTAAACGGCCAGGAATATAATAGGATGAACTATTTCAATAACCGTAAGAACTTTAAAATTTATGAACAGTAAATTAAAAACTTTTCATATTTAAAATGATTTTAATATTATTCTATCTGACCAACAATATTTATTAATTGGTTATAATTTTATTTAATGTATTTAATTTGTAAAATCATTTCCATTTATTTATTTATTTATTTAATTTTGTTCTTTAAGTTGTTATGATTTCTGTTTTCCGTTAAATAAATTATAAAAAAATGTTAAACTTGAGTCGGGCGTGAATGGCTGTATCGATTTGTAAAGATATATTAAGGGAGGGTAATCTTGGGTTGTTCATTTCGTAGTTGAATTGGTTCAATGGATTGGATATATTTATGTAATTAGTAGGTGTAATATGAGATCCGCTACGGGCAGGATTATAGATATACGCCACACACCCTCTGTTTGCCTATGGATGGGTTTGTAAGTCGGCAGAAGACCGCAGCCCATTCCTATGGAGTTTTTAGTTTATTGATCTACTTGCCCACAGATGTCACATTCCTGTGGGTGGAGAGTCAATGTCGTTTTTCTTTCTTCATATTGTTCAGATGTACATTCCTGACAATATAATTGTGTTGTCGTATCATGCTACATTGAATACATGAATGTATCAGATGGATTGGCGCCGGTTGATTGCGAAATGTGTTGCCTAGGGTTAAATAGGGATAGAATATTTTATTTTCGAATGCAAATCTATATAGTATATTCAGGCTCGATCCTATAAAACTATTAAATTTAAGTTGTTTATAGACGCTTGCATAGATTGGCTATCGGTTAAATATGTAGATGCTTTCATATTTGATCAAAATATATAGACATTCGACAAATACTGATACCTTACGGTGAGTATCTAAAAGGTATTTATTCGGATGTCTTTTAAGTTATTGGTGACGATGCAGGTATCTTACGATGAATACTAGAGGGTTTCTTATATTTCCCTCTGCAATTGTCAGTAATCAATAACTTTGTATTTTGATCGTTTATGTTTACTTTGAAATGTTTTTGACCGTTGAAATCTATGTAACCGATCTATAGCAACATATTAAACAGGTTTATAAGCCCATCTGTGCGAACTTGATTAAAAATGTAAATTTATAATATAATAGTAACTCAATGTAAATTAAAGTAAAATCAAAGTTAAAAATAATGTTAAATGTTTAAATGTAAATCACTAAAATAATTTTAAACCTTATATATATGTGCATAAATAAATCTGTTTGTATGATAATTACTGGCAGTGGCTTACTTTATTCTTTTATATACTAGTAAATGATATTATTAAATCTCTGCTATTCCACTGAGCTAGTGACAATGGGCTAACGATCTAAATATGTAAATAAAGTGGAATCCTAACAGCGCGTATCTGCCTACTCTATAAATTTTTCTAGGCTCAAATGCCTAGATGGCGCCCTTTGGTAGTGCGGTGCGGTGCGATGCGATCTACCACTTCGTTTGGATCGTTATAATATATATATTACTATTTGCAGGATATTCTATGTAGTGAAAAAGCTAAATGCTGACGTTTCAGTACAATATCAAGTACCTTCCTCAGAACGTCCTCTTTCTCAAATCATAAGAATGCATGTGAGATTAAAACTTGTTTTTATCATTTTCTTTCTTCTCATATTTAAATTATATTGGTTGACAGCAGTGAGTAATATTGATTACTATATTTTACTGTGAATGTTTAGGTGGTTACTGGTTGGAATTTAATTATATATATATATATAATATATATATATATATATATATTATATATATATATATATATATATATATATATATATATATATATATATATATATATATATATATATATATATATATATATATATATATATATATATCATAACTGCTACACTATACTAGAAAAAATAAAAATGCAAAACCATAAAACAATACAGTACTAGATTAAATTCAAAATTTTACCAAAATCCTTACACAACCATGGTTTCATCTACTACAAATAGACCTTCTCAAGTGAAAATCAACCTAAAGGAAAACATATATATATACAAACAAACAAACCTTCCCATAATTCATTTCAAACTCCACCTTCCCTTAATATCAAAAGAAGTCTTCATAAGATTGATAGCCTCAGAATCAAGGAGTTTTATCATCAAAGTCTCCTTTATTCTTCTTTTTAACTCATTCTTTTCATAAAAAATAACTGAAGCATTGTCAAACAATATTCTATGACCTGTATTCAATTCATGAATATATAAAGCTGAGTTAAGATACCTATGTTTAACTCTACTTATATGAACCTTAACCCTTTCCTTAAGGCTAAATTTACTCTGGCCTACATAAAATTTACCACAACTACATGGAATTTTATAAACAATACCAGGAATAGACCTACTATCAATAGACTGCTTTGAACCATTAAGTAATGAATTCAAATCAGAACCTTTCCTCCATGCAACCTTCTTTCCACCTAACAAATGACTATTCCTATAAACCAAATTATAAATTGATGCTTTAAATGGTAAAGACATATAATCATCATCCTTACCAACAAAATTCTTATCATCCAAATCACGACTATAAACATTATTATTAAATACCACTTTTTTAATAAAATCATGACTATAACCCAATTCTACATATTCAGGAACAAATTGACTTCTTTGAATATCAGCATCATTATTAAAATTATTAAGCCTTCTATTCCGACAACAAAAATTCAACAAAGACATTTTTTTATGTATAAAGGCTGATAACTATCAGGCCTAATCATATTTCTCAAATTTTTAGGTTTTATAAAATGACTACAAAACAAAACATCATTAACCTTCTCAACATTTAAATCTAAAAACTTTAATTTTACAAAATCAAAACCACCCCCCTCAATTGTAAACTTAATATTAGAATCAAAACCATTCAATCCACATAAAAACTCTTCTAATTTCTCTTTCTGAATAACAAACAAACAATCATCAACATACCTAACAAATAATTTAATAGAACCTGAAAACATATTAATAATACTACACTCCAAATAATCAATATAGACAGCACACATCAATGGAGAAATGACATAACCAATAACCCAACCTTCTCTAATCTTATAAAACACATCATTAGACATAAAATACATTGAATCCTCTAACAGCAAAAGCAAATCATGAAAAACCTTAATCTTATCTGCAGAAAAACATTCTAATTTTTTTAAAATTGAAAGAAAAACATCAATACTTTTTAATCTATTAACCGATTGGTACATATTTTCAATGTCTAAACTACCAAAAACACAATCATCATCCAAAACAAAACCATTTATTTTCTTAAAAGCTTCAAAGGAAGAAGAAACACAAAATTGACCCAGTTTTATGTAATCCTTAAAATATCTTATAATAAATTTTGATATTTTATCAACGGAATTCCTCCTGTAAAATCAAAAATATTTTGATTTTACAGGAGGAATTGTTGATAAAATATCAAAATTTATTATAAGATATTTTAAGGATTACATAAAACTGGGTCAATTTTGTGTTTCTTCTTCCTTTGAAGCTTTTAAGAAAATAAATGGTTTTGTTTTGGATGATGATTGTGTTTTTGGTAGTTTAGACATTGAAAATATGTACCAATCGGTTAATAGATTAAAAAGTATTGATGTTTTTCTTTCAATTTTAAAAAAATTAGAATGTTTTTCTGCAGATAAGATTAAGGTTTTTCATGATTTGCTTTTGCTGTTAGAGGATTCAATGTATTTTATGTCTAATGATGTGTTTTATAAGATTAGAGAAGGTTGGGTTATTGGTTATGTCATTTCTCCATTGATGTGTGCTGTCTATATTGATTATTTGGACTGTAGTATTATTAATATGTTTTCAGGTTCTATTAAATTATTTGTTAGGTATGTTGATGATTGTTTGTTTGTTATTCAGAAAGAGAAATTAGAAGAGTTTTTATGTGGATTGAATGGTTTTGATTCTAATATTAAGTTTACAATTGAGGGGGGTGGTTTTGATTTTGTAAAATTAAAGTTTTTAGATTTAAATGTTGAGAAGGTTAATGATGTTTTGTTTTGTAGTCATTTTATAAAACCTAAAAATTTGAGAAATATGATTAGGCCTGATAGTTATCAGCCTTTTATACATAAAAAAATGTCTTTGTTGAATTTTTGTTGTCGGAATAGAAGGCTTAATAATTTTAATAATGATGCTGATATTCAAAAAAGTCAATTTGCTGCTGAATATGTAGAATTGGGTTATAGTCATGATTTTATTAAAAAAGTGGTATTTAATAATAATGTTTATAGTCGTGATTTGGATGATAAGAATTTTGTTGGTAAGGATGATGATTATATGTCTTTACCATTTAAAGCATCAATTTATAATTTGGTTTATAGGAATAGTCATTTGTTAGGTGGAAAGAAGGTTGCATGGAGGAAAGGTTCTGATTTGAATTCATTACTTAATGGTTCAAAGCAGTCTATTGATAGTAGGTCTATTCCTGGTATTGTTTATAAAATTCCATGTAGTTGTGGTAAATTTTATGTAGGCCAGAGTAAATTTAGTCTTAAGGAAAGGGTTAAGGTTCATATAAGTAGAGTTAAACATAGGTATCTTAACTCAGCTTTATATATTCATGAATTGAATACAGGTCATAGAATATTGTTTGACAATGCTTCGGTTATTTTTTATGAAAAGAATGAGTTAAAAAGAAGAATAAAGGAGACTTTGATGATAAAACTCCTTGATTCTGAGGCTATCAATCTTATGAAGACTTCTTTTGATATTAAGGGAAGGTGGAGTTTGAAATGAATTATGGGAAGGTTTGTTTGTTTGTATATATATATGTTTTCCTTTAGGTTGATTTTCACTTGAGAAGGTCTATTTGTAGTAGATGAAACCATGGTTGTGTAAGGATTTTGGTAAAATTTTGAATTTAATCTAGTACTGTATTGTTTTATGGTTTTGCTATATATATATATATATATATATATATATATATATATATATATATATATATTGTACCTTTTTGTTTAGGTTACAATGTATTATTTGTAACAATTTATTAGAAAATTTTAAATTTTAACGTTAAGTAAGAGATGATGTATGTTATGTGTTGATGATCTTTGAATAAATTAGTTAAAGCAAGTAAAATAATCGATGTATAATATTTTGTTGGTATTTGTAAGGACATAGCTAAAAATCATTATATATTGTATGATTGGGAGAACTGGCTAGAATAAATATTGATTTAATAAGTCTTATAGATAAATTATTAAGGTAAATTTTAAAAGTAATATTTTAAAGTTAAACGAATAGATTATTTAATAATAATGATTGTATTTAATGGTTATATGTTAAATTATTTAATTAAAAATAATAATATAGGAGAAAAGTGTATATTTGGTCTTATAATGTTAAAATACTTATTTTAAAATTGTGCTATGATATTGACTTATGTAATATTTTATAAATTAAAATATTTATTTTAGTTTTCTTTAAATTACTAGCATCTTATTTAGTTTTATAAATCATGTGATGTAGAATATTCACACCTTTGTTGAAAATAAAAAAGGCATCTGTTATAAATATTAGATTATGTTTTTTAAAAGTAAATGTAATAGATGAAATTAGATTTATGTTTTGTGTTGAAAATAAATACGTTAGGTTTAAAATAAAGGTAGAAATGATAAGAAATATTAAAATATGATTATGAAATGTTATTTTGAAGTACTTAGTGAGTGTAAATAAAATGTGAAAATTAATTAGGAATTGAATAATATAATAAAAATAAATATTTCATAATTTATTATTAGTTTTAACTTTAACCTGGTATTCGATTCCTGAGATTGTGAAGCAAGTATTGTTGAAATTGATCAATGAAAACCTGTATTTTGGACAGCTATAAAAGAGCATTGCAGGAATTCCAGGGTCACTGTTATCCTATTATACCATGATACCATCTTCAGGGTTTCTACAACTTTGGTAAATTAATTAATAGCTTAATAGTCAATTTTATCATTTTTTTTAATTTTAAAAGTACAGTGATATGTTATTATAAGATCGTGATATGGAAACAAGTGGCTAAAATTAAATAATTCTTGCTAGCTGATCTGTTTTTATTCAATTTATCATCAACTTAGACATGGATGAGTCATCAGTGAACTTAAATTTATGTTTAAAATATCAAATTATTGTTTTACTAGGCACATAATTTTGCCTATGTTAAGCACTCATGCTGACATAATAGTCAATTCAATAGACAGAACTTTACGGAAAATATTCAAATATGCTCATCAGAAAGAGAGAGGAAAATATGAAATTTTTATTCTGAAAGCTATTTTAAAATAGAATAGTTTTTTTTTTTTAAAAAAAAAAAAAAAACTGTTATGTGAAATAACCATTACTTAAGACATTAAAATATTTCTTTACAAAGAAATATTGAAATTGATTTTGAAAAATATAAGTTTTAAAAAAGTTTTAAAAAATGAAGATTATTAGTATAATAATTAATATTACATTGGAAAATCTTCAAAATAATAGTTGTTATATGCTGGACATATAAAATATATTCAGAAAAATATTTATACGAATATTTAAAACTACAAGAATACGTACTATTAAATGCTGTGTTGAACTCAAAAACATTGACCTATAGGAAATTTAACTGAAAGAAATTAGGTTTTTAGAAAAGACATGTTGTAATAGAGGATTAAAAAATGCATTTAGTAATTACTGTCGAAAATTAAAGAAGAACCTAAACTATTTGTATGGCAATAGGATATTTCACAAGTGGACTTATTTTTGTTTATTTTCTTTTTTCTTAAAAGAATCATTGGACAAGTCATAAAAGAGAAATTATCGGAGCATGTGTAGTTTTGTTTGCATTAAAGGAAGATGTTTTGGTCAACAAATGCTACAGAAGAAAACGACATTTCTATAAAGAACTTTATTGGAATTTTTCTAAATATGAACTTTAAATTTTATTTTTACTAACTTTTCATAATACTTAAAAGTAAAAAAGTGTAGGAACATAAAAACACTAAATTATTCACACTCCTTGAAATTAGTTATTATAAAATAAAATAAAAAAGTCTTTAATATTTTTTTTTTAAAAAATTATAATTTTAAAGTATGATATGGAATGAATGATATTTATATAATGTTTTATTTACTTCGTGATCCAGATATATTAATGGAATAATCGACAAGGAATACATATTATTGATGGTAACAATTATAAAAGTATTGATCATTTTCTTATGTTTTTTATTATTGTATATTTTAGTGTGGATGTATAAAATGATTATAAAAAAACACAATACATACACATAGTTTTTTTTTTTTTTAATTTGTTTATTCACGTTAAGAATATGCATACTTCTAATAATATTATAAGTACATTTTAATATAAGGGAAATATAAGTATATGATTCTATTATAACGGAATTTGATGTTTAGTTTAAGTGATCAAAATAATAAACCAGGATATCAATACTGATTGTTTGTATTTATGTGTAAATTTACTAATGGATAAAATGATCATTTCTTATTGATTGATTAGATAGTTATTTCAGACATGCATTTATTTATTATTATAAGAATGTAAGAATAGATTTTCGCAATGTAAGCTTGGTATTAAATTAAATAGAACTAAAATAATATTTTTAGGTAAGTTTTGTTTATATTGGAATAAGTATAGATGATAGTGATTATCGTGCTAGTATAGATAACTTAGCCCTATAACTTGTATTTATTAATGGTAGTGTTATTTTCTGTATGTTGAAGTTGTAATGTTTCGTAGAGCTAAATAGATAGCTTGGACATTATGTTTATTGGTAAAGGTGATGAACTAAAATAGTCATGGTTTATTTATGATGCACTGTGACCACGATGGTAAATTAATAGAAGTGTTGTTAAATTAAAATCTGATTTATTTCATATACCTACGTGTATTTACTATCGGTATTGCTTGAATGGTATTGTAAAGGTTAGTATTTTAAAATATGAAATGATGAATAAGTTTAAAATGCCGAATTGTTATTAAAAAGATAAGATGGGTTATATTGTTTAAAAGTAAAGATGATTAAAGATAAATAATACAAGATGGTAACTTGTTAATAAAGAATCATAAACTTTTTTATGTTTGGGATTCATTATTAATTATTACAAATAAATAAATGATGAATGGAATGTGTTTTTCTTAAAGATATCATTTAATCATTAAGTTTTAAAGAAATTCAAAGTTAATGCATATTTTTACAAGTAAGTGAAATATATATAAATCATACTTGAAGAATGCAAGTGATCATAGTTTTATATTATTATTTTTTTATAATAATACAAATCAATGCTTACATTTATTTGACATCATATTTAGGAATAATAAGCATTTAAATTAATGGCTATATTATTAGTTAATATTATTTATACTATGAGTAAGTTAAGAATAATCATAAGATACAGTAAAAGTGTTTTTAAAACTAAATAATAAAAGTTAAATTCAAAGTGAATTAATAATTTAAATAATACTTTTGTAATGTAATAATTTTTAAAATTATTGGAGGCCATAAAAATGTTATGGTAATATTTCAGTAATAAGAATTTGATAAAGCAATCTTTTTGTATCTAATATTTTTATGTAATTATTTTTTTTTTTTGTAAAATTAACTAAAAGAAAGTAAGACAAAGTGCATGCATATTGTACATACTGTATATAATTTATTGTTAAAGTGTATTAATAAATTTGTTAAGTTTTGTTATAAATCTCGGTGTTGACTCAATTTCTTTACATCACAAATGCATAATCACAGCTAATTATAATAAAGACATAATATTTGCACATCACAAATGAGATTGTTACGTAAGAATTATAATGTCTTTTTTTGATATGTTTTATTTAAGAAGTTTCATTTATTGTAATATTCTTATGGTTATGGAAGTATTATTAAAGATTTACATTAAATTATATTATTAATAATTACCACATATTCTCATATTATACTGTCATATCATACATGTTTACTTAAGATGCCATATGGATAATAGAAAATTATATTATATTATTATTATGTGATATACATGAACAATATTATAAGTAGAAAGATAGGAGAGTAAATTATAGATTAAAGATTAGTATTACTATTTTGTTATTATTAATATTATTTAATGGTAGTTAGGAATGATATTAAATCCCTTATCATACTTGATTTCAAAAATTATAATTAGTTTAGAATTAATTTAAGAGAACCTGAGATAATTTGAATTAAATCAATTTTATGAAGGTAGTTAGATTAATTTATTAAAAGTCATTTACTAAATTAATTTTCATTAAAGACATGAGAGTACTATAAATTTAGTATTTAAGTAATAGGAGTAGGGATAGAATTCTTATGCCATTAAGGTGATATCCAGTGGGAGATTAGCTTAATGTATTCACGCTGCCACTTGTAAACTCACTTTATAGTCCCATGATTTTATTAGATATTCATTTATTTAATTTTATAAAACATAATTATATTATTATTCATTAGTTAAGCTAATTTGATAGTTGATATTATTAAAGAATATAGTTATTGTTGATTTAGATGCATTTTAGATGAACATAGTTATTTATCTGAGCTAGATCAAGTGATTATAATTACATATTTCCTGGAAGTGATGGTTACATTTTTATATATATATATATATATATATATATATATATATATATATATATATATATATATATATATATATATATATATATATATATATATATATATATATATATATATATATATATATTTCTGACCTGTATCTCGAGCATCCTCATTTCCAGATAATATAAGAAATAAATAAAACAGGTTCTATCTCAGTTAATAATTAATAACTAAAATATTCAGCATTAAAATTAAAATATTTCACTAGATCAAATTTACAATACGAATAAGGTTCAGATTATAAAAATAAATTAAATAAATATTTAATATTTTCATGTGACTTAAAGTGAAAATACAGGTGACAAGATAGATTACATTGAGCCAATATCCTACAGGATACTACCTCAATGGCATAAGAACACTATCCCCTTATTACTATTTTAAATAAAAAACTCATAGTATTCTTACGACTTTAATAACTTTTACTCACTATGATTAAACTAATAATTAAGTCTTAATCTTCTATTTGATAATCTAGCTCAATAAAATAATCTCAGGTTCATAAAGTTTATTCTAAGTTAATTTAAAAATACAGTAGTAAAATATGAGAAGAAATTTTATGTCATAATCTACTGCACTGAAACTAATAATAATAAATAACAGTAATAATATTCTTCATTGTTTAACTAATTCTGCATATCTTTTCTTTTTACTATAATTTTATTACCATAATAAAATAATGAAATAATATAATATGATCTTATATCTTCATGTAATGATATAATAAATACGTGGTAGCATTTTAATAATCTGACAAACAAAATATGTGTGGCAACTGATAGCATATTATTTAATATAATATTGTATTAACTGATTTATGACCAATAAAATAATGTAAGATTATGATTATTTAATTATAATGAATAACAATAAAATATTTAAAATTCTTAAAATAATTCTCTATGTATCTTTTGTGCAAAATTATATATTTGTTTCGATTATTATGCATATATTGTGATTTCATGCAGCGATGTGGAGAAATAAATAACATGGACACAAAATTTTTTAAATAACAAAATTTAACAAAGTTTATTACTAACAACAAATAAATAAACAATTTCTTTACACTATTTACCGTGGATATCCTTAACATTTTTACGTTACAGTTTGATCTACTGGGTTATAAAAAAAATAATTAAATTTCAATTATATTTTATTTAGATTTAGGACAAAATTTGAAAAAATGTTACTATTTGGTTTCTCATTATGGTTAACTTATTACAAATAAATTTATCTACTTTATTAGCAACAGCAATTTATCCTTAATATTATTAAACTATCTTATTTTTTAAAAATTCATACTTAGAAAACATTCTATAGAAAACAAAATTTTATAATGAGTACGGATTTCTCAAAATATTAAAAAATTTCATCTTGCAAAGTTAAAGATGTTACACAAAATATTATCCAAAATTCAGTACTAGATTTTAGTATTTATCATACAATGTTTACTAATCATAATATATTCTTCTTTAAGCCCTACTTTAGTATGATATACGTGTAATCATCAATACATGTCTGTTAATCAATAAACAAAAAAATATACTATGCATATTGTTTACATAATTTACTTTGTACTATTGTATTTTAAAATATGCAATACTTATTTTCTCTTTAAAAAATAATACTAAAGCATTTAAAATTATTATCACTTTAAAGAAAATATCTTTGTTTAGATACTTTATTTTAAAAAACTTTATATTTCATTTCCGAAATAAAATTCAAAATATATTAGATGATTCTTTTTTTTCCTTATGATACTTTGGATCTTCAATTTTAAGTTAGAACATTTTGTTTTAAAATTACAAATGTATTTATTTGATTGTATTACAGACTCTGAACTATTAAAAAACTAAACACATTCAATGCTATCATAAGAAAAATTGTAAAATGTTTTGTTGCTATGATATTGAAAGAATATGCTATACATAATCATATGTCATTGTTTTTCAATATATAGTATTATTTTAATTAAAAGTTTCATAATCAAACTGGAAAAATCAATATTTTATATAAATTTCAATAATTGGTTTCAATTGTTTATAATAAAAGCAAATGAAATTATTACAAAAAAATACACATAGAAAATATTAAACTACTTATAGAATGTGTTTTTTTGTACAAAAAAGTAAAATTGATTAATTGAACATTTTACAATCAATGGGTTACTAACATTAATTACCTTCTTAGATAGCAATAAATAATAAATCGTATTATTTATTTTATGAGATAACAAAAGATTGTGAATTACCGTTTCATTTATTATAATATTAAGTATACTACAACAAAAATACCACTTAAATTACATACATTAAAATAATAAAAATAGTTATCAGTTCAGTAGGAAAGTATACATGAAATGAATTTTCACTTAATTTTATGCTGTTATGAAAAATATTTATATATTCAATTGATAATAAATGTTAAAGCAAATAACAAATTGATAATAACCTACATTTTGTAATTAAAGCTAATAAAGTTGATAGACAAAGTTAAAAGTAAATAGATTTAAAACACAGTGAGAAATTAAATATTTATTTTATACAATTTTGATCAATGCAATAGACAAATTGTCCACTTTAATAAGTTGCATTTTTTCAACTAAGAAAAAATAAATACAATAAAAAAATCTAGTCAAAAGATATTGGTGGTTAATAAATTCAGCGAAATATTAATTTATGCAGATGTGGATATATTTAAATGATATAATGGATGTCATTTAAATAACATATTTAGGGGCACTTATTACAGTTAACATGGTACATATTTTTTAATTCTTTACATATATTTATGACACAACTAAAATATAGCAGGTAAAAAATAAATTGAGTATGGGAAGTCACATAAAATGTCAAAATATATAAAAAATACATGACATGCCTTTCCAAATATACATATAATTTAGTATTGATCAATTAATATCAGAAGCAATAAAGACATTATCTGAACAATTTTAAAGATTAGTGAGAAAAACAATTGACATCAACATTGAAAATTTAAAAAACTAACCTATAGTTTCTTTTTCTGTTGTAGGGATTGCTAAATACATATAAGATAATAATGAAGTCAATTATATTATGATGAAATTTTATTGCTAATATGAGTGAGAATAAACATAAAAAAGAACAAATGCATAAACTATAATAATAATAATAATAATAATAATAATAATAATAATAATAATAATAATAATAATAATAATAATAATAATAATAATAATAATAATAATAATAATAATAATAATAATAATAATAATAATAATAATAATAATAATAATAATAATAATAATAATAATAATAATAATTAATAAGACTTAATAAAAACAATACTCCTCATTTTTATATGTTTTTATTATTTTAGTACGATTTCAAACTGTTCAAAATATTTATGGTCTTTTTTGAAAATAATAAATACTAATAAAAAGTAATCTTCAAGACCTCTATGATATTTTATTTGATTACACTACTGATTCTAAACTAAAATATATTCTCTGTTTAATGAACTGTCGAAATATATAAACATACTTTATCAAAAAATTACAGAGCATGATGTTTACCTGTTATATTTTCTTTGATGTAATAGAAGGTCAAACATTATAAATGAAAAGGTTGGAATATTGACACAAAACTATTTAATTAGCAATATTCCATAATATTTGTATTAGAATGAGTTTGACGTGATAGTGATCACTGTCATATCTATGAATTTTTTTTATCTATCAATGGATCTGTTTATCCACCTGTCTTTTTATTTATCAATCAATCAATTTATATATCTCTCTACTAAGTTTCTATCAATATATCTGTTAATTTGTCTATCTAAGTTTCTACTTGTCATTCTGTCAATCTATGTATATAACTATATAAATATATGGTGATTTTATCAATTTTTAAAACAAGTTTTGAATATAAATTATTTACAAACATTTTATTTATATTTGTTTTTTTTTTTTTTTTTTGATATTTTGGTCAAAAACAAACCTAGATGAAGATTTCCTTTGAACATTTTGTTTTAAAATTCCAAATGTATTTATTTGGTTGTATTACAGACTCTGAACTATTTAAAAAAACTAAACACATTCAATGCTATCATAAGAAAAATTGTAAAATGTTTTGTTGCTATGATATTGAAAGAATATGCTATACATAATCATATGTAATTCTTTTTCAATATATAAATTATTTTAATTAAAATTTTCATAATCAAACTGGAAAAATCAATATTTTATATGATTTCAATAAATGGTTTCAATTGTTTATAATAAAAGCAAATGAAATTATTACAAAAAAATACACATAGGAAATATTAAAGTACTTATAGAATGTGTTTTTTTTGTACAAAAAAGTAAAATTGATTAATTGAACATTTTACAATCAATGGGTTACTAACATTAATTACCTTCTTAGATAGCAATAAATAATAAATCGTATTATTTATTTTATGAGATAACAAAAGATTGTGAATTACCGTTTCATTTATTATAATATTAAGTATACTACAACAAAAATACCACTTAAATTACATACATTCAAATAATAAAAATAGTTATCAGTTCAGTAGGAAAGTATACATGAAATGAATTTTCACTTAATTTTATGCTGTTATGAAAAATATTTATATATTCAATTGATATAAAATGTTCAAGCAAATAACAAATTGATAATAACCTATATTTTGTAATCAAGGCTAATAAAGTGGATAGACAAAGTTAAAAGTAAATAGATTTAAAACACAGTGAGAAATTAAATATTTATTTTATACAATTTTGATCAATGCAATAGACAAATTGTCCACTTTAATAAGTTGCATTTTTTCAACTTAGAAAAAATAAATACAATAAAAAAATCTAGTCAAAAGATATTGGTGGTTAATAAATTCAGCGAAATATTAATTTATGCAGATGTGGATATATTTAAATGATATAATGGATGTCATTTAAATAACATATTTAGGGGCACTTATTACAGTTAACATGGTACATATTTTTTAATTCTTTACATATATTTATGACACAACTAAAATATAGCAGGTAAAAAATAAATTGAGTATGGGAAATCACATAAAATGTCAAAATATATAAAAAATACATGACATGCCTTTCCAAATATACATATAATTTAGTATTGATCAATTAATATCAGAAGCAATAAAGACATTATCTGAACAATTTTAAAGATTAGTGAGAAAAACAATTGACATCAACATTGAAAATTTAAAAAACTAACCTATAGTTTCTTTTTCTGTTGTAGGGATTGCTAAATACATATAAGATAATAATGAAGTCAATTATATTATGATGAAATTTTATTGCTAATATGAGTGAGAATAAACATAAAAAAGAACAAATGCATAAACTATAATAATAATAATAATAATAATAATAATAATAATAATAATAATAATAATAATAATAATAATAATAATAATAATAATAATAATAATAATAATAATAATAATAATAATAATAATAATAATAATAATAATAATAATACAAATAATAATAATTAATAAGACTTAATAAAACAATACTCCTCATTTTTATATGTTTTTATTATTTTAGTACGATTTCAAACTGTTCAAAATATTTATGGTCTTTTTTGAAAATAATAAATACTAATAAAAAGTAATCTTCAAGACCTCTATGATATTTTATTTGATTACACTACTGATTCTAAACTAAAATATATTCTCTGTTTAATGAACTGTCGAAATATATAAACACACTTTATCAAAAGATTACAGAGCATGATGTTTACCTGTTATATTTTTTTTGATGTAATAGAAGGTCAAACATTATAAATGAAAAGGTTGGAATATTGACACATAACTATTTAATTAGCAATATTCCATATTATTTGTATTAGAATGAGTTTGACATGATAGTGATCACTGTCATATCTATAAATTTTTCTATCTATCAATGGATTTGTTTATACACCTGTCTTTTTATTTATCAATCAATCAATTTATATATCTCTCTACTAAGTTTCTATCAATATATCTGTTAATTTGTCTATCTAAGTTTCTACTTGTCATTCTGTCAATCTATCTATATAACTATATAAATATATGGTGATTTTATCAATTTTTAAAACAAGTTTTGAATATAAATTATTTACAAACATTTTATTCTTATTTTTTTTTTTTTTTTTGATATTTTGGTAAAAAATAAAACCTAGATGAAGATTCCTTTTGAACATTTTGTTTTAAAATTACAAATGTTTTTATTTGGTTCTATTACAGACTTTTAACTATTAAAAAACTAAACACATTCAATGCTATCATAAAAAAAAATCTACATTGTTTAGGTGCTATGATATTGAAAGAATATGCTTCACATAATCATATATCATTGTTTTTCAATACATAAATTATTTTAATTAAAATTTTCATAATCAAACTGGAAAAATCAATATTTTATATAAATTTCAATAAATGGTTTCAATTTTTTATAATAAAATCAAATAAAATTATTACAAAAAAATACACATTGGTAATATTAAACTACTAATGGAATTTGTTTTATCTGTACAAAAAAGTAAAATTGATTTATTGAATATTTTACAATCAATGTGTTACTAACATTAATTAACTTCTTAGATAGCAATAAATAATAAATCGTTTTTATTATTTATTTTATGAGATAACAAAAGATTTTGAATTATTGTTCATTTATTATAATAATAAGTATACTACAACAAAAATACCACTTAAATTACATACCATAAAATAATAAAAATAGTTATCAATTCAGTAGGAAAGTATACATGAAATGAATTCTCACTTAATTTTATGCAGTTATGAAAATTATTTATATATTCAATTGATAATAAATGTTAAAGCAAATAACAAATTGATAATAACCTACATTTTGTAATTAAAGCTAATAAAGTTGATAGACAAAGTTAAAAGTAAATAGATTTAAAACACAGTGAGAAATTAAATATTTATTTTATACAATTTTGATCAATGCAATAGACAAATTGTCCACTTTAATAAGTTGCATTTTTTCAACTAAGAAAAAATGAATACAATAACAAAATCTAGACAAAAGATATTGGTGGTTAATGTATTCAGCCAAAAATTAATTTATACAGATGTGGATATATTTAAATGATATAATGGATGTCATTTAAATAACATATTTAGGGGCACTTATTACAGTTAACATGGTACATATTTTTTAATTCTTTACATATATTTATGACACAACTAAAATATAGCAGGTAAAAAATAAATTGAGTATGGGAACTCACATAAAATGTCAAAATATATAAAAAATACATGACATGACTTTCCAAATAAAGATACAAATAGTATTAATCAATTAATATTAGAAGCAATAAAGACATTATCTGAACAATGTTTAAAGATTAGTGACAAAAACAATTGACATCAACATTGAAAATTTAAATAACTAACCTATAGTTTCTTTTTCTGTTGAAAGGATTGCTAAATACATATAAGATAAAAGTGAAGTCAATTATATTATGATGAAATTTTATTGCTAATATGAGTAAGAATAAACATAAATAAGAACAAATGCATAAACTATAATAAGAATAATAATAATAAAACAACAACAACAACAACAATAATAATAATAATAATAATAATAATAATAATAATAATAATAATAATAATAATAATAATAATAATAATAATAATAATAATAATAATAATAATAATAATAATAATAATAATAATAATTAATAAGTCTTTATTTTTATTTTATCTTGTTGCATATTAAAAATTAATATATGTATTTTATTTTCTTTCGCTATAAGGTTGCAAAAGAGAAAAGATATTTTTATATATGTAATTTATGGGTATACATTTTAAACATATATGTTAACATTACCGAATGCGTGAATGTGTAAATGCTTATCCACACACATCAAAGAATAGGTTATATATGATTAGTTTAAAATAGTAAATTAAAAAGTAGGGCATTACATTTGAATGGAAATGAAATAACATATACAAGTTTCACCTGAAATTTATTTTATGATATGATAAGTAAGAAAATTCTTAAGTAAGCATTTATAGAATATGTATTTTTTTTAATATTGATTTAAGTCAGCTTATTTTGAGATATCAAGAAGTGACAAACCTATATATTAAGTTTATTTGCTTATACTTATATGAATTTTTATCTTAATAAGCCATTTATTTAATTGTCGATTTAACTTTAAAGAAGAAAAGAAAGAGTAATAGTGTTAATAAAATATAATTATATATCTTAATTGGTTTCCGAGTAATTATTAAGAATATTGTGTTTTGTTTTTTTTTGTCTTAATTCTATCATTTTAATTCAGCATCATTGCTCGCAGTTATTAAGTATTACCATTCGTATATATTGAGCAATCACTTGCAAATATTAAGCGTCCGCAAAATAATAGGTAAACTAGAATGTTGATATTTAAGTATTTAAGGATTATGCTTGAGAATAACCAAATTTTGATAATTATAGTTCAACATAGAAAGCTAAAATTGTGTTGTGTCCATGAATTTAGATCATCCTCATCAAAGATGGATATCATGTTATTAGTTAAAAATGTTTCAAATAATACTATATAAAAGTTATGATCGCCATCAATCATCATTAATAAATTATAATCATTAAATTTAATGTTTAGCGTAATGAATATATTTTAGTAAATAGGGGTTTATAGAAAATTGAATATTATGCAAAGAGATTCATGATGATCAATCATCACCATTAGTATTATTAAATCCCAGTATGAAATAGGATAATTTTAATAGATGCCTATAAGTTTATAAAGATGAATTTATTGTTGTGAGTTTATTGATAAGCCATGGCTGGTATCATCATCACTATTATAATCATTATTATGATATCACTATTATAATCATTATTATGATATTATTATCATCATCATCATTATTACCTTTATTGTGAATAATAATTTAGTTAAATGGCCATCAATATCAATAATGGTCTTCACATGCTTGTTTGGAAGCCATTAATAGGATTATTCATGTCTGTTCATCAATATACGCTAATGAGCTAGCAATGTCTATAAGAATCTTTGATCTATGGTATAAACTTTGGTAATATTGGGATCTTGTAATTTTATCAATATAGATAAAATGTAAGAATGTCATTTTTGTTCAATAGTCATCCAAGTCATGTGTAATAAATATGTACTGAATGAGTTTGAACTCAAGTACACTATAAATAGATACTTATCTAGATTGAAAACAATCTAGTGGCGCTCAAGGGAAAACACATGTACTTAGCTAAACTGAATAAAGAGTGATATCATCTCTTTCCAACTTCATAATATTAGTTTTATAAAATATATTTCTTATAAGTTGTCATGAATAGCACCCGTGTGTGCATATGACCGTGAAGGGTCTTATATATTTGGAAAGAAGGATAGGAAGGATTCTTTGTTAGAAGAACCTAGTATTGGAGATAAGCATAAGGCACTCCAGGAATCTCACAGTGGGTACTTTTATTCAGTTGCTATAGTTAATATTATTTTTATTAGATGACAATGGCCAGTATGTTTTATTGTTCGGATGACTGCCCCAATATATAAATAAATACCAAGAATCTTTAATGCTGATATTTTCTTTGTCTATGCTATGATGAATTGATATAGTTACAAATTATAGTTACAAATACAGATCTTTTATATTAATTTATTATAGTTACAAATACATATTTATATTAATTGATAAATATTGTTACAAATGGCAATTTATAAATAATTGTTACAATATATATATATATATATATAACAGGGATAATTCTATATAGAGATTTTAAATGCTCTCTCTTGTGGCATTTATCAAAAAAGCTTGTTTAGAGCTATTAGCATAAATACAAGCTTATTAAATTAAGTCATGTGATATATGACTTGATTTCCTTAATATTGCTATTAGTACATAAAATTTAAATCGTGATTTTTCTTTGACTGTTCTTTTGAGAGTGAATTGAAGATTTTAATGGCAATATTTTAAGGTGTTTATAAGGAGAATTCCTTTGACTATATAGGAATGTTAATTATTATTTTTTACTTAGTGCATGTTTAGACATAATTTTGGTATCATGATAGAAGTTTAATATATTATTTTCATAATAACTAGCATTGAGTCTATACTGAATATTTAATGTTTGTATGAAAATTTGAGATGATGCCATGATGTTAGGCTATTTTTAATCAGCTAATTTAATTAATAAACATTTTTAAAAAATTCCAATTTTATTTAAACTTTTCAATACATTAAACTGTTAATAATAACATATACATTATTATATGACCCAGTGACAATACTATCATAAAATTAAACCATTAAATTTTAGAACTATGAATACTGAACTTAAATAAATTATTTTATTAAATGCAATAATCAGTAAAAGTGTTATATACTTGAGTATGGTAATTCCCCAAATTCTTTATTTTTAAGAGTAGAGTTAATGAGTGATTTCCACACATTCTAGATTATCACACTATAGTGACTTTGGACATATTTGTAATTGTAACTACATGATCATTTTCTTTACACTGTCTTTTTACTTTTTACTTTCGCCCAATACTTTTCTTTTTCCCAGTTAAACATATGTTTATTACTATATGCATTGTTTGCAACTTAGATGTATCTAACTTATTTCTCCTCTATAATATTTATTTTGTGATCTAGTAATTATTATTCAATGGGATAGCTGGTTTCACTAACATATATCCATCCACATTCACTTGATATTTTATATAGGCAATTCTTATTTTTCCACATTTCACATTTCCATTTTGCAAAAGATAAACTTCTTCCTTTGAGTATGCTAAGGTTTTGAAAAACTATTCTGATGTTATATTATTGCAGATTTTCTTTAGTTTGTCTTTTAATTCTGTTAGGTATGATTACAGTACATTAACTGTGATTATTCTTTTGATATTGTTTACATTATCTATTACAATAACTGATGCAGTTTGATCAATGTAGGACTTTTTTTCTTTCATGTTAGTATTTTCTGAATAAATGTATTTTACTCTATTCTGTATTGATAATATAACTATATAATTGATTTTTAGATTTTTGACATGGTTGGATATGTATAAGCTAAGTATTTTCTTGTGTGGGGACATTTTTTATAAATTATAAGGGAGACTTATCATATCAATATCTAGGAATTACAAGTTTTGTTATTGGTCTAGTTCTAATGAGTAATTTGTTGAATGACATATGTTATTGATTTGTGTCCAGAATGTTTATAATAGTTGTTTTCCATGAGTACATACAACAAAGTTATCATCCATATACTGGATCTAGATACTATTTGGAAATAGCATAATATTTGGATTGTGATTCAAAGTTGTTGTTTTTTTTTTTTTACAAGTGCTGTTGATCAAAAGTCATAATGCTAGACTCATATTCTTTCCTTAATTTTATTGGAAAAATTTTGTGTTGTATTGAAAGTACATTATTGTTATGCAGAAAGTTAACAGTACCATTATATTATCAATATGAAAAGTTTTTCCAGCTTGTAAATTATTATCATCATTAAAACATTTTTTATAAGAAATGCTTCATTAACTGTTTTTATTTGTGAATAAACTTTTCACATCAATGCTTACAAATATGTCAGTTCTTTCTATATTCATGTTCTTAATTAATTCCACAAAGTGTTTAGAATCTCTGATAAAGGACTATATTTTTCATGCCAAAAAACTTAGAATCTTGAGGAAAAAATCTTCACTAATTTTGATAAAGTCATAATGGGTATCTATAAAATGTAGTCCTAGTAGATTTTAGATAAACAATAGAGGTATGGAATTGTGCTGAAATATATTATTAATTAATTTTGTAAATCAAAAGACAACCCTCCATATTAATAATGCCACTCAATGCAAGCCATATGGAGAGTTGTTTTCTGTTGTAACAGTTTATGTAAGCATAGGAAATGGTAACAATGTGATGTCTTAGTGATTTTAATTGTTTTTCTAAATCAGTAAAGTAGCTAATATAGAATGTTTAAATAATTCAAAATAGAATTAGAACAAGAACAAAAGTTTAATATTCTAAGATATTTTTGTGGCAAGACTTCATCACAAAATTAAAAACTAAAAATTACCAAAAAAAAAACAAAAAATCACACACACACACACAAATACTTAACATTCATATCCTGTCAGTAACAGAAAAAGTGGTATTATACTATCATTATGAACAAAGGGAAAAAAAATTGATCAGAAATTTGTGACATGAAAAAAAGATTTAGAACTAACTCTCATGGAATATGATTATCCATTGGATGTTATTAAGAAACTATTTAAGGGATAACAAGAGAAATCATCAAAAGAAAACAAATTATCAGTACTATAGTCTGTAATATCTATACATATAAAGGATATCAGACAAACTAAAGAAAATCTACAATCTATATCATAACAGCATATTAAAGTCACAGCACATTGTAAAAAATTGTAAAGTCTATAAAAATAAATTTGAAATTCTGAAAAGCAAAACTACATTCATGAAATACTATGTGAATATGGAAAGACATACATTAGTAAAATAATTGCATCATTGAAAAATGATTAGATTAAGACAAACTAATAATTAGGCATGAAATAAACAGATATTAAATAGGTATGTTTGTCTGCATTGGGCAGAGAAAAAAGTAAAAAAAAAAACAATTTGCTTATATGACAATGACAAATATCTTTTTACATTAATTTAGAGTTATAATCCACAATATTATGAACACTCAGTAATATTGCTCTTCAAAAAATGTGAAAAAATTAGAAGTATAATCATATGGCTACTTATTGTTGGCTTGATGAAATAATGTAGTGAGTTAGAGCCTTAATGTATGTTTAATATTCATGAATCTAAGGTCAATCATTAGATTCTCATGCTAGTACTGTCTCTGGTGAAGTCAGCTCCTGAAAAAGAGAAAAAAATAATATCACCTGGATGTTTTTTTTATTAACAAATGAATGTATTTGAAAACTTTAAATAAAGTTTGAATTTTCTAAAAAACAATTTTAAAATTAAATTAGATCTAAATTGTCCAATATATAATTATAAGTAAAATATCATTATTATATCAGATAATGATTAGCATTTGGTACAGAGTTGATACTATATCAAACTTTAGACAATAATATATATATATATATATATATATATATATATATATATATATATATATATATATATATATATATATATATATATATATATATATATATATATATATATATATACAATTGACCAAAGTATAAAATCAATTAACATTTTATGAAAATATAAATTTGAAGAAAGTGCTCTAAGGAGTTGCAACAAAAACCTTCAATTCACTCCCAAAGAGCTAAGAAAATCACTCAGAAAACAAGTGATGCTTTGTTTAGAGAAAGAATAAATGCTTAAGTTTTTCAAGTATTAGTACCTTACATTCCATTAATAATAAAAAAAAAAAATTAAAAAATGGATTGTCTATTGAAAGGTCACACATTTTTCAACCAATAAAAGAATCATATTCAAAATTACATGGAAAAAGAAAAGAATGCCAAAATTCAGAACTTATAAATCTACCTAGATATATATCAAACTTCATATTTTACCCAACATCCTTCAAGCTACATCATTAAAAATTTTTATTCTGAACTTAATATAGTTATTAAAAATTCTGTTCTAAAAAATTATTAAATTTTTCAAATAATCTAATATCTATTTATTATTATTAAAGGGCAGTAATTGAGAATGTCTCCAAAAATGTTCTCTAAAAGAATCAAAATAATTAATTATATAAAGAATAAAAACACTAGAGAGATACCAGCAATCCAAATCAAACATTACTTATGATATAAAAAAGCTATTAAATCTTTCAAGCTAAATAGATCTATAAGGATTCTCTCTGGTTGTTACAATGATACTACAATGGTAATAAAAACTATTGATGAAGGTAACAAAATAAAAGAGCTCTTTGTAATAAGCCAATACAAAACAATGACTAAAAAAATCCTATACTAGTTATAGAAACAAGCTGCAAGCTTGATGAAAATAGTCCAATATATAATTACAACTATAAATTCTTACTTGATTAATATTAGAATGGATGTTGTTTTAAAAAATAATTAAATGAATAAAAATTAACTACCTTATCTCTTTACATTCATTTGATTATGAAAAAATTTTGATTTTATATGAAGCCAAAAATTCATTAAAAAAAAATTAGTTATTTTTGCACACTGCTTTAGAAATTGACTCTAATATAGAAGTGATCACTACACTGGAAATCTATTTCTGCTGGTTCTGAACATTTATGCAATTGTCAATTTTATACTTAAAGGTCCATTTTACTTTTTTATAAAAATGTATTATGGGTAATAAATCTTGATCATGTGCCTTTTATTTACTTTAGATGATACAATAACATAAAAAGTTGCTACCCTATATTTACTACTTCTATGTATGCTGAAAATAAACTTTTAGCATATAATTATATTTTTTTAGTTCTTGATATCTTAAGCAATTGTGAATTTTATACAGCTTAAAGATAAATTTAAGTTTTTATAAAATGAGTTATGGATACCTTTTTAGTTTTGATACTAAAAACTGCCACTCACTTTTATTATGTTCTTTTTTACTGAAAATTAATGTTCAACATAGAATTGCAAACGTTTTGGTTATATATGGTGTGTAGGTTTAAGAATCAATATGTACATATGTTCTTTACACAGTACATATATAAATATATCTTGATCTAATTTTTTAACAATTCAAATTTTTTATTGCTTTATCACAATGGGATTTGTAATCTTTATGCAAATGTTTTACCATATTGTCTAATCTAAAATTAAGATACTTGGAATATAGAAAAGTTCACATTTATGAAACTTAAAATAATGGTAAACTACATGTATATTTCCAGAGTTTTTTAAAAATTTAATAATTAAAGTCAAATGTATTTGACAACACTGTTCAGAAATGTTTTTCATACTGAATATATTCAAAAGTATTTGTCATAAAAGGAGAACTGTAGAAGTCTTAAAATTTTTTAAACCAATGAATTATTCAAAAAAATTATTACTCAGTATTATTAAGTTTTTAAAATAAATAATGTCACTAACTGACAACCATAGGAAGAATCTGACTCTATCTTAGGATAAAATTTCTCTAAACAAATTTTATTTTTAACAATTAATAATGAAAAACAAATTCAAAATAAATTAAAAACTGGTGAGACCTTTAATATTATTTTAAATATTGCTTACTAAACCAAAACTTTTCATCAATAAATGATAGAAAAAAAAAAAATTGAGCAAAATTCAGCTTGGATTGTTATTACCTTGAGAATGTGAAGCAATTTAAATATTTTGTTAATTTTTAATTAGAAAAGTGAGTTAAGTTCAACATAAACTACAAATATAAGCCATGGCAGTTAAAATATATTTTATCATAGTTATACATCTATTTTATTTGTCCAACTTATTATATGATAATAAAATCTATATTTTTTATTGATCTAACATAGAAATATTTTTAAATTTTTTTTTAAGATGTTCAACAAGAACTTAAAATATTATAAGACAATTAGCATGTTCATCAGTTTGGCAGATATAATAAAATCACATATTCATTAAATTGTAAGATAGATTGAGCAGTAATAGATTTATGATAAATTTGAGCATTTTTGGCAGTGAAAAGATCATCTTTACGTTATGACAATGTTTTTGAAGCAAGTTCTAAAAAATATATAACATCCATTGCTTTTGTTGGTAAGATAAGAAATGAGAATAGAATACAATGGATAATTACAATAAAGGAAAATTATTGACACCATTCAAAATGTATAAATTAACTTATAGAAAAAAATAAGGCATAGATTCAGAGCACTTTAACTAAACAGATCAAATAAGAGCATGTGACAAATATAGATATATTTGTGATTCATAGATTGAATATATAATCATCATAAAATTCATTTCTTACGCATTATTATTATTTTCTCATCTCTTTATTAAGTTTATATTATTTTTATTCTAGAATTGAAATGGTATACTTGTTTGTAAGTAGTTACTGGAATGATTATAATTTAGTGAATCATTCTTGAACAATCAAGAGCGATTCCTGTCTGTTTCCAATTCTATTCAGTGAACTTTATTATTTTTCCATAACTCTACAACAAAAATATCTTGATGCAAATGAAGTGCCTACTCCATATGCATTAAAATGTTCTATCACAGACGTTCCCAATATTTTCTTAAATCCATTTCTCTCAATATATGCATATAAATTATCTTTTTTTTTTATTTTTTACAACGCGAGTAATAATGTGTACTGATGGCATTGTGAATAATTTGGTAAATCATTCATAGCTATAACAAATAATTTATAATATATACAAATAAAAATGTGCGCAAATAATAAAACGTATTTGGCTATCATATTCTTTTTCTATACATACAATATATCATGCCCAAGGCTATAAGATCCATCAGAGTGAAAGTTATCATATATAGTAAATATACACAACTTTTGATTTTAAAAACTCTAATAAAGCAGTACAATATTTTCAAAATGTTTGTGAATTTTGAATAAGTAATGAGAAGTCTTGATCCTGTTGATCTTTTATTGTATTAAAAGTGGAGGTTTGATTACTGCTCTCTTAGCCTGTATGCTAATTGTTGTTATAAAAGAGTTGCTTCAGCCTACAGGATTTTTCTTCATTATTATTCTTCTTTCCAAATAGAGATAGAAGTCAACTACTACAGTGACTTCAATTCTTATAACTCCAAGACACGGCTTTGCCTTCTATTGATTTTACAACAATGGTAAATGCTGTCAGAGATCAATGTTTTACTTTTAGATTTTGTCAATTCATGCAAATGAAAATTAAAGATCTTCTAACCTTTGCAAAAGCATTTTGAAAAAAAAAGTATTTTTTATAAATAAAATATTTTTAATATATTAAAAAACATATAAAAATAATTTTCCAATTTTTTTTTTTATTATTTATTTTCATTTGTTTACAATAAAATAAAAGGCATTTCCATTGCAAAGCAAATATTCGGTCTTAATGAATTAGTTAGTTATTTTAATTGAAGTCTATAGATTAATATATCATTACTATCAATTTCTTCGAATATAAGAAACAATCCGAGACAAACTTTACAAAGGGTGTGTAAAAAAATGTTTTCTTTTCTAACATAACGGCAGATAACCCCCACAAGAGGGCTACAAATTTACTACAACATAATTTATTGATTTAACTCAAATAAGTCAATTAATATTTACACACTAACCAAGCCACATTGATTAACATATCTATTGCTTGGTGAAGTAAAAAAAAAAATTCATAAGAAATATATTTATTTTTGATAGTCATCATGTTAATGGTTGGATTCACAGAAACTATTACAATATTCATCAAGGGAACTTTTTCATGGTATGCGGATGTTTCACTCAAAATTCTAAAATGCTAATAAGTCATCTATTTACCTAATTTTTTTTATTAAACTCAGGAACTTTAATAATAATGATGATAATGGTGGTGATGATGGATCTGATATGACAAAGACTTACAAAGAAAATTTAAGTTAAAATTTATAATTAAACTATACGCATAACAAAATCACCAGTATTCCTTATTATTCAAATTCTTTACTCCATTTTCAATAGAGAGTATTCTCTTCAAAAGACACACTAACTTTACTTGCTTAAATTTCATCTAAAGTTAACTGAGAAATAACAATAAAATTGATGAAGATAATGAAAAAAAACATTCATTATATCTCAATAATACATAAACAAATTGAAACAATAGGCAGGAATGGAATATATATATATGAGTATATTCCACAAGAGTATTTAAGCAATATAAATACGACAATAGAACTTTTTTTTTTGCTAAACTAGGCTCTCTTACAGAGTATCTTTATCAATGCAAGACTAAAATAAACTTATCAAACTCACACGCATATAAACTAAAAATTGAATAATTCACTATTGTTACGAATAATGCTATTGGCTCTAACATTAATGAAAGTGAAGTTTTATTGCAATACACACTTGTAAAATATATAACGTGCATATTGTCTATGATTTATGTATACATTATATATAAATAAATATAATAGTTAAATACAACTGTGTTGTCTATACTGAACTAAATGTGATTAGAAGGTATTTGAACTCAGGTTTGCAAGCTCAATATATATAATTTTATTAATTAATAAAACATGGGATTAAATTAAAAGTAAAAACAAGTAATCAAAAATATAATATATTATTTTATTTCAGATTAAATGCCCATAATAATACTAAAGAGTTATAAACTACTTTGTTTCATGTAATATAGAATTGGCATATAAATATAAAATGTACTGTAGCAAAATGTGTTAAAGTATTTATGTTTCAAAACAAATGACTATTCAAGCTTTGATTTTAAGGGCTCTTTGATTTTAAAATTAGAATGCCTTATAAAATAATACCTCTACTACTTCAACAATCAAATCCTGCATTAAAAAAAGCTTCAGATTTAGTAGTATTTTTTTTTATTGATGTACTATTTTTTGACCATTATAAATACACAAATAAATATTTATTATTTGCACAAAAGCATCCAAGTAATTTGTTGATGAGAAATAATATGCATAATAATAATAATAATAATAATAATAATAATAATAATAATAATAATAATAATAATAATAATAATAATAATAATAATAATAATAATAATAATAATAATAATAATAATAATAATAATAATAATAATAATAATAATAATAATAATAATAATAATAATAATAATAATAATAATAATAATAATAATAATAATAATAATAATAATAATAATAATAATAATAATAATAATAATTCAACATGGAATCTAAGGTTTTCTTGAAAAAGTAGATGAAATAACCTGTTCTCAAAATTCTAAGTAATCAATTACTAATGATACTTTGAGATGATATTTAATGTAAGCAAATTTCAAAATAAAAGTATCTTATAATCTTAATCTTAAATATTATAAAAATAAACATAAAACTCTAAAATATTTTGAAAATAATGGTTTCACTATTTTTATGTCTTGACTCATAAAAAATGCAAACAATTATTGAATTCCTGTAGTAGCACATCACAGACATGCATATTATTCTAAACAAAAGACTAGCATTAATTACTAACATTCTTAGCAGTAAATTTGTTTCAAACTTTAAAGCCAATAATAGACCAATTCAAAAGAGACTCCATCTAAAACATTAATTTATACTTAAAAAAAAAATCAAATATTAATTTTTAAAATCATCGTGGTCATTCTATCATTTCAAAAATATGATAATACATAATATTTATTTTTAGTGAAAAGATAGCAAGAAATGTGAAAACATTGACATGATAATATATAAAGTTTATAAACAAGGTATAATTATTAATGCTTTAATTATTTTGCAGTAAATTAACAACATCCCTAAAAAATAAACTCTATCAAATATTCAGTCACCCCAATAAAATATAATGGTACATTTTTAACAACACAAATACCAATCATTGTTGCTTTTAGCATTTACTCAATCTCTCAAACATCCTATTGCCCTTCAATTTATCAAATCTAAAATATCGTGCATAATTCAAATATTTCTTCATTGTTATCATATATAACATAGCATAGTAAATAAACATATACAGAATGCTGGATAAATAAAAAATAATTAAACTGATGTAATCTAAAAAATTAAAAATGAATGAAATACAAAAACATTTAATTCTAGTTTTAAAAAAATCTGTTTAGGATAGTAATTTATTAAATGAAAACCATCCATATAACACATTCAAAAGATTTATTATCTACTATGGACAAGACCAAACATAACCATTAGCAATGTAATATCTCTATTGATTTTATTATTTTAAGGAATAATTTGATGTAAATAAGTATCATTCAAAACCAAGTGAAAATTGATGGATGAGGATGTAGAACATTGCTTGATAATAATAGCATGTTTATCATTTTTAAAACTGTCAAACTAATCATACTTACATAATAGTCTTTGTAAAACCCAACTAAAGATTAGTAGACCTTTTGAAGTTGAGAGGGATAAAATCATTAGGCTTAATTAAATCAGTGACAAATTTTAATTGGTGGAAAATATTTTTCCACTCTTTTGCACCATTGTACATCCCCAATTTTGCTTGTTATGAATAATAAAGGCTTTCATTTTGATAGTTTTATCTTTATTTTTACAAATGTTTCAAATCCAGGTATAATTTTGTTTATAATTCTAATATCATACCCATTTATAAATAAAGTATTAAGAATTTAATTAATTTTTCAGGAGAGCTTTAGTGAAAAAAATAAATACTCTCATAATGAAGGATAATATAATTATGTGGAATATATGCAAATTCTTTTTAATATAACCATTGGAATGCATGTCGCATCTCTAAAAACAGGGATGACAAATAATTATTATATATTTTAGAAATGAATTCATAAATGAAAGAAATCTTCCTGTCATATGCTACTTTTATTATAAATTAGATCTGAGAATGAAGGCTACTGATATAAGTACAAACTCATTATCTGATTTTTAATGTGGCCATATAATAAATGTATCAATAAATCAATTAAGTTAGAAAGCTTCTATACAGTTGGATATATATGTCAGATATTTAGGTTTTCCATGAATAAATTAATAAATAACCAATAGACAAGTATTCCTACAACCATAAATCAATCACCAATAAAAAATTGGCAACATTTTATCTAAAAGTAAAAATTCAATTGTTCAAGAAAGTTATAAAATAATTTATGAGTTTTCTAGATATAAGTATCTGTGACATTAGTGATACAAGAAGTAAGCATACAATTATGATATTCTTCATGTTTTAGCACTGCCCATATATATAGATTGAACCAATACCAAAATGCTTTTCTCATATAATATATTTAACAATGGTGAGTTTTGATGTCTTTGAAATTCTTACCTGATACAATGACATTGTTAAGCAACTTTTCTTTTGGAGAAATAAACAATGCTAATAACTTCAAATTTTATTTTATCATTTGTATTATCTTTACCTCCAACCAGAATTTGATTTACACAACTTTCATATATTATTGTTCAACTCTCATCTCACAAATTTATTTCTGGATTTTAGTGGTCAATTTTTTTTCTCAATCATGTGCTTAATAATTTAAAATCACTTATTTAAGATATTTTAAAATTAAGATAAACAATTATCTGATTTTGTGTATTTGTACAACGTCCTTAAACAATTTTTGCTTTTCAGATGGTAACAACTGTAATCTAGCTGAAATGTTAATATAATACTAACATTAGCAATGTATATATTAAAAAGATAAAAATATCTATGTTGGCATTAAAAAAAGAAATGAGTATATCTCTATAAATTCTGGTCTGATGAATTTAGACATCCATATTGCACGAAATTAGTGTTAAGAAATTAAGATAAAAATTAAATATCAAAATTATAAAAATGATATAAATATGATCACACCCATATCTTCCATACACAAAAGTAGATAGATTAAGAAAAAAAAGATTTTAAATATTCTATGCAATTTAATAAGTTAAAATGTTTTTGCAACATGTTATAAATATTAGGTAAATCATTATTAAAAGTAAAAACTAGTGGTGGAATTCTAATTGACTGCACATTTTCTTACATAGAAGAAGTTTCTCTCCAAACTATGAAGATTTTATTATTGTCTTATTCAGCACTATCTTCAAAATTAAAACTTCAGAATTTGAAAAAAGCTAAAAACCAATGAATTAATTACAATTTCTATCACCAGTTTTTACTCTTAATAATGATTAACCCAAAATTAATCATGTTGTAGAAACATTTAAACATATTGATTGAATTACACAGATTTTCTCAACTCTGAATATATTTAAAATAATGTATCAGGTGCTTAAACCATTATGGAGATAAATAGGCAGACAATCTACATGTTAGAATAAGATTGGACATTTTACTTGACCAGGTCATAGTCATATTACAGAACAATCTTTTCCTGCACATGAGAGAAAAAGCAAAAAGAATGTTTTTATAGGAATAAACATGAACATAGAGACTAGAATAACCTTGAATCACTCAGTTATCTAATATACTATTTTTGATTATTTGTTGATTTATTTATAAATAATTTTATTGAAAAATCATATGTAATAATGATACAATTGTAAATCAAAAATAATAGTTATCCATGTTAGTCAGGCAACCAAATGTTCTAATGTGGTTACTGGTGTTGTTAATCCAGCTTAATCAGGCTCCACGTGTTGTCAAATAAAAATCTGGATGAGATTATTCTGTCCTTATGGCGAAATTCCTTTAGCTTGGAAATGAATGTGTTTTCAGGCTTGGGATGAGGAAAGGTAGTCTTGTGGTGACATAATCCCTGGATAGGAAGCAGCATTTAATATTTAAGATTTTGTTCAGGGAAATGTGGCAGTAGTAAGTAATGAGTATTTGTTGATTTTATCTAAAATATTAACCAATAATGTATTTTTTTTTAAATTTGAGATTTATTATAAATATACAATAATTTTTGTACATGAATGATTTTTAAATAGAGAAATTCAACAATGGCCTTCGAGTGTTCCATCATCCATTTTTCAATACAATGGATGGTTGAATAGTTGGAAGGATGAGAAGATTGAAGCCTGTCTCCTAAAGTTTGAATAATTGTTATCTTAATGTATACCAAGCATTGATTATATATATATATATATATGTAAGAGATTATGATCTGGCCCAACTAAAGAGTGTCGGTTCTGCCCAAAATATATTGTGGATATTGTATAACCTTGCATGTGTGTGGTACATCACTTGCTTTAGATAAAATGGAGGATGAGTAGGTAGGATGAATAAGTTGAAAATCCGGAGTTCAAATCTCTCTATTTACATATAAAAACATCCAATATAAGCAAATTAAATACTGTCTTAGAATATTTGATACAGACATTTTTGTACAGACATATATATTGTAGCATTGTGTAGCTAGCAACAAGTTAAGAAAGAATAAAATTGAGTAAAAAGATAATTTAATTTTTGTAGTGTTAGTAGAATTTGTAGTATACACTCTTTTGTTAATATTTTATGTCTATTTATCAAAATAGACAAATAATAAGTTAATGGCCATAATTTATAAATGTAATAAAAGTAAGTCAAATGGACTAAAATATTGCTTATGCTAAAAAAAAAAAAAAACAACAAATAAAAATTGTCAGAATTTAAGAATTAACAAAAAGTTACCAAGCTATTAAAGTTAATAATTAATCATGTTTGGTTCAAAACAAATTTAAAATGAAGCAATATTTTTCCATCTATTTTTCTTCTTGGTTTTAATTGTTATTGATCAATAAACATGTAATTTAAGGTTAATTGAAAGAGGTAAAGTAAGGTTTGAAAGGTGGACATCTAGAAGATGGTGAATTATATATTTATGAATATTTGTTGATAATCGTGGATGGTTATTTATAAAGGGCTATAATAAAGAGTTAACACAAAATATATTTCTCTAGCAAAGAGAATACATCTAAAATTGTCTGCAAGGCATCATCCAACAGTGTATGTTTGCTCCAACATTCTGTATTAAGTTCACAAAGCAAAATATACTTGTTGATAAGATTAATGTTTGGATTAGTATAAAATAAAATTACAAAATGGCAAATACACTTGTGATTCATTTCTTAATATATGTGGATAAGTTTCCCACAAACAGTGTTAAGAAAGTTATGAAGATCCAGCCATAGCTTGAAAAGAAAACGATGCCTATCATCATTTGAAAAAATGAGTCCATAAACTGAAATCACCATTACTTCCTTCAAAATTATATTTGTCAATAAATTATATAAAAAAAATCATACTGATGTTGAGCAGCCTAAATAAAGAAAGCCAAGGTTTATTTGATAGACTTTTTATTCATTTATCAGAAAAAAATAACAAAAACCAAGGATTAGTACCCAGCCAAATAAGATAAACCAAGAACTGATTTTTTTTTATTTGTTAGACAGCTAAAATCAGAAAATTAAAAACAAGCAGATTTAATTATATATTAAAATTCTGAATGATAATTAAAACCATTTTGTATACATGTAACATGTAACAACATTTTTTAAGGCTGCATCCTCATAAACTAACATATTATTTAATTATTTTTTATTATGATATTTAATACTAATGTAGTTTATTTCAGAGTAATTTTATGCAATTTTTATATACAATTTTTTTCTTTATATGAATCATTAAAACATCAATATGGCATGGAAGATGAACAGAATATTTTAATTTATGTCAATAGAAATTGCAATGGAAGTTATTAAAATCAATTATATTATAGATACACCTTAAATGCTTTGTTTATAGTAATGCTCTCCATTTTGGCAGAGTCCATAATTTGAAAGAGTATATTGATGTAATGTATTATTATTGTTTGGAATAAAATATTATTGAATTTTAAATTTTGGTCTATGTGTAATTCTCATTTATGTATTTAATAATTAATGAGCTAGTTAAACTAAACAGTTAAGAAATATAATATTGGGATTGAGTTTTTTGTACCTCAAGCTACTTCTTGATTTTGGTGAGATGATTATTTAAGTAATGAAGATTTGAAGTTGAGTTCCTGGTGATACTATGATAGGTATTGGTTAATGATACTAGTTCAAATAAATAAAACTTTTCAGTGAGCTTAGGCTTCTTAGACCATAATCTTATATATTATTAGATTGCTTTGCGTATGATAGAGGCATATCTATATCAAAGACAAATTACATTACAATATATATTTTAATAGTCAAAATGCACAATTAACACATGCAAATTACCCAAGGGAAATCTGCATGCAGCTCCACATTCTAATGTCAGATTATCAAAACTTTTTTCTTTTATATCACACTATCTCAAGTAGATATAAGAGATTCTTATAATATTCTAATTGCCACTACTGATTGCAATGAAAGACAAATGCTACATTAATAAGAAATTAAGATTTATTTATGTATATACATAATCAACATGGAACAATAAAATAAATATTAACATAATTGACAGAAACCCTCTGAAAACATCAGTCTATTGATTTTGTTAACCGGAGTCAAATTTGGGATAATGACCCAATGGAATACTCCTATTCCCAGTATTTAAGCTCAATCAATTGTATTTGACTTTCCTAACTAGCATGTAGAAAAATTCATATGATTATATATCCATCACTTCAATAGGATTATCTGACATTATGCATGAATGATATATATAGATATGGACACATGCATTTTAATTGTCTTTGGGTAGATACATATTTACTGCACAGACCAACTGTTAATATTATTAACAATTAATCCATAACTGATTCCAACCCAGATTCAAGAACTATCAATCTCACTCATAAGCTTAAGGATATACTAAAAATCATTTGTGTAAAATATACTATCAGAAGGATGAGACTAATATAAATTATTATAGTCTGTAGTGCTTGGAACTTCATACTGAGCAATTAGATTATGTGAATATAAGTGAATATTCTAGTTATAATGGAAATAAATTTCATATTCACCTGACAATCTTTAACATCTGTTTTAATAATATTAGAATAAATATCACAAAATTTTCTGGGCAGGAATCATTCATCTACATGGCATTAGTTACTGAGAACTTATAAACTAAATTGTAGAAAAGTGCATCTACCTAATAAATAATCATAAATAAATAAATCCCCAAGTGCAAGAGGCAAAAAATGCATCTTTTTACACTCATTTTTGGACAGTCAAAATTACATAACATATGATATATGGTAGGAATGAGACATCTACCTAAATAATGTCCAGAGTATCATTAATAATAGGTTTTGATAATGCAGTGGTATGACTTGATTTATACATATATAAAACAATGTGAAAACTCAAACAGTGCTTAAAGAAAATTTAATACATGGCTCATCTGACACAAATTATCCTTCTCCATGCCTGACTATCTTATACCCGTAAATGCATTGTGATTAAAACTATAGACTTTTATAACAAAGAAGACAATATTTTTAAATTCAATCAATCTGTCTACGTAGTCTTTAACTCTATCCAGAAGTCATTAATATCTGCATTATTTATACTGAAGGTTAAATTAATATCTTTTTCTCCCTCTCATAACACATAATACATTCCAGACTAGTGGAAATGGTCATTATTTATACTTTTCTTTACAATAATAAACTAAAATTACAAAATACAAGAAAAACCTCTAGTGAATGGTGACAGGGTGTAATAATTTATTAATTGCTTTATTATAGATATTTTCATTTAATGTTACAATATATGAATGGTTTACATGTCTAATAAACCAGAAATATTTAAGATTAGGCAATCTATTGCCATTCTGTTCTCTAACACATATATATCTGCATCAAATAAATCATAATATTTTATACAAAAATTTCAATTCAAATTAAGGATATATACATGAAATTAAATATATTAAGATTAGAAAAACAAAGTCATAAGAAGAAATAAATAATAATTATACAAATGGCTGTCTTTTTTCTTTGATGGTTTGTTTTATGAATTCGGGCACAGGCAGACTCCTTGAACAACAGTTAATATAAATATAGATCTGTCTGCTAGTATTTAGTAAAGCTTCTTTGAATTTATTCTTACTGATTTAGATGGCATCTTTTGATACATGCTTCTGCCAATATTGGTTCTTTTAGTTTAGTTAGTGCTTTTTGTTATTCACTATACAAGCACAATCTGAAGGTATTTCCCTTACAGAGTGATGTTTATGCCATGTGGGATTATGGCTGGTCTCTTTCCTAAAGCTATAGGATACTATTTAATTTAAGTGACACAATGAACAATGAAATGGCTTTACAATCCATAATGGCAGCTTTTCATCACTTTTTAATGGCACAAAGACCATACTCAGCTGGCTTGACTAGTATGAAGAAACAGTGTAGTTCTCTACTCTTCCAATATATGAATAAACCACAATAGCCTATTTTTCTATTCTCTCTATTTTATTATATTATATGAGTAACAATCTTCTGAGAGATCCCTTTTTATAGTCCACTGAGCTGCCTTATCTATGAAATCAGTTTTCATCATGGTTCAAGTTCAACCACCATTCATTGGCTGGAGATTATCTCTAAAATACTTTGTAGTCTGAGGCTTACTAACTAATCACTGATTTCACAAGAATTTGCTTTAAAGGGAATTACAGTAAAACAAAAGATAATATTTTGGCTAGCCAACATAAGCAAACCAATGATCATCAAGTTCTCATATTCAATGATTATAATCTTGAACCCCAGCAATTACATCTGAAAAGAAAAACTATTGGGATGCAGAATTAATTGTAAAATATATTATTATGAAGTGTAACAAGAGCATAGATCATGATTAAATTGTAATTTGATTATAAATTATAAATAGTAGTTAATGTATAATTACAAAACTAATATTTAAAGTAGAATAGAAAATCAAAGTATGAATTTTAGAGATTGGATTCCCTTTTTGTGTGTTGGAGTTTGCTTAGCTGTACATTCATTACTGGTAATGGATGGAGGGGTTTTATGATTGTCTTGGAGATGCAATGTTGACATGCAATTCCATGAATTTTGGCTATTTCAACACTATACCAACCAACATTAAAATTGTTGTATTTTCCAGTCATTTACCATAATCAGTTAACATACTCCTGCCATAAGCCCCAACATCTAAATTTCAGAGATAATTAGGAAGATATAAGTTTAAAATTGTATTTACCAGCTTTTAAGACTCAAAAGAGAAGGGTGTTGCAAAGATTTTTGAGTCAGTATTTCTATTTTGCTTGTAGGTACCTTATAGTGACTAAATTAAGATAGATCTTCTGGTATTCTTGCAGTATTGTGTATTTGTAGTTCAGTGGCTGGATTGTATCTATCCCAGGATTTCAAATCACTATGTATTCTTTTGCTGTCAGATCTCTGAAAAAATATTTAAGTAAATGATTTATTATTGAACTTGAATCTATATATGTACTTAAAGAAAAAAATTAATAAAATATTAATAGATAAGGAAATCAGACACACATGCATGAGCAGGGCAGAAATGGAAAATAAAGAATGTGAAATAAATTAAACAATAAATGCATGTATAGAAACCATAAACTTTCAACATAGGCAGATTAGAGGTAGTTGTAATAGAAGAAGTATTAATAGCAGATAACATGAAAGATTGCAGAGAAGGAAAGATGACGTTATGCTTATTTTATGAGATTTTTTTAAAAAATTCAAACTTATTTTTTCTGTATGTAAAAGTAACTTAACAATTTTCTTGACTTTTAAAAGTTCTATAATATATACTTATATCCTGACAAAAACCAAACTGACGTATATAAATGAAGATTATGATCAGGAAAAAATCCACATCCAGCTGATGGTGACTAAAAAACAAAAAAATTATCATGTTAATCCAGATGTTGAAATTTCTGAAAGAAGTTAAAAAGTAAAGAGAAGTTGATAGTAAAAAAGAGATGAACAAACAAAAGAAGAGATTAAAAAAGAAGAGAATAATAAAAAAGAGAACAACAAAGACAACTAATAAAAAAGAGAAAATAATAAAAAGGGAGCTGAACAAAAAGCAGAAAATATAAAAAGAGATCAACAAAAGAAGAGTATAATAAAAAATAGAAAAACAAATAGACAAAATGTTTAAATAACATGAAATGAAACTATTTAAAGTGGATAAAATTTATCAGAAAACAGAAGACAGGTTACAAAACATAATAGTGAAAAGCAATCAACAAAATAAAGACAAAAATATGAACTAAAATGTTCAGGTAGATATTATTAGTATAACTCAAATAAGTGAGTAAAATATAAAGATATTGATAAAAATGCTACAAATAAATATACCATGGATGCTAATGATGTTAATGTCTTTGCTCTGAATAATCATTTAGATGAGAACACAAATAAAAAAATATGATGGCACAAAATGTGGAACATGATATAAAAGCTTATGTTGGAAAAGAATTTGATAGATCATAGAAATAAATCTTAATGTAGAGGAGGAAAATGGTATAAATGGAAACCAAATGATAAATGCACCAAAACAATTGGAAGAAAATAGTAAAAATGAATTCCATTTTATGGAAATAGTAAATCAAAAGATTGAAGGATGGGAAGAAGAAAATAAACAAGCAATTAAAAAGTTAAAAGATGATATCATTAAAAATATACAGGATGAAGTTTCACCAGAACTATATAAAGTAGTTACCAGAGACACCTGAATTCAATTTTTACAAGGCCATATATTTCAATGAAAGTATTGACCATGATATTCTCTTAAATGATCCAACAAAAGGAAATATTAGTAATAGTTTATCAACTAAGTTAAATCAGATGATTTTAGGTAACAAACATATGACAGATTAAGAAAAGATTTTGGATTTTCCAATCTTCAAAATAAGGGATTCCTAAAATGAGAGATAAAATTACTTTAAAAAATAGACTATTGAAAGAAAGGTTAAAGATAATCCGTGGTAGGAGCCCTTGATAAGATTAATAATAGTCTAGAGAATCCATGGTAGGAGCCCTTGATAAGATTAATAATAGTCTAGAGAATAAATGAAATCTGATAAGATCATAACCCAACCTAGTCCAACTAGAGTGTATTTCCATTTACCAAAAGAAATAACTACTTGAATTGTATTCCAGATTGTAAGTCTGTGGATATATTAATATGCAGCTGAGCATGTTTAACATTACATTTTATTTTATTATGAATTGAAATTGGTTGAATACTAAAATATCAAAAAAAAAAGGTTACTCAATTTCTTTCTCATATTAGATAGGGTTAATGTAGTCATATGAACTACATTGCAGTATTAAACATAAATGGATGATTGAAAACATGCTCCTTTAATTTAGAATGATTTAATTTATGCAGAAGTAATAGTTAATCTTCCCATATGGTTTTTTAAAATAATAATAGGCATTATTTTAAAAAAATTTTCATCACATGATATGACAATTTTCATATATATTAAACATAATTTGAATATTTAAAATATATTACAATTTATAAATGTTGGTAAAAAAGAGAAGAAACTATAAAATAAAATAAGTTAATTTATTTGTTTTCTTTCTTTTTCTCTCGTTAATAACTTTATTTAATTCCCAGTTTAATTTTACTTTTGAAAATTACTTAGAGAAAAAACTTTCTATAAAATATTTATTTTTTTATATTTTAACATTAAGAAAGATAAAGTAGATAAACATATATGTATGTTTAGTAATATTTTTAATAGAAAAGAAAGAAAATATGATTTTAACATTTTATTTAAATTATACAAGATTATTTTTCTTTGTTTCTTTATCTCTCTCCAAAAGGAAAGTCAGTGTAATTAATCTGATTATCTTGTTTCCTTCTGGCAAGTATAAAAAGATTTTTAATTAAAAAGGAATGTCAAAAAATTAGGATTTTAATTTAAGTTTTTGACTTATTTTCCAATATCAATATTAAAGGAGGGAAATCATTGAATAATTGTGTTTGTAAAAAATTGACTTAATTTGTTATACCTAAATGTCATGTTGAAGACAAAATTGTAATCAGTGGGAGTCAGGTTTGTTCCAAAATTAGGGGTGCAGGTCAACCAAAAGACCTGTTTTTGTAAGATGCAAGGATTCCTAAACCATCTGTTAAAGAAAATGGTCAGTTTTAATCCAACTGCTGCAGAAGACAATAATATGATAAAGACCTAATCAAGCTGTTAAAGAAGACAGCAGAAGAATTTAGCTGTGAAAAGAACCCTATGAGTTTAGGTATAAAATATTTTTAAGATGAATACAATCATGTGCTAAGTTTAGGGAAAAGCAAACATCAACTTTCTTGATGTAAACAGATACACTGAAAATAATAAAAAAATGTAAAGAAGAAAAAGATACTCCTGAAGTAATCTGAAATCTTGTCTCTAATCGGGAGCATGAGTATCTCTAAGTATAAGCTTGACCTGGAAATTTTATTGGAAAAAAATGTACTAATTCTTACTGTGTTTTTAGTCTGAAATCTTCTCTTAAAGAAACTATATAGTTTTTTTAAGAAACTTAAAATTTATAAAATTTAACTTGGGCTTTTTTCATCTTTGTTTTATATTATCCCTCTTTCCCCTATTTATATATAAAAGGAATAATCTAAAGTAAAATACTATTATGTCTGATTGAAAACTGTTTTTCAACTTTTTACATTTAAAAGAAATTAATTTAATGGAAGCAATAGTTAATAAATTCAAAGAATAAAATCGGATGGTTAATTTTTTTTTTTTAATATAGAGCTGTACTTTTGATAAGAATGTATAAATTTAAATTATCATATTATCATGTCAATTTTTTATTTTAACAAGTTAATTTATAAAACAACTGTTTAAAATATATTTTAGTGTCAGCTATGTGTTATACAAATTGGCAATGCATGTGACTTGATTTTATTACAGCTTAGAATTTGAGGGATTATTTTCAAATTATCCCAGAAAAGTTATATAAATTAGAATAAGCTGTTATCTTTATTTATCACTTGCTCATAATAACAGATCATAAATTTTGTATTTTCTATAGATTAGAGCATAAACATGTAAAAGTGCATGTTTGTGTTTAGACATTCAGATGATAACTTTGTATGGTGCAAAGGTATCATCTTTAAATATATTCACTGCATTTTGTTTTTCATTACAAATTGTTTATAGTTGGCCAGTAAATTAATAGCACTATGTGGCCAAGGCATTGATGATGCTCAGAATATTTGGGAATTCCAGCATAATGTTTTTTTATTATGAGTGATGGATTAGCATTTAAGTATATATATTCACAGTATTGTGTTATATTCTGTCCTGAGTCTGGGTTTATAATATACCTCTTTAAATGCAGTCAATGCTGACTATTGATTTCATGATTTTATGATGTTGATTTTATATTTTTTGACTGTCCTTTGTGTATTATTATTGACTGACTGTTCATTGCTGCTGGTTTTTTTATTTAATTCTTCTTCTTCTCTAAGGCTGGTGATATTATAGCAATATATTACTTTTGATTATCTGCCTTCTAGAATTTCATGCTCTTTAGTTATTCCTTTTATATTTAATCATTCATAATTTTATTCATTGGTTATATATTCATTGGGGATGATGATGATTTTCCATCGTTCCATGTTTACCATTTCTTTCACATTGTTACAATATATATATAGAATAAATGTATTTTTTATTAATGAATTTACTATTATTTTACTACATTAAATAATTATTTAAAAAGTCGTTGGATAGTTTTGATTTGAAAAGAATTAAGATTTTTTTTAAATAAAAAAAATTACATATTTATTACAATAGATTAGCAGTTACTTAATTAAAATGTCTTTAAAAAGGTTATTAACCTATAAGAACCGCTTGCTTTATCAGATATGGAAATAACTTAATTCTTGGATAACATCATTTAGCTGTAATTTTTGATGAAAGGCAGTCCTCAGCTTGAAATATTATACACACTTAGACAAGTATATATTTTTTCTTTTATTAATTTAAAGTTTCTAACTGTGTCCATATATATGTAATTATATTCCACAAAGTGCACAGACAATTAATAAATAATTCAGCATTGAAATTTTGAAAAACTGCTAAACTAGGCTAGACTAAAATTTATTATAGCAAACTAAGGTTTAAGTATTTGTTATTATATACATATAAAATAAAAATATATCTAAATAATCATAGTTTAATAACAAGAAATTAAAACAAAAGCACTCTCTCCCCCTCTCTCTTCTTCTCTCTCCCCCTCTCTCTCCTTCTCTCTCCCCATCTCTCTCCTTCTCTCTCCTCCTCTCTCTATGCTTAACTAATAGACAAAATGTAATCCATAAGCTATGAAAGTAATGGAATAATGTCATTTAATTTATTGAAATTTGACTATTGATTACACATAGCTCAATGGAAATAGCTGTCAATTCCATTTCAATTTCATAAAATAGAAATATAACTTTTATTGTATAAATATATATGTAACAATATAATGATAAATATAAATACCAATATGAAAAAGTTTTTCTGATAAATTTAGTAATTCAAAAAAGCTACGATTAAAGTTGTCTTTTAGAAATGACATTCAAGTTTTATATACTATCTTTTTTAAACACAATTTTCTTCTCATACTAATTGTTCATTACAATGTTAAAAAATCTGAAAATTCACATGAAAACGTCTTGCAAAAATAATTAATAATGGATATACAATAAAGAAAAAACAAAGTATAAAAACAATATATAATATAAATAAATTAAGATTAACCAAAAAATTTAAAAATACAATCTATTATTTAGTTTAAAATAATAATAAAAAAAACATTTTGAATGTTACAAAAACATCGTTAAGCAAAGACAACTAAAAAAGAAAAATAAGAAAATATACTGAAGCAGTTAAGCTTCATGGTCCATCATACTCACTAAATTACTAACCTATGTTTGAACCTTATGTTCTCTCCTGCTCCTATATTAATGTATATTTTATATGTGTGTTTGAGATGTGTACCTAAAAGATTATAAAATTTAGTTCTTATTATTTTTTACTATTTATTATTAATTCTTTTACATTATATATATATATAAATATATATATAATGGGAGCAATTACTAACACCATATTAATTTTACCAATATTGTTTTTAAGTTTGTAAAAAAATAACTTTTTGTTTAAATTTGTTAAAAAACTATATTTTCTTTTAAAAATCCAAGATGGAGTATGCAACTGTTAATTGTCCAAAAATAACTAAAAGGGTGGAAATTTTACATTATCTAACTTTGGGAAAAAATGTTTAATTAAAATGGACTAAAAGTAAAAAGGGAAATTGAATTAAAAAGTTATACTTTTGCCATTAACATTTTTTAGCAAATCTATTTCTACTCTGGAAATAGATTTGACTATATTTTTGGACAAATTATCTAATGGTTGCATCTCCAAAACAATAGGTGAAGGAAATGAAATTAAAAAAAGGAATACTAAAAGCATTCCTTACATACCTGAGGGCTGTATATAATGGGCTGATTTTTGACTACCTGGGAGAGAACTAGTTGGTAGAAAAGCTGTTGCCAAAGGACTCCACGCTATTTTTTTTTCAAAAATGTTGGACGAGTAGAAAACTAATCACTTTCCTTGCCTTTGCTGATCAATCTCCTCAAATAATCATCTCACTGATGCCCCAAAATTATGATGTAAAGAATGGAGAAAAGCCTAATGAAGCTTGTTATTAAAATGATATCAATCCTGTTAATTTTGCCATGCTGGAGCCGAACTATTAATATGGACTTTTTAACATAGCAAAGTAATTAACCTCAGAACCACCTATGAATTTTACATCTTATTCCTTCTAAATTAATCTCAACCTCAGCTATCTGGATGTCATTTTAAATTGTTAAATTAAATGTCTTTTATTAATTATTAACTGTATTGCTCTCATACTACTAATTTTTCTTTTATATATAAAGTCTGCTCTTATTTTTTTAATCTTGGTGTGGTTTCTTTCTTCATTTTAAACTGTTGTATTTTATTATTTTTAAGTTGCCAATCTAAACAATCTTGTGAGCCTAATATATAAAGATATTTTTCCCTATCTACTTAAACCTCACTGAATCAAGGTTAATAAAATCCCCTCCCCTTTTGAATTAGATTTACATACTTTCTTAATTAATATGTTCGCCAGATTGTTTCTCAATTGCATGATTTTCTTAAAAATGTCTTTAAAAGAAATATATATATTCTTTATATATAATTTTATTATTCTCAAAAGTTAATGCTATCAAATATTTTTTTTTTTTGTCATTTAATATTTAATTCTGAAAAGGTGATTTTTTCCTTATTATCATTTTTATATTATCTGTATTATAATGCTATACTCTTGATATTTCAAGGACTTGATTATTCTCAAGTTATAAAATTCATGAGGGTGGGATTTCAGTCCATTAAATAACAAGGAAGGGAGGGGGGTAATTTTTAAAACCTATTTGTGCAAATTAAATCTTTCCCATATATATTACATAGCATACGGTTCATTGCCTAAATTATAGTATTCGAGTGAGGTTCATGTGTTTTAAAATAGTGATTTCCATTTCATGTCATTAAAGACAATATTATGTTGTGTTGCTGATATAAGGTTTTGTTTATTAAATATTACATACTTCTAACTTGGAGGGTTATGATAAAGTTGGACCCATAAATTTTCTTCATGCCTTATTCTGCGGATAGTCTACTTTCTGGGGATCATTTTCATATAACAGGCCTCTTGCATCAGTTGCCCAAAGAACCTTGGGAATTATGCCAAGCCTAATTAAACTTCTCTAAGCAGTACCCTAAAAAAGGGACTCTTAGCCACTTCATTTTCATCATTCGGAAGCACAACATTACTTCGGATTCTTCTGCCTTTATATCAGCCCTGCTGCTTTTCCATTAGTATTAATTTATCTATTTAATGACCTCATTTCGATGCTGTAATCATAAACTTGCACTTTTCTTATGTATATATATATATGTCTTTTTAATAATCGTGATTAGTTTAATTAATAATATTGTTTTTTTCTTATTTTTTTAAAATCCCATCTTCACAATTCATTCCATTCATTTAAAAGTATACCTATTTTAAAAAAACAAAGCATTCTTTTCTTTTTAAAGTTTGAATTTAAAGAATAGTTAAAATTATTATGCTCGCTAATAAAAGATACTTGATTTAAATGTATATTATTTTATTAAATCCTCACAAATGTTGTACTCCATGATTAAACCATTTTAAAACATATATTTTGATTTTCATGACCGAAATGGCATGAAAATAGGTTTTATAATATGTATAATGATTCCTAGAATGCCTCATAAATTTGTATGCTCATCATACCTTTCAGAGCCACCGCTAAAGCGTTAATTTAAAAATGTGTAAGTTTGTTTTTTGATCAAATGATTGGCACCTTAATCTAACCTACCAAATATATCTATTGACGTATAATATGTAATTTATTCATAAGAGCACTCAAATAAATATATAAATAATTTACTGTTCACTAAAGGTTTTATTAAATATTTTATTATTATTCTAAGCCACTTATGTAGTTCAAATTATCTTCTCTCCACTTCCATACATTCCAACATATAAGTGCGTTCTCGTTAAATATGTCTCATTGTCTCTTCCACTCCTTTAGTGGGCTGGATTTAAGAAGTAATTCTCATGTGTGGAATGGGTTCGAATCTAGGTTGGTCCCTGATCTAAATCTTGGGCTTGACTCAATTTGAAGTACATTTCATTGAGTTCCAGCTCATGTTAGATGGATCAATATATTTTGACTGGTACAATACATGCACATATAAGTTATGTCTTTTGAAATTAATGTTTAATCAGATTTGAAGTAAATAATAATGTTCTAAAAAAATTTGGTATGCAAAGAAAAACTTAAAAAAACAAAAACACAAATAAATACTAAACACAGAAAGCTTATACAATTGATATTATTCATGTTTTTTTTTCCTGCATATTAACATTCATTCAAACTTTTTTTAAAAAAAAAAACTCTTCATTGATACAAAATTAAAAGATTAATAAGCCAATTGAAGACAATAATACAATTCACTTTTACTAAAAAGAATATGATAAAAATAATAAAGTACAAATAAAATTAAACTGCAACTTTTTGATAGTTTAAAACCAATGAAACAGAATAATTTAGAAATTAGGCCTTAAGTAATTAATTACAAGCAATATAGCAATAAATATAGTATACAGAAGAAGAAAAACAATCAGTAAAACTGTTATCAAATGTTTAAGATACAATTTTTTGGGAGAGTTGTTGCAATACAAATACATTCATAATTAATATAAATGAAAACACATGTAAATATATTATTCAATATAGATTTAGTTAGATATTTATACACAATATGCTATATTGCATCAAATATAAGTCACTTCTTTACATCAGTAGATATAATGCAGAATCTTAAAAAGATCAAGCATAGTCTATAATTAATATATTCTATAACAAGAACTCTTATGTTGCTAATGAAATGAATTTTTCTCTATGAAATGAGTATTACAAATATTCTCTACACTTGAAACAAAGCTTTCTGTCAAAATAAAATGCACAAAATCTTGAATTAATAACTAATTAAAAAGAATTAACTAATCAAAGCCACAGGAAGTGGTCTTAAAATACATTTTAAAAATGTATTTGAACAGATACAACATAGAATTATATGATATAAAATGACAATGATTATTTTAAAAAGCAAGAAACAGCTTTGTTTCAGATGTGATAGAATTTGTCACACATATTAATTATATTATATTGAGCACATGCCAATAGCTCTTAATAAGCTTTTTGGAATATCCATATCTGCAGATTGATTTCTAACTCTGGATGTCATTAGTGAGGCACTAGTGTATTCCAGCATTAGATTTAAAATATTAGGTCAAGCCCAGCACTTTATCTAATGTTTAACAATTAAGTAGAAAATCTAAAATTGTCAGACCCATATGTCTTCAAATCCAGTTATCTAACTTAAATAGCCATATGGAACTGAGTCAAGTTCAAACACACCATATATTTATAGATTTAGCAATATAAAATTGCCAAAGCCTTAAGAGAAAAATAATAATTGCAAGGAAATCAAGTCATATATCACATGACCTAATATTATAAGCTTGTATTACAAATGTTATATAATTATGATGCCAATAGCTCCTGACAAGCTTTTTAGAATAACTCCATCCTCAGACCAGGTTCTAACTCTGACTGTCATCAGTGAGGCACTAGGATATTCCAGCATTAGATTTAAAGTACCAGGTCAAGGCTAGCTCTTTATCTAATGATTAACTATTAAGTAGAAAATCTGAAACTTTCAGACATCCATATGTCTTCAAATCCAGCTATATTAATCTAACATAAATAGCCAATGAGACTGAACCAAGTTCAGATACATCATATATTAATAGCTTTAGCAATATAAAATCACCAAAACTTTAAGAGCAAAAAATATAATTACAAGGAAATCAAGTCATATATCATATGACCTAATTTTATAAACTTGTATTACAAATATTATATAATGAGTGTGCCAATAGCTTTTAAAAACTTTTCAGAATATCCCCATCCTTAGACCAGTTTCTAGTTCTGGTTGTCACCAATGAGGTGCTAGGATATTCCAGCATTAGATTTAAAATACCTGGTCAATCCCAGCACTTTATCTAATGCTTATCTATTAAGTAAAAAATCTGAAATTTTCAAACATCCATATTCAAATCCAGCTATCTAATTTAAATAGCCATATAAGATTGATCCAAGTTCAGATAACCATATATTAATAGCTTTAACAATATTAAATCACCAAAGCTTTAAGAGCAAAAAATATAATTGTAAGGAAAATCAAGTCATATATCACATAATCTAAATTTTATTAGTTTATCTTACAAATGTTATATAATGAGCAGGTCAACAGCTCTTAACAAGCTTTTCAGAATATGCCTATCCTCAGACCAGTTTCTAGCTATGGCTATTGTCAGTGAGGTGCTAATATATTCCAGTATTAGATTTAAAATACCAGATCAAACCCAGGACTTTATCTAATAATTAATTATTTAGAAAATCTGAAATTGGTGATTTTATATTTATGGTGTATCTGAACTTGGTTTCATATGGCTATTTAAGTTGGATAGCTGGATTTGAAGACATATGGATGCCTGAAAATTGCAGATTTTCTACTTAATAGTTAATCATTAGATAAAGTGCTGGGCTTAGATCTGGTATTTTAAATCTAATGCTGGAATATCTTAGTGTCTCACTGACAACAGCCAGGGCTAGAAATCAGTCTGAGGATAGGGATATTCTGTATAGTTTGTTAAGAGCTATTGCATTCTCATTTGAAATACCTTATAAGATTATGTCATGTGATATATCACTTGATTTCATTCCAAATATTAATTATATTTATGCAATATGCTTATATCTCTAATTTACAATTTATTTTGCTAAAGAAAAATAAACATCATTCTAAATTGTAGTTTTCCAATGAGCTATACTCTTTATATCATTAAATATTTAATATTGAAATCACATGTATAGTATATATTACATTTAAAATGGCCTATCCCCTTTGAATAAAGAAGCTTAAATTTTAGCTCCGCATTGAACAGGAAAACCTCTTCAATGTTAAGTGCAAAGATGTAATATATATTGAAATTCAAGATAATTTAAATAAGAAGGGTGAACATATGTATATATGTATTTGTATGTATGCTGATCTGAAATTATGTATTTGCTATGATCAAATTTCAAAAGATAAGAAATAATTTTCATTTTACTTTTCCACAACTACTATTAAATGAAATTAAATTAAATTATAATTCTAAAATCATTTATTCTGTTCTATATAATATAGATACAGTCATGAAATGTAGGTCAAATTAAATTTAGGTTTATTAAGTGATATTAAGTGATATTTTATATTTCACAATTTGGATGATATCAATTTAAAATCCTAAATCAGATTTAAAATATAGTTTATGATTAAATAAATAAAATCAAAGTTGACTTGTGGAATAAGAAAAAATAACAATAACAATAGGAATAATATTAGGTTTAAAATAATATACATAGTAAAACAAAAGTATGTTTTCTTAAAAAAGTCGAATTATTAATTTATATATAGTAGAGTTTGCTAAAATAAATTAATTTGTTTCAAAATGTCGCTCATTGTATTATTAACTTATTGAAATTTACAATAAATATATGTATTTGGGAATATATTCTAGACCCAAAGTTAAAACCAGAGTTTACCATCTAAAACAAGTTTAAACAAAAATAAAAATAGGAATGTAAAAATACGTTTAAAATTAATTGTTGTAAAAATATTTTAAAAAAATCTGAAATTTAATTTTTGAAATTATAAATTTAAAACATAAACTTAAATATCTTAATAAAAGTTCAAAGATTGTTGATTTTAAAACTTCTGCTAACAACCTCATCATACTTTCTTTTAAAATTATGCAATCCAGTGAACCATATTTTTCTGGCAATACATTTTTTTCTCAAGAACTATATTTATATTACTTGAGACAGAACAAAAACAATTTCACACAATTGTTTAATCTTTTCACAAATGATTGCCCTACTAATGCTGTTATCGATTAAACCACATTAGAAAATACATTTCTATTAGTTCTATAATGTTGCAATATAAAGTGGTCAAGTAGAAATCCTTTTTACTGACTATATACTTTTTAAATCTTTTTTTTTATGACTATGTGTATATTGTTCATTTAATCATGCCGAAATTTAATTTTACAGTCTTTTTTTTTTTCATTTCAATACTGATCTAATTTTTCATATTAATTTGAATCACAATAAAATTATTTGTACAAGTATGAAAATAATCTAAAAAATACAAATTAGTATTGTTGAGCAATTGCAAAAGAAAAACTAAATGCAGGTAATCATAAAATGTGATAATGACATATATTGCTTTATCCAAAGCTTAAATGCTATTAAAAAGCTTATATCTATGTTGCTGTATCAGCCCTATAGCACTTATTGCAACATTTATTTTGTATTTTAACCAATAGCACTCATTAATTTAGAAATTCTATGCTTAGGATTTAGACATCTACCATTATCAAATTTGAAATTCAGTTTTTATGGCTCATATCTACAAATATTTAGATATCTACCATTTTAAGGAATTTTGTTTTTACTATGTACATATATAATAATTAAAAAGTTTTAATAAGTTTTATTAAATGAAATAGACAATAAGAAAGGAATTTTGTAATTTAAATTTTGGAACTGATCAGTTGTATTAAAGATAAGCAATCCAGATTAGAAACTAATTAATGCAACTAAATTAAAAATGCTTATTTCTAAAAGTAGACAATAGCAGAGAATTAATTGATGTCTGCAACATTCCTTAACAAGCATAAAAAGGGAACAAAAAATAACTATGGTGCACTTGCAGTGGGGAACTTATTGATTGCACATGAAAGTCAAGAGTTTTAAATTTAGCAACATAAAAAACCCAGTGAACTCCTCAACTGAAGGTAAAAAAGTGGACCTAGGACCTTTGCAGGTCACACTGGTCTATATTATGTTTTTTCATATGTCTTCATGACCAGCAATCAAAAGTTAAAGATAACTATATTCTAGTTTATATATGTAATATTAACTATCTGACTAATAATTCTAATTAAACTATTTGTCTAATCATTGGTTTCTGCTTGTTTATTTTACCTGATTGTTAAGCTGAGTGAGTGGCTGTACACAACAGAAAACTGGTGCAGTCATTGACAGGATATGTTCCAGTAGAAAAATCTGGCTCAAATTAGAAACAGTAGTGAATTAAGTTGAAATGTATAATGTAGAGAAAGTGGCAAGGAAATTGAGAATCGAATTCTGGGTGAATATACAATTAGTAGTCAAATAAAATGTTTAGTAAGCATAGTGAAATAGAAAAGAATTAATTTTTTTAAAAAAGTAAAATAAAAAATGATGTCATCCATGCCTCAAATAACAATTAACGAGTTGAATGTTAATAACCCTTTTGATTGGCTGATTTACCTTAAGAGAATTGAGAAACTGTTTTTGCTTAATGGTACAACAAGTAACCCCATTAAAGTTGCCATGTTATTGTCAGTATGCTGGGCAACAAGTAATAGAAATAGAAAATAGGCTCTGTGATCAAGAAGATCCAGAGAATTTGCCATACAATATAGTTATGGGAAAATATAATTTTTTCAGCCTCCAGCCTTCAAAGCATATCGCAAGACTACACTTTAGAAAATGAAGGCAAAACAAGGAAGAATGTATATGAGACTATGATCAAGCACTAAGAGAATTTGCTAAGAGTTGCAGTTATGGTGATGCCTTAGAGGATAATCTGCTTGAACAATTACTTTGGAGCATGTCAGACGATAGACTTAGGCAGCAGTTACTGGCCTCAAGAGAGTTGATATATGAGGAAGCAACCAAAATGGGAGTAGCCCATGAAATTGTATTAGACCAATCGGAAGAATTTAAAAATTTTGTCAACAAAAATGATGGTAAAAATAAGTCCCAACCTGTTAAGAACAAAACATATGAAATAGTGTGTTATTGTTGTGGGGAAAATGCCACATGGCATGTAAGTGTAAAAATAATAAGGAGTATTGTAGGAGTTGTGATAAAGTAGGGCACTTGCAGAAAGTATGTTGAAATAAAGTAGAAAAGGATGTGGTAGCTCGCCAACTTGTAAAGTTGAAAATAAAAAAAAGTGTGATATTGAAATCAGTTTATGGTGACCATTAAACTATTACAGATACAAGTGAAAATGGAAATTGACAGTGGAGCAGGCATGTCAATGATGACACTCAAAGACTGGAAGAAAATAGTGCAAAATCAAAAAAAATCCCCCTTTATTAATGAAAATCAAATTAAGAGCAAAAGATGCTAGCAGTAACAATATGAAGATATTAGGGAAAATGATGACTCAGACTGAATTAAATAGTAGGGTTTGAACACTACCATTATATATAGTGCAGGGCAGTTTTAATCCTATTATAGGTAGGGAATGGTTTGATGCTTTGGGAATAGAGATATGTATGATAAATAAGGTTGCTATTGAGCAAGAATAGTGAGTTATTTAAAAGTGATGAGAGCAAAATTATTACGATGCCTATAAACATAGAGCTACAAGGTGGGGTGAACCCCATTATTTGCAGACCCAGAAAGGTCCCTTTTGCACTGCAAACTAAGATGTAACAAGAGTTAATAAATCTGGTTAGTAAAGGTATATTAATGCCAGTTGAGAAAACAGAATGGGCCACTCCAATTATGGTAATATCTAAGCCAAATGGGCAAATGCACCTTTGCCGAGATTATCGAACCATAATAAATAAAAAACCTCACTAAAAGTCATTATTCTGCACAAAATGCCATGAAAATATTGGCAAATATGCAAAGGGCAAGTTATTATGCTAAAATTGATTTGAAGACCACATTTCATCAGATACCAGTTTCAACACCCCTCAGAATTGCTAACTATTACTATGCATAAGGGATTGTTTAAGTACAATAGGTTGCCTTATGGAATTACGGTTACACCAAACATATTCCAGGCAAAAAATGAACATGCTGTCCCAGCAAAGGATGGTGTAACATTGTATTTTGATGACATTTTGGTCATGGCAAATTCAGAAGAGGACTATGCGAATGAGTTTTAAAGTTTGTGACAAGTTATGCAGTTTCAGAGCTAAAATAAATGCAGACAAATGTATCTGGATGGCAACTGAATTAAAATTCCTGGGACACATAATCTCAAAAAGGGAAAGAGACCCGACCCTCAAAAAATTGCAGCTGTAAAGAAAGCCTGAAAACTCAGAAATGTTAAGGAACTTCAAGCATTTCTTGGCCTCCTTAATTATTTCGAAGGTTTTCTTAAGAAAAAGGCTCACATAGCAAAACCATTATACATTTTATTAAAAAAGAGCCAAGAATGGCATTGATATTAAACCCAAGAAAAAGGTTTTTGTGACCTAAAAGAATTACTAACATCAAACATTATGACAGTAGCCTCGAACTGATATTGACAACAGATGCATCCAAAGTTGGAGTATGGGCTGTCTTAAGCCACACAATAGCTGACAAGTCACACAGTAGCTGACAGTGAGCAAACAATCATCTATGCTTCCAGAATGTTAACAAAAGCTAAGCAAAATTATAGTCAACTAGATAAAGAGGTGCTGGCTATCATATTTGTGATAAAAAAAGTTTCACCTATATTTGTAAGGTTGACAGTTTAAAATCTTTACTGATCATTAACCATTATTGGGAATATTAGCCAAAAATAAAACTGCCCCTGATCATCTAAGCTCTGAATGTTACATTGGGTTAATCTGTTTTCAGGCTATTATTTTGACCTAAATTTCAAAAAAGAAAATATCATTAAACATGCAGATGCACTGTCAAGAATGCCCATTAAAACAGAGCTACAAAAAGATGACCAAACCATTAACTACATTGATAATTGGAATAACAAATTATTAACCAGTGAAAAGGTTGCTAGTTGGACTAAAGTGGACCACAGATATAATTACTTAAGTAAATGGATCAGCAAAGGCTGGCCCAAAAGTCAGCCTGAGAGACTACATAAAACTTTATGGGATGTAAGACAAAGACTGTCCATAAACAGGGGATGTATATTAATGGATGATAGAGTGTTGATACTGAGCAGTGTTCAGAGTAAGATTCTTCACTTAATTCATCAAGGTCATCCTGTAATAGTGCGGACCAAAGCTCCAGTTCATAGTTACATATAGTGGACCACAATTAATATTGACATAGAGAAATTTGTGAAATCATGTGAAAGTTGTCAAATAAATGCAAATATGCAATAAAAAAATGATGCTGCTTGACCAGCAGCTGAAAGAGTGTGGAGCTGTATTCATGTCAACCATGCTGTACCATTTCATGGCTTCATATTTTTGGTAGAGATTGAGGCTTATTCAAAGTGGACAAAATATAGAGTAGTGAAAAACACCAGTACCAAAGAAATAATTGCAAAACTGAATAAAAAAATTTCTTTCCATGGGATTCCTGAAACAGTCATTTCTGACAACAGTATCAGTTTTACATCCACTAAATTTGAAGAATTTCTCACAGAACAGGGAATTAAACACTTAGACATGCCCTCATATCATCTGGAGTCCAATGGTATTGTAGAAAAGGCAGTACAAATATTAAAGCAAATGTTATGGAAGAAAGGTACTGCAAATAAAAAAAACACCTTACATTCTGCCTTATTAATATGGGAAAATTCCTCTACAGAATTAATTTGTGGATAGAAACTCCACACGAAACTATTGTTAATCCACCCAGAACAAGACTCTACATACTACAAAAGCAACCCTGGCGATCCTATTTTCTCCAAGGGAGAAAAAGTCTGGGTTAGAGACATTATCAGGAAGTACTGGGTGAAGTCCTTTATAAAAGAAATTATGTCAAGACAAATAATACTTGTAGAGACAGAAATGGGAAAAACAATGTGCGCACCTATATCATGTGAGATGTCAAGAAGAATTAGTGCAAACCAGAAGTACTACAGCACCACACATTCCCAAAAGTAAAGAGAAATCTGATGATCAAGAAAATGAAGAAGCCAACAAAACACCAGTAGAAGAGAAAACATCTCTAAGAACAATATTTCTCTGCAAAGATTTTTAAGCACAATAAAAGAACCCAATTACTTAAAAGACTATGTAAGACTTCAGAAACAATAATTTCTGAAGTGGTGGAGGTGCTATGTATATATGTCATAATTAAAAAGTTTTAATAAGTTTTATTAAATGAAATAGAAAATAAGAAAGGAATTTTGTAATTTAAATTTTGGAATGCTACTTATCAGTTGTATTAAAGATAAGCACTCCAGATTAGAAACTAATTAATGCAACTAGATTAAAAGTCACTGATTTCTAAAAGTAGACAATAGCCAAGAATTATTTGGTTTCTGCAACATTCCTTAACGAGAATAAAAAGGGAACAAAAAATAACTATGCAGCACTTGCAGCGGAGAACTTATTGATTGCACATAAATAAGTGTTTAAATTTAGCAACATAAAAAACCCAATGAACTCCACCACTAAAGGTGAAAAAGTGGACCTAGGAACTTTGCAGGCCACATCGATCTATATTATGTTTTTTTGTATGCCTTCATGGCCAGCGATTATAAGTTAAAGATAATAACTGTATTCTAGTTTATATATGTAATATTAACTATCTGCCTAATAATTCTAATTAAACTATTTGTCTAATCATTGGTTTTTGCTTGTCTATTTTACCTGATTGTTAAGCCAAGTGAGTGGCTGTACACAGCAGTTTTGAAATTTTATTTAATTTTCATTAATATCATCATCAAATTTCAAAAATGTTTTTTTGACATTCATATCTAAAATTATTAAGCACTGCATACATACCTATGAAAACAGTTTTAAATAAAAATGCATGGCATGCAATATTTTTAATACTGGAGATAAAACAATTGTAAGCAAATTAGCTGCAATTTTTATTTAATTTTTTTCCTTATTTTGGATATCACCATTACAAGATTTCAATTTTTTATGGTTTGTGTCTGAAATTACAACAATATATATATATATTGTAACGTTTATTTATATACGTTACAAATATATTGGCATTGGGTAAAAAAAAACTAAAAGATAAAAGTGGATTTAAAATTTTGTTGAGTAATTTTTTTTTTTAAAAAAAAAAACGTACAATGAGGGTTGAATTATTCTTCTTATTTTTTTTTATGTGATTAGTAATAACAGTAATTGGAGAGAACAAAAGAATTCCAAAAGCAAGAAAAAAAAGATAAGCTGAAAGTAGAAATACTCAAATTAATTAAAGATGGCCGAAAACTTGAAGAAAATAAAGACTTTATTACATAAAATTTATAAAGACTGGATAAGATTAAAAAGGCATGGTACTAGCATGCGCAGAAGTCCTGAAAACTGGATATAAAAAGGAAGGATCCGGTTGAAGGAACGTCTTGTTCATTTTGTTTCTCTAGTTGGTCTTGGATAACATTAATATATCCAAGATTGCTCTTCACTGAAGGAATTCGGCATGTCACAGTGAACCGGAGCTTCTGAAGACATCGGACCTAATGATGTACACCAGGAAAAGCCTTCGTGACCGACTGGGGAAATGGACCACAAGATCAAGCAATAACCAAAAGGCCGAGCTCATTATAACCAAAAAACTATGCATAGTTATCTACTACTGAATTCATGAAACTTACCGGTAAGAATAATTATCCTGATTGTGACAAAGTTAACTATTTAAAACTACTCGTAAAAATATACATATAAAAGAATCCCGATAGTGACTTTAATTTTTCTATATGAGAGACTCTTATTTAACCAAGAACTTTTTGTTTATTTTAACTGATAAATTATATTTTCTGGATATTTCCCACCTGAATTAAATGTGTTCTCTCCAAGGTATTAATTAGCTACTTAACATGAAGTATTTTAGTTTGTCAAAATTAAAAATATTTCTAATATCAATTCTCATTTGTGTGTTATTAATAATAGTTATTATTTTTTATTATTAAATTTATTTTTAGTGTAATAAGATTTAAACGTAAGTTACCTTTGTCAATATGTTTCAATACGCCCAGGACTAATAATCGTAAAAAAATCATTAATTCTCATTACGTTAGAATTACCGCCCCTTAAAAAAAAAATATAATAAAAATCTTTTTATTTTTTTTTTCTTTTACAACTTGCGAGAGGTGCTGGCGACATATTTCAGCGGATTCTTACGAATTCTGGCGCCCATAGTAAATAAAATTAAAAGTTGATTTTGTCAATAGCACAATTCGTAACAATTAATAGGCTGAAGTTGATCAGGAAAAATAGCTGTGTTTTTAGAATAGAAATACAACTTTCTTCTTTTTTGACATAGCTTGATCAACTCACGCGCAGTTTATATTAGCGTGTAAGAGGCCTAGTAATATGAAAAACGTTACAATATATATATATAAATATTTTAAAACAATATATATACATTTTTACAGCTAAAAATAGGAAAAGTTGTATAAATAAAATTGTAAATAAATAAATAAATAATACTTCTGTATATAATATAAAAATAATATAAAATAACAATTTGTGTCAATTATTAATACAGAGTTTAATATAAATAAATAAAATAATAACAAATAATATTTCCAAGTGCTTTCAACTCTTATGAATCCTTATCAAGACAGTGTAAAAAATTCTATTTTCTCCTAGGTGATGAATTTAACATTTCATTGTATTGGCCAGGAACAACTAATCAGAAAGCTGGTTAATTTCGAATTCATAGCACAAGATGAATTTTGTATAAGATATGATTCTTTAATCTTGTGTTTTTTATCATGTGTTTCATGCATTAATATTGTAAAATCCTTTGGACTACATATATGGCCTATATTATTTTGGTGAACATAAAAAGCTGAATAAACTGTATCATCTTCTCTTGCTCTATTATAAGTATATTTATGTTGTTGAAGGCGATATTTAATATTTGTTTTGGTTTCTCCAACATATATTGCACTACAATTTATTTGTGGGCATCTAATAAAGTATACAACACTGCTTTTATCCTCCTTATTTATTATTTCCTTAGAATTATAAAATGTTATATGCAAGATTTAATACAAGTGGGTTATAATAAACAAATGCTATTATCTACTGTATTGAAGCATTATAAACAATGTCATAATAGTGACCATATAAATATGAATAATAAACCATGAATGTCATTAGCTTTTATTCCCAATATTAATAAAAATATAATAAAGGTTTTAAGTCAAGATTTTCGATTAGCATGAAGAAATCCACCTAACCTTAATAGGTTAATAAATAATTCTAAGGAAATAATAAATAAGGAGTATAAAAGCAGTGTTGTATACTTTATTAGATACCTACAAATAAATTGTAGTGCAATATATGTTGGAGAAACCAAAACCAATATTAAATATCGCCTTCAACAACATAAATATACTTATAATAGAGCAAGAGAAGATGATACAGTTTATTCAGCTTTTTATGTTCACCAAAATAAGCCATATATGTAGTCCAAAGGATTTTACAATATTAATGCATGAAATACATGATAAAAAACACAAGATTAAAGAATCATATCTTATACAAAATTCATCTTGTGCTATGAATTGGAAATTAACCAGCTTTCCGATTAGTTGTTCCTGGCCAATACAATGAAATGTTAAATTCATCACCTAGGAGAAAATAGAATTTTTTACACTGTCTTGATAAGGACTCGTAAGAGTTGAAAGCACTTGGAAATATTATTTGTTATTATTTTATTTATTTATATTAAACTCTGTATTAACAATTGACACGAATTGTTATTTTATATTATTTTTGTAAATAAAATTGATAACCAAGGTTTACACAGCAAAGATATCTGTCATTCTAATATTTAATGTATATCTATACATTATTTTTACACATCTTAACATTAATTACAAAAAGTGATCATTCTATTAGTTATATGCTATACAAGCCTTAATATTTAAAAGAAAGTCATCAGGAGACAATTTCAGATATTCTACTAACATTAATAAATTGAACATATATTTAGCAATGGTCATTTGTGAATGAAATTATAAAGTGATGTATTAGCATTAACTACACAGATCAAAGTGAGCACTGCTTATTTTATTGTTATTTACTTATTATTCTTCTAAAATTAGTATCAGGATACTATACTATTTGCATAAAGTTTTAGTTAAACCACTAAACATCACATGATCACTATTTTGTATGCTAGCACATAACTGTTATTAAAACAGGCAAACCTTTCCATACAGTAGTACCACTCAGTGCCAACCAGAGTAATCAATGGATTTCAGAAGGCTTGTGCTTAAAATCCCCATCTAGTGCCTACTCATCTAATATCCCCAGACTAGTTTCTGACTTGTGGCCTTCATATGGAGAGTTTTGCCTGTTTTAATAACAGTTATGTATGAGCATAATAAATAGTGATCATGTAATGTTTAGTGGTTTAACACCAATCCTCCTAATATGATAGTGGTGGTTATGGTTGTTAAAGAGCCAAAGACACTAAAATGTATGGGCACTGAACTGGGTTCAGACCCATATGACTATATAAGCTATTGAGCTTAGATTGAAAATATTATTGGGTTTTCAATTTTATTCTCATAGTTTTGTGGTTAAGTAGAGATAAAAGGTGGCTAGTGGAGGATGGCATTAGATCCTAAGATCTAGATGCACTACTCTCAGATCCAAAGCTCCTCACCGATGAAGGCCACAAGCCAGAAACTAGTCTGGGAATATTGGATGAGTAGTCCCTAGATGGGGATTTTATGCACAAGTCTTCTGCCATCCACTGATTGGCACTGAGTGGCACTACTGTATGGAGAGTTTTGCCTGTTTTAATAAAGTTTTAGTGTTATAAAAAATTGCGTTAGCAGCAGCAAAGTATGTAATCTCAATGTATATATCTAATTAATAAATATAATGGTAATTAACTATTATATACAGTATTTCAATCTGAAGAAGTACTTTTGGTTTAATTCCTTGACCCTCTTCAACTGTTGTCAAATTCAAAAAACATAATAGAAGTAAATGTCATCAAATTGAATCCCATGAAGCCCATATTTTAACACTAGCAGCTTGTCTATTAATTGTATTCATTTTATTTTTATTTATTAATATTGCCTTCTTAATTTTTTTTTATTATGGTTTCTCTCTTCTTGAAGAATCTTAGCACTTTCAATGTCAAACTTAAATTTATATTTACATGTCCATTCATAATCCAAGAAAATTGATGCAGTCATTCAATCAATATTATTTTTACTTTTCACATGCTTGTATAACAATTCATGTTTCTTTTTTTCTCTATACTGTACCTCAATTTACATATTGAGAAAAAAATTAAAGAGTATGAATTATTATAAAATTTTTGAAAAGTAAAAATAATAATGATTTAATGACTGCTTCAATATTCTTGGATCATAGAAGAACATGTAAATATAAATTTAAGTTTGATCTTGAAAATGTTAAGATTCTTTATGAAGAGAGAAACCATAATAAAAGAAAATTAATAAGGCAATTTTAATAAATAAAAATAAAATGAATATAATTAATTATCATGCTACTAACATTAAAATTGAGGATTCAAGGGATATGAGTTGATGACATTTGCTTTTGTTATGTTTTTTGAATTTAACGTTAGCTGAGGAGGATTAAGGAGTTGCCTAAAAGCACTTCAGCAGATTGAAAGATTATATATAATAGTTAATTATCATCATATTTATTATTTTTATTGTTATTACAATAGGTTAATGATTAACAGACATTTTATTTGTATTACATAAAAGTTTTACCATGGATAAACATTTCACTTCAAAACATTTGGCATAATAATATCACAGCACATGCTCATTTATTCTAACAGAGTAATCTTAAAATCTAAAATTTGCATAAGACTGAATATAAAAATATAGAGATACATTTCATGATTTAAATGTTTTGATGCTCAACTTTAATCTATTAAGTAATCTTAGTTAATAATTTTTATTATCTATATATTAAATTCTATTCTCAATCTATATATTAAATCAGACATTTAACCATAGGATACAATTACCATATGATTACTGGGTAGTAGATGGCCAATATTTTCTATCTCTTTAAATAATTAAATACTTATAAACATGATAATATGAATTTTTTTAAAACGATTTTATTTTAACAAAATTATATATTCAGAATAATGATATATCACTAGTCATTCAAAGTTAAGACTTTAAGAAAATACTTTATTTAAAAAGATTATCAACTGGTGGTCTATGAAAAGAACTTAGTTACTTACTGCTGGCTAAGCTCTTTTGCAGTGCTGATTAACTACTGAACTAATTCAATTATTTTCTAGTTATCAGACTAACTTCTTGCATTATTATTTATTTAAAATATCTTTTTTTTTTTTTTTACAAATATAAAAATATTTGCGAAAAATAAAAACAAAAATTACCGATAAAATTTTCTAAGGCAAAAAATTTATAACAGCAATTTTTTTACTGATATATTTTTGAGCATTATATATATATAGAATTTGTACCATTTATTTTTCTGGTGCATACAGATTGCTTACCTACAATGAAATGCTAATCATACATAAAATAAAATAATTTATAAATGAAAATAATAATCAAATGGTCTATTGCACAGAAGTTCATAAAAATTCTGAATCGCAGAAGTGACAAATCTGGGTTAAATCCATGAATGTGAAGCTCCAGTGTTCATCAATCTACTATTGCTCCAAAATATGAGAGGCATTATACTATAATGTGTATTTCTGTTAAATTAGTATAAAATATTTGTGTTGTATTGAAGTGAGTACAATGTAGACAAAACAATAGTAAGGATTTTTATGTGTGTTTACTGAGCACATCAATTGACAAATTTTGATGTCTCCAGTAGGTCAGCACAGCTGCCTTACAAGCAGGTTTACCAGGTTAGTGGGTTCACTTTCCAGCTGATGCTATGACACATGAAAAAAAAACTTATACACAAAAATTTCTTACTATGATTGGTACAATAATAGAGCTGTAGATTTTGACAATCCGCAGTTACTGCTAATGAGGTTGCCAATCTTAAATGTCAGACTTCTAAATCCAAAATTTATAGAAGAGTAAGCATCATTAGAACATAATTTCAAGCTTCACTTTCATGCTGGTTTCCTAATAACAGTGAGATAAAAACTGATGAAAGTTTATAAATTCAAACTTGCCCTTGATTGTCTTAAACTAGAAAATATCTGTGATAAACTCTCCATACAGTAGTGTCTCTCAGTGCAAGCCATACTAATCAATAGATGCAATGTACATAAAATCCTCATTAAGTGCATACTTATCCAATATCTCCAGACTAGTTCTAGTTTGTGTTTTCCATTGATGAGAAGAACCTTGGATTTGAGAACACTGCACCTAGATCTTAGGATTTTGTATAAGCATAGATAATGGTGATCAAGTGATATTAGGGGAAATACTTCAGTGGTAGAAAACATACTTCCAGGGTTTTTAAAATCGTTTAGGATCTAAAGTCAATAACAATTGATAAAATTATTCAGTAACATTATTCATACAAAAACTATTCCAAAAACTTGACATATAATCAAAAGTATCTAATGCCATTATTATGAGTACCTCCAAGCTTTTTGAAAGTATTATATTAACAATAACTTTTCAATAATTCAAAGTAATTTATCTGTTGAGAGACTGAGTTTAAGCCAAAGACAATGTTGTCATGAATAAGTTTTAACTTTAACAATTCTTATAAAAAAAACTCAAAATAAATTAAAAACTGTTGCTTTTTTATTTAATCTAATCTTTAAAAAATAGTCTTTAAAAGTATTAAAATTCTTAAATGTGAGAAAACTATTAATTTACTTGACAAAGTGCTATCCAATAAAAAAATTTAAGTTATACTAAATGATAATTATAGTATATACAACATTTTACAGATCAGTCTTTTATAGAGTTCTATTCTCTAATATACTTTATTTAATATATTCATTAAGAACCTTCCTGAAGTAGAATGCAGAAAATTCATTTATGCTGATGATATTGCTTTGACGTTTTATAAAATATATGTTTTTTTCTGAAATAGAAAAATTTCTCAATTAGTGCAAAATGATTGTCAGGCTTTTTTCAAGGACAGGAATCTTATTCCTAATCCAATGAAGAAAGTATTCACCTAAATAACAGATAATCATCTTGTAATCTGAGTACAATCTTTTGAAATAATAGACTAAAATACAATTCTACCCCATTCTATTTAGATGTATATTTTTATCATAGTTTGTTATGTTAATCATTTGCCTAAAGTTAGATAAAATTAATTTCTATGACTAAACTTTGTGGAAAGCAAAATGAGACTACTTGGAATTGAAATGTCTGGCTTGCTGTGCTAACATGGATGATTTGTTCTGCAACTTAAGCTAAAGTTTATATATTTTTTTGCAATTATTAATTGGACATTTTAACTTCTATAAAAACTGTTTGCTTACTGTGTGAAGATGAAGAGAAAGTTGGGATCAAGAGAGCTACATTTAACTGGATTTGGAAAGATCAGGAATAATATAGATAACAGTTAGAAAGTGTTTCATTATGACATTTTAAATATAGAAGTCAAAATATTTTTTCTCATGTGTGGGTGTTACTGTAAGAAGGCTTTATAACTAAGTTGTACATAAGATTAGTTGATTTTTAGTAAGTTTGCTACTAAAGAATTATTTAATTTAAAAAGTGACTTATTTGAGAAAGAATATAATATTTTGCAACCTAAGGTTGGGAAATACATGTTTATCGATCACCATTGAAAGAAAGTAAAGTTTTGTATAAAAGGATTTGAAAAATAGAAGAGAAAGCATAAAGTTAAATATAGAGTAGGGGACTTGAAAAGTCAGGAATATGGATTGCATTTGTCTCCTGCAATCATACATCATTGTCAGAAAAAAATTAAGCATGCTGTGGTAAAGTGTATGTTATGTGATGAGGTTTATCATGTGTGATAGACTAGGAAAAATGTAACAGGTTTATGGTTATGTACACATTGTGTAAATGTAATAAAAGAGATGAAAAAGTGGTTACTAAGTGTAGATAGGTTAAAGAGAAAGTCATGAGAAATGGAAAAAATGTAGTTGAGGAAGATAGAATAGAGTATGTTTTTAATGGAGTGACAAGAGATGTAAATGAAAAAATAAGTAGTGCAATGGAGATAGTTGGCCAAAGAATAAAAAAGATATAGGAAGAGGTAAAGGATACAGAAGAAAAATTAAAGTCATTAGAGACAAAGTGTGAGAAGGTAAAGGAATTATTAAATAGGAATGATAAGAAAGAAGTAGATAACGAAGTTCAGAAAGCTGAAGAGAATGTTATGGATAAATTAGGGAAAGTAATCTATGAGACAGTATTGATAGAATATTTGCTAATTAGAGAATGTGGAAATGTAATTGCAAAGGAAAATAGAAACAGATATGTTAAGAATATGTTCTGCATGGAGCTACAATTAGGATGTTACAGATAAGGTAAACAAATAAGGGAGTAGAGATGTGTATGTTATAATAGGGGCATATAATTTGTCAGAGTCATCTGAGAGAGTAATGGATGAGTACATAGAATTGATGAATAATTTGAGTAAGATTAAAAAAAAAGCAGAAATAGTTAAATTATTACAAAGATTTGACAATAGGTATATGTTAGATAGGGCATGTTCTATAAATGAGAGATTGAAAAAATTGTGTGAAAGAGATGATGTTATATTTGTGGATGTGTGGTATTTTTTATTAGTAAGAGGAAATTATATAATAAAGATGGATTGTACTTAGAAAACGGAGAAATAACATTTAGGGAGTTTGATTTATAAAGAATATAGTCTGGAAACATATAAAGGAGGTGGGGTTTTAAATTGAGAAAGAAGAAGAATGTAAAGGATGTACGAAATAAACAAAGAGTAACTAATTTTGATATAAATTTAGCTATGGAGTGGGAATGGGTCTGTAAAATTAATGGTAAGCAAGTTATTTACAAATGTAATGAAGAAGAAGTAATGTAATGAAGAAGTAGTAGCTGCTACTGCTGCTGCTCCTGCTGCTACAGCTTCTTCTTCTGCTGCCTACTACTGCTACTACTAATAATACTATTACTATAAGTAGTAGTAGAAGTAGCTGTATTTTTAATATTATTATCAAACTTTACATTTATTAATGCCAATTATAATAGTATTTATCTCTGATAAAGGTCCTACTCAAACTGTATTTGAATTTCCAAATGTATAGTATTAAAATGAAATATATAAAATGCTTGTTTATTATTCTGCCTAGATAATTGTAATAATTTAATTGCTAAGGACCGTGGAAAAACAATTTAATTAACTAAATTAAAATTTATTAATCTAAACAACAACAACAACAACAATAATAATAATAATAATAATAATAATAATAATAATAATAATAATAATAATAATAATAATAATAATAATAATAATAATAATAATAATAATAATAATAATAATAATAATAATAATAATAATAATAATAATAATAATAATAATAATAATAATAATAATAATAATAATAATAATAATAATAATAATAATAATAATAATAATAATAATAATAATAAAAAATAAAAGTAAGAAGCAAGTAAAATATTCATTGTGAAGTAGTTAACTCCTAAAAAATTACCATTTGTCTATTATACCTATTATATTGCTTTATATATGCAAATGTCATGTGTTGTGAATAATGCACTAAGAAAATCAAAACAAAAAATATATTATACTATCATAAATATTGCCAAATAAACATGTAAAAATATTTTCAAAATTTATGTTTAATTAGTTCATTATTTTCTTATCACAATATGTATAAGCTTATTAATTTATATATATAATATTATAAATGTTTATTAAATATACTCTTTCATCAATTTACCATAAATATTTATATATGAGAACCTATTTTTTTAAACAATTATATTTAAAAAAACAAACATACTTTTATTAGCACAAATTAAAATTATCATTAAGAAAAGTATTGTTTTTATTTTTGTTTATTAATTACTTGAACTTTTTCTTTTTAGTAATATTTTTCTTGTACACTAAACAAACATATATATAATAAACAATATATATATATATAAAATATATTACCTGGTTAATTTTGCTTTTATATCCACAGGGAATGTCTAAGTGGAACTCCATCAAAAATAACATTTATTATATATACCAAACATTTACAATTTATTTGTACATTTTATATAAATACACAAACACAAAATAATTTATAATTCAAATTTTTTAGACTCATTGCTGAAAAATCTCATGATGATTTCTGTAGTCTATAGACAGATGTTATATTTAAATTCAGATATATTCCAACTTATTATCATTGATGATATTTTTATTTTTTAAATGAAGTATTTCATAATTAAAATTTTACAGCATTAATTCTGCTTTATTTAAATAACAGTACCAGCTTTTGTCAATTTTTATTGATATATTTCTATGAATTGTAGCTCTTAATTTTAATATTTAGTACAATGAGATATTTTTTAAATATCTAATGCCATTTTATTTAAACTCTCAGAAGACATGAAGTTGTTTGAACAGATTTTTTTGTATTTTATTAACCCATGATATTCATTTTAAACTTTCAATACAATTATTTATAAATATTGCATAAATTATCTTTGTAGTTTAGTTATTGAGACAAAGAAATGATCCAATCTAAAATCAGAGGCTTAAATCATTTTCTCCCAATGATGTCATACTTATATCATTATTTTAGATACTGTTACCATGATATTCTATGACATTCTTTAATATCACTCATGTTCATAATTTTTTTCTATTAAGAGTTATATTTTTCACAGAATCACTCAATAAAAGTTCTTTCAAATACATCAGCAGTCAATAACATTAAAATATACCTTTAAAACTTTATAAAAACAAATATTAAAATCTTAATTTTTATTAGTCATTTATTAGACTACAGAAATATTGTTCAAATATTACAATATTCTTTAAAATAATTAACAAATGTAAATTTACTAAGCAAAAACATAAAGTACATTTTTAAAAACCATATAAAATCATATTTTAAATAAAGTAGACATTTCTTTTTATTCATCTATTTTATGTCCTATATCAATATTTTTAAATATCAATTTTATTTAAATTAAATGTTTTAAAATATATTATATACATAACATTTAATGTTTTTGAATTATTTTAAACCATCTAAAACATATATACATGCATACATGTTCTTTAATAACAATTTAGTATCTTATTTATATTTTTATATTGGACTATTTCCATCATCTAATACGTGTGTTGAATGTTTTTAGAAAAGTTTAATTTTATTTAAATATTCCAAATACATTCAACTGTTAGTAATATCACAATAAACAGGTTAGTATATGCACCAACTGTTAGTAATATCATAGCAAACAGGTTAGTATATGTACCAACTGTTAGTAATATCACAGTAAACAGGTTAGTATATGCACTAACTGTTAGTAATATCACAGCAAACAGGTTATTATATGCACAACATTTCGAGAGGTATTTTTCTCCCTTCTTCTTCAGGTGTTGCTGGCCTGACCACATATTAGATGATGGAAATAGTATAAAAATACAGCTAGAACAATATCATCACAAACCTTCAGGAAAACATTAGCATCTTATTTGTTTGTGTTTTTACATATTATTTTTCAACTGTATATAATAAAAAGATGTCAACAAATGAATTCATTGATGTGTACTTTATTTTATTATTACTATTATATAAAATTATTTAGATATCCCTATTAACATATCTCTAACATAATATACATGTATCATTAACAATATTACATTATCCAAAAAATAAAAAAATATTAATTAAAAAAATAATTGCCATGACATAACATAAACTAATATTTTGATATATTAAGCTTGTTAGAAAATATGTACACCATTTTACATGATGATGTGTTATTAAAACGGTCATTTAATAATGAAGTAAGCTATTTTTATTATTTTTAAATTAATTTAGAATTAGAATAAAATAAATAATATAACAAAATTTATATGTGGATAACATCATCAAGTTTAAACTTGTTATAATGGTACAATATACATATATTGTATTCTGAAATAACATGTAGAAAAAGAATTAATTAGACAATGATATAAAAACTGAATCAAATGCCAGTTTAAGTTCAATGAAATACTAACTAAAATAAATTTTTAACCAATAATTATTAAAAATAATTGTGTTATTAAAAAAAAAATCCAAAAACTGTAATTGCTCATGATTGTATTTAACCTAAACATTAAAAAACAAAATTAACTTCTTATAATTATGTTAAACTCAATATGATTTTTATATAAAAATAAAATATTGAACTTATAAAACATGCAATATCCACGAAAATAATATCTCATAATTAATGCAAAAAATTAACATCCTTGGCAATATTAAAACCCAAAAATAAAAACCAAAATGGTTGCCAAAACTTATATATTCTCATGCTATGTGTGAAAATTCTACAGACGTCATAGATTTTATTCAAACTGAAACCAAGTATTAAATTCTTTTCAATTTTTCGAAAAACTAAGACTAAATAATGTATAAAAGTGAATATTTGTTTTTTTTTTCTTTTGACACCAATAATTAACAAAAATATTAAACAAAAATTATTTATATTTAACATAGTAAGAAGTGCTTTTTAATTGTTTAATAAAACAATATTTCCCCCCCTCTGGTTAACAGACTTTGCATTTAATATATACCTATATATATATATCCTCATAATTACTAGCAGCCACTAATAAATAAGTCTGGCCATTTAATTCTAGAAAAAAAAAATGTGTAAAAAGTAAAGTTAAATTTCAGTTTAAGATGATTACACAATCAATTCGTGAGCACGAATATATCCTTAAATTTATTTGATGTTTTGCAATGCTATCTATTAATCTATTCTGCACCAAACCACATTGCTGATTATAGTTTTTCATTGTACTCTTCGGTGTACTTTTCGTTTGAAAAATTTGAATAATATATACTATTTATATGCAACCAAATTTTAAAAATATCGTAAATGAAGCTTTTTTTGATTAACATTCAAATTCAATGGTTATAATAATAATAATAAAGAAACAGGTTTATTTAACAAGTTTCGAAACATCTTTATTTTATATATTATTAAAAAATAATAATAATAACAGATTAAAAGTAATTGGTGAAACATTAACATTTTATAAATGAAATCTAGTTTTTATGTTGTTTTCTTAATCCTGTTTTAAAATATAAAACTTTTTTTTTTGGAGTATAAAAAACTGTTATTTTATAAGGCAAATGGACTTTGCCCCTGAAGGTTCTGGCCTATATAATTAATCCACACCTGTGTATTAACAACATTCTGATTATTTTTTTAAAATACTCTTCTGGCATTTTATGAATTTGTCTTTTTTTTTTTTTAAGCCACGCTTCATTCCTACAAAATATGTAGTAAGAATAATTATAGGATTGAACATGAAATAATACTATTTATGTTAGCACCATACCAGAGTAGGAGAACTTTTTTGGAAAAAAAAATTGTTACGAAGTTTGCTTGTTTAATTGAATTGGCAAACATGTTTCCATTAGTTCCACTTCGAAATAAAACTTGTTTTGTCTTCTCTACTTAGTGAAAATTCCTGCTTCAGTAACCAAGAACATCAGGGAGAAATATAAGTGATAAAATGAATATTAATCCAATTTGAATTAAACTTGATGAACTACGTATCGTCAATTATCATTATTATATCGCCAGTTTATTCTAATAACACATTCAATTTTAATTTATTAAAGTTTAATAATACTTAAATTCTAATAAGATAAAACTGAATATATTATTACGATTGCTATTTTAAAATTATTATTATTTATAGCAATTATTGTTATTAGTGAATTAAATTATGCAAGTTAATCATAACGCAAATTAATCAGTGATTTGTTACGAATGAAATAAGTTGTACTGTTGTAAAAAAAGTATTTATCTATTTTTGTATGCATGAATAAAATTCAAATATATATTTAATTCTATTTTATTAATATTTTCTATCCATCATCATCATTAGTTGCCACTAATAAAACAGTACAACCTAAAGACAAAGATTAAAAAATTATGATGTCTATACAAATCAATATGTAAAAAAACAAATATGATCACATATTATGTGAATATTTATTTAATAACTAGTGATGCTGTGTTTTGACTTCTCATACATTGAAGTTCATTCTCTGAAATATTTCAACATCTTGCCTAAATATGAACTTTATGCCCAGAAATATCCTTCTAATGAAAGTGATTAATACAGCAGCTTATAAGTATGTTTTGATATCTTCTTTATAATATAAACAAGATTTGTTTTTCTAATGGAAGCCATGCTCAAGTTCACATAAAATATTTTAAAAATAAGATTATTGCTATTAATTCTCTTCTTACCCCAATCCACTGAGGGCATGCTTTTACAATAGTAAATTCAATAATACCCTATCTGAAATGTGGAATAATATTTATTATTTAATATAAGCTTGTGTTTATGTGTGATGATAACAAACACAGACTTGCATAAATATGTATGAATATTAATTTCATATATATAATATTTATAATCACTCATTTAGCTATATAGTAGACAACATGCTTACTACCATTCAGCTCTGACTTTAATTTGTTATTGTCTCCCTTTACCTCTAGCTGGACTAACTGTTTGTAGCTAAATTTCCATCTATAACAGGAGCAACTGAATTCACTGAGTATCATCAGCCCTATTAGTCTATTTTTGCTATTGGATATATCTATTCATACATCTATTGGTCTGTGGTGATAAATCCTCAATCTGGTCAAGACAAAGTGGAATCTGGACTAGTCCATTAGTTGAAGATAAGTTGAGATAAAACACATATCCATAATTTTTCAGAATATTACAGAGCATTCTATAAATGTTACATAAACAAATGAAGGTAGAGCAGAATTGGATTAAATTTTGATTAATAGAAAAAATGTATTTCAAGATTGTAATGTTCTTAATAGATTCAACACATGAAGGGATTATTTATTATGAGATGGAATATATGCATAAATACAAAACTAGAAAAATAAAAATTGTAAAAAAGAGAATATTAAGATTTCATATTGATAATTTTTAAAAAAGTTATAATGAATTTTGATTAGAATTTGCAAATCATTTTAAAATATTAAAAAACTTTGAAGATAGATCACATTTGACTGAAATTAATAAGAAAATAATTGATACTTTATTAAAATCTGTTGAAAAATATTAGACAATGTTTAAAAAAAAAGAAGAGATATAAAAAAAAATTTTAAATTTCCATTATAAAAAATATTTAGAGTTTTGTAAAATTATGTACAAAAAATTAATAATGATATAAAAGATATAATTGTAAATTGGCAAGAAAAGCTATAGAAGAAAATAAAAGTCTCAATTGTATAAAATATCATGGTATTGGAAGGAAATTTCTTAAACAATAAGAAAAAAAGATAAAATTATTTCTAAAAAGAGGAATAACATTGTAAATGTGTAAAGAGTTCTATAAAAAATTATATAGTAAAAATATTTTTAAATATGCATATACAAAATATTTTCTACAATTACTATATCCTCTGAACTATCGAGTATTTTGAACAAAGAAGTGAAACATGTAATTAAGTTTCTGAAAAAGAAGAATATTTTAGGGAATGATGAAATTATAATTATTATTTCTAAAAAAGCAAGAGAAAAACTGTTGCAAAGTACTATATTAAGTGTCTAAATGATAGAGATGTACTAGATGATGGAAAGAATTTGGTAATACTATTGATATTTTAAAATAATAAAAAGTTATACTAGAAGAAATTTAAAAAAGTCAGGGGGAAATAGAAAAATTGTTGGCAAAATTTTATTTCATATGTGTAAATGATAAAATGTACCAGATGATTGGAAGAAGCCGTAGTAATATCGATATTTTTAAGAAAAGGTGATAAAGAAGATAGACATGACTGACTTACCAGTATTTTATAAGATTTATATAAAAATTTTACCAAGATAATTATAACTTAGCTGCAGTAGACTTTGGATTTTATTCAATCAAAAGAGATAAACTTACATCCAAGTATTATGAGAAGATATAGTAAGGACCAATGAATATGAGTTGCCATTAGGCTTTGGATTTATATATTATAAAAAGGCTTTTGGTTTATAAACATTTCTATAGAAATCAAGATATAAATCCAGAATATTTTCACATTTTGAATAATATTTATCAAAATGTAACAGCAGTGATTAGATTACATAGTGATATTAATATTAACATTAAGAAAATTATATAACAGAGAGATTCCATATTCATTCTAGTGTTAATGAAATCCATTCTTTTTACTCCATTTTTTCTTTTCAATATCATTCCTTTCTTTTTAATAGTTAGATCAAAATAGTTCAATTTTAACCCGATCATTTGTGACTCAAGTATGTGTTTAGATGTAATCTGTTATGAATTATTTAGTAAATTTGATTTCTGTGCATCCATTTTTTTTATATCCATGACTTTTTAAATTTGAAATATTAATATTTTTTCTACGATACTTCTTCAGAGTCTAATGTTTTTTATCAAAAACCACAGACAATATTATTGCTTAAATAATTCTAATTCTTGTTTATAAAGATAGGTTTTATATTAAATTTCTTCCAAATTTATTATTACTTTTCCTAATTTGAAAATAAAAGAAAAAAATTAATTTGATTAGAATGATGTATAGAGACTACACACAGCATATAAAAAATCAAAGATTCTATCCAAGTTTTCAGAATATGAGTGTATATTTTTGTTTAGAAATGATTTTAAATCTTAAGAATGTAAAGACTTAAGACTTTGAAAAGTATTTAATAGTATATTAATAATTGCCTAAAATACCTAATCCATTGTGTTTCAATCTGTATTGATAATCTAACAAAGGTATTTATAAAAAGCAGGCAAAAACTCTCCATATAGTTGTGCCACCTTGTGCTAACCAGAGTAATCAATGGTGATCATGTGACATTTAGTGGTTTAAAGATATTTATAGTTGCTAACTTCTTCTAATTCATGATTATAAATTTTTATTTTATTGATCTTTCTTTAACATTAATCTTTTGTCCTAATTTCTTATTATCTTCTGATAACTCTTGTTAAATTTCCTGAAGCTTTATCTGCAAAAACAACCTCAACTGCAAACTCTAGATGTCTTAAATTATATCCATATAGCTTTCCATTTTAATCAGCAAAATACTTCTTGTAAAGTTACTCTAAAATTTTTTGAAGACATAAAACTACCCTGTCATATATCCATATCAATGGCAATTTTAATGTCATATGTAATTGAATCATTGCAGCTGAATTTTGATAAATATTCTTCAGAATATTCTGACCCTATGTCATAATAGTCCAAACATTAAACATTCTGAAAAAGCTTATAAAAGTCAAATATCTTTTATAATCTATTTGTCCACAAACATAATGACGTATTCATTGATTGTTTATACAAATTCTAATAACATCTGAATGTGATTTACAATTTAATCCATCATGTTTTTGGGCTGATTAGAATAAACAAGTTTGCTATAGAACGAATTGCAATTATCTTAATAAATATTATGTGTAGAATGGCTAGAAGATGATAATTCTGTAATTTTTAATATCTGTTTAATCATCTTTCTTAAACCTCAATATTAATTTATTCTTTTAATTATTTTTCTTAAACCTCAATATTACTACTGCTTGCCATTTGGTATAACTTTTTTTATTTGTAGACAATTTTGCCAAAAAAAAAAAAAAAAATTTGTTTACTTGCTTCTTTTAAAATATCGATAATAATTACATTTACTGGATTTTTTTTCCTTCTTTATAGATTTAATTGCTTGCTTCACTACTTTATCTAAAATGCTTGGAAATTCAAATTTTGTAGTAATAGTAATGGTTACTTTTTTAAAAATCTTTATTGTTATATACCTATTTAGACAACACTTTTACACACTTTCATGAGGTTACTTCTATTTTTACTAAGATTCCATTATTTTTTCTGTGGCTGAAATAATGTCTTTTCTAGTAGATGTTAATAATTTTTATTTCTTTTTCTATAGCTTTTCTAAAAAAATTCAGTTATACTTTTTTACAAACATCACATGACCACCTCCTCTTATGCTTGTGTATAACTGTTGTTAAAACAGGCAAAACTCACTATATATATTGCCACACACAGCAAGCTAGAGTAATCAATGGATGCCAGAAGGCTAGTGCATAAAATCCCCATCTAGTGCCTACTCATCCAATATCCCTAGACTAGTTTCTGGCTTATGGCCTTCATCAGTGAAGAGCCTTGGATCTGAGAGCACTGCATCTAGATCTTAGGATCTAATGCAACTATCTTTTATCTCATTTGACTACAAAACTATGAGTCTTAAACTGAAAACACCTTAATGTTTTCAATCCAAGCCCATTAGCTTATATACTCATGTGGGTTTGAACCCAGTTCAGTACCCATACATTTTGGTATCTTTGGTTCGTTAATAATCATAGTCACCACTATCCTATTAGGCAGGATTGGTTTTAAGCCAATGAATATCACATGACCACCTCCTCTTATGCTTGTGCATAACTGTTGTTAAAACAGGAAAAACTCACTATATATTGTCACACATAGCAAGCTAGAGTAATCAATGGATGCCAGAAGGCTAGGGCATAAAATCCCCATCTAGTGCCTCTTCATCCAATATCCCCAGACTAGTTTCTGGCTTATGGCCTTCATCAGTGAGGAGCCTTGGATCTAAGAGCACTGCATCTAGAGTCTGGGGATATTGGATGAGTAGGCACTAGATGGGGATTTTATGCACTAGCCTTCTGGCATTCATTGATTACTCTAGATTACTGTGTGTGGCAATATATATAGTGAGTTTTGCCTGTTTTAACAACAGTTATACACAAGCATAAGAGGAGGTGGTCATGGCCGTCAGTGAGGAGCCTTGGATCTGAGAGCACTGCATCTAGAATCTGGGGATATTGGATGAGTAGGCACTAGATGGGAATTTTATGCACTAGCCTTCTGGAATCCATTGATTATCTAGATTGCTGTGTGTGGCAATATATATAGTGAGTTTTGCCTGTTTTAATACTTTCTTATACTATAATTAATTCTTTTTTTTTTTGCAATTTTACAAAATCTATTATACTTATCTTTTTTACTCGATTATTTTTTTAAATATTTTCATATTTTGTTTTTTATTCATACATTATCTTAATCATACTGTGTTGATAGTTTGTACCATCAATCTTTGTTGCTGTTTTTAGTATTATCAACTATCTTCCTATTGATTTCAGTTAAGTTTGAACTTAGAAAGTTCTAATTTAAATTTGTAATTTATGAAATTTAAAAATATAACTTATTAATGCTGTCTATTTATACATCTTATTTCTCATGAAAATCATTTCCTCTGTCTGCATTTATTAAGAATATTATAATCTTGAATACATATTATCTGCTTGTTAAAATTTAATCCAATTCTGTTCTATGTTGAATATTTCCTTGTTCATTTTTATTTAGCATTGTTCTCAAAGAAAGAATTCCATGATATACAATTTTTATGTTACTACCAATTTCATACTTTCTAATTTTTTGCTATAGTAACAAGAGTTATCCACAGTACTTTTATCTTTTAATTGTTTATCAATTCTAAAATTAAAGCCTCCCATAAAAAATTTAAAGCATTGTTTGGTCTATCAAAAACATTTTGTAATCTATATCATATCTTCTACTTCTTTATCACAGTGAGAATTGAATGCAATATAAACCTAAATTTTCTGAATTTGATATCTTCTCATTTGAAAAATTAATTTTTTCCCACTCTGTTTGATATACCATCAATTTTCCCAATACTGTTCTGGTAACTTTTGATTTATAATAAATTCCTTTCCACTTATCCTTCTGATGTTTGCATTTTTGTACTAAAATACATGTCCACTTTTTAAAACAATCACCTTTTTACTTTTTTTTTGAATACCGCAAAATCCAACAATATCCCTCTTAATATTAGAAATTTGCTCTTGTAATTCATGCAGTCTTCCATCACAAAATCTGTAGTTGTAAATATTTAAATAAAAGATCTTGAATAGTAGATTGAATCTGCAATTAAGTAATTTTAACATTCTTTGCATTTTGACTATCAAGTACTGCTTTGTCATCTGACTTCTCAGCATCCTGGAAATAATGACCATAACTAAGTTTTGTCTTTCATGATTATAAATATCTGAATGTGGTTATTAACACATACCTTGATCCTGTCTTAAAAAAAACTCATCTGATATTTAAGTTAAGAATTAACAGCCAATTGAGAAAAAAGACCATAATATTTCTTGGTCTTATACTCAGAGGTAAAAATCTAATAACCTCACCATGCTGATTTATGCTTTGTGGTAATTGAACCAAATGTATTCATTTACCAACTAAATAATTACATAGTAATAACAGCTAAAATGACAAGAATGTATGAAATGGTCATTAAGAATATGCCCTGATTGTTTTCTTTAAAACCTTAAAAAGGAATCAGATGATTTTTTGATTAATTATATATAATATACAATACATAGTCCATTCAGAAATTAGGTGCTCCCAGACTTTCAGTAGTGCTGCAAGTCATTATCTGAAAGAATTTTGTGTTATTTAGTACATAATCATAATAAGCTTTCTGATGTTATATGTATTACCAGTAATTGCTTTCTTTAATGCTTGTTGGCCATAGTTTTAACTAAGTAACAGACAAAAAGATATTTCCAAAATAAAATGGTTTGTTAGTTTATATTAAAAAAGTCATTGATAAAATTAGTTATGTTTTTCTTTTAAAAATACGTACACAGTTTTTATTTCATTTGAAATTTTACAATACCTACAAAATATTTTGCTTGATCCGTTTCATTCATATATTGGTTAGAGAATTTGCTAAAAATAGATATCTCCCGTAAAGATAATTAATTCTTGCAGTTAAAAGTGAATCTAATGCTCCATTTGTTTATTAACAAAACATCATATAAATTTTAATAAAATGCATATTGTAATGAAACTGTAAATATTTTTTAAAAGTCCCAATATTATAAGTAGAAGTCATGAAGTCAATAAATAAATTAAATGTTACATGAAAAACAAATATTAGAGAAGATATTTGTCTTTCAAACAATAGGATTTAAGATAAAAAATGAAGCATCACATTCATTAATGAAAGCCTTAAAAACTAAATAAAATGATAGTAGTTGCTCTAAAATATCATTGATGAATAGTAGTATTTTTATAAAGTTATTGATATATTTTTAGAAAGGAAATGTTTTGATCAGCTTCAAAATGCCCAGTGCGAATATAGCAGACCAATATCATTTGCAAAAAATTTCAGAAATATATATATATATGATGTTTTCCATTTATCTAAACAAACAATTTGAAAATCTATATACCTGATAAAATATTATTAAACACATAATATTATTGGCAGATGTCCAATGTTGCTAATAAATATTTTTTCCATTAAAAATTAACAAAAGCCTTTACATACATAGGATTTAGAGTTTTATCTATAATGGCCTAAACTGTTATGTATCAGTTACTATATTTCAAATCAAATAACTAGAATATATCTGTAAACTTATTCGCAGAACATGTTTATTTACAAAATGATTCTTTAAAAGAAATGGACTTTTGAATTATTGTAGTAATGTGTTCAGTCTTAGTTGATCATGAACACATTTATATTCTCAGTGTTCAAATATTGAATATTTATAATTTATTTATTTGGTATATTGGATGATTAAAATTTGTATATAATAATTAAATAATCGATATTTTTAAATATAATAAAATAGGTGCACATGAATATAAATGTGTATTAACAAAGTATAAGCTAATCATTTAACTGCAGGTTTTATTAGTGTGGTGCAATAAACTCTTGGCTTTTAATTGTTGTAAGATAATTAAATCACATTATTTATTTATCAAAACATGTTTCATTAATATAATATTCAAATTGTAAATATTTTGATGAATACTTAATTGGATGCTGTTTGATATTATGTTATTGATATTATCATTATTAGCAATATGCTACACAACTTTCATTTTTTTTCTTTTAATCATCTAGCTTTACATATGTCAGCTTAATATTTTTTGGATTGAGTATATGTCTATGTGTGTTTTCATAATCTAACAAAAAGAAATATGTCTTTTTAAAATCTCATTATGTTACAATATATTCCAAGATTTCCCTTGATATATATCTAAATATTCTGGGCCAATACATTGAACTGCATTTACAAACTTCAGGAATTCTGTTCTATTTATTTTATCCTTCATTTTATTTATTGATAAATTTATTTAGATTAACATGCATCCTAACACCTATGATAAAATCTTGAATGCAGTTTTTTGATTTTTTTGTTGCTATAAAGACTTGTGGCTTAATGTTTTTTTCACACAGTTTTCTAAGCTACAATAATTAATTTTAAAGAATATATTTATTAAATTATTTTGTTTGTTTAGAATATATTTTGTAATCAAGATTTAATAGACTTCTATCATATGAATTTCTTTAAAATTTTATACACATGCTAGAAATTGATGGCAATGCAATATGACTATTAATTATTTCATGTTGGTTCATTAGTTTATTTATTGTAGAAAAGTTGGCAGACCAAATTTCAAATGTGTTCATATTGGTTCAGTATGTTTTCAAGTGACATCCATGAGAGAATAGTATATATTTTTAATGTTTTTATTTTTTTAAAAGTTACATTAAAAACTGCTAATGTTCAATTAAATTAGAAATAAAAATAAATCTTACTTTCAATTCATTAATAGTTTTAACAAGGCTGTAAACCTTAGCAATGAGCGTCTGAAAAAATCGTCACTAGGGACCTCTGTAGGTCTTTAAAACACATGCTTCATAGCGTAAGCATGTGTTTTAAAGACCTACAGAGGTCCCTAGTGACGATTTTTTCAGACGCTCATTGCTAAGGTTTACAGCCTTGTTAAAACTATTACTGAAATAATAGTGAGCATTTAATAAAATTTATAATTTCAATTCATTGTAAAAGTTGCCCCTTTTAAAACGGATGAAATTTGGTTTCCTCTTTATTGTAAAATTTCATTTTTTTTAATGCTTTCTTCATAAACAAAATAATATTGTAACCAATTTTTAATGTACCACTTTTTTTTTCTAAAATATACAACTGTGGCATTTTTATTCTTTGCTTCAAATAGAAATAATTACAAAAAATATCTGAATACTAAAAAATTAAAAATAATATATAAAAAAATATTTTATAATAAACACTTTTATTTACTGTGCACTAAAATTTCAAAAAATAATTGGAGTTTTTATATTTAACTTAAAATAAAAGTATGTAATGTCAGAAATTAGTTAATTGCATTATTAATTTTTACAACAAATATCTCTAGTACCAATAAGCTTAATAATTTTGTAATCCAAATTGTTTTTTTTGTTTTTATTAATAAGCAGTTCTAAATACCTTGAGCTTATAGTACTATCTTCATGTTTAATAGTCCACTATTATGTGAGACTGTATATACAAAGTTCTACATTTCCATTATAACTATAAAAATTCTGCAAACAAACATACCAAACATGTTTGTATATAAATATTTCCATTGTACTTTAATATTGGTAAAATTATTTTGATTTAATTTCAGATAATTATTATATATAATACCACTTAGTAATCATATGGGCCAGGAGTTTTTCACTCTGTAATATTCATTAATAAATATTGCAATGATATCCATGTTTAACAAATTTAAAATCTTGATAACAGAAGCCTTTTTTGTTTATTACATTTACCAAATATTTCTGTGATAATGTTAATGAAATTAATATTAGCACTAAACAATATAGTTTAGTACATTGAATGACACAAGTCTATAACTATCCTTGTTTTAAATAGTTTGTTACTAATTTCAAAAAATAACTTAACCAAACATTTTCCAAAGCAACATTCACTCTGTACCCATTTAATGGTGATTTTGATCATTTTACAATAGTATAATTTTTGAAAGTATATCAAGTGAATAATTTTTTATGTAATTTAACTTTAGAGAAAATGCTTAGAAATATTACATCTAATGAATAGATTTTTATGTAGCTCTATCTGCAGTATGATTTGTTGATAAGATTTCTTAGAATAATATTAATAAATTTATCTTTTATTGATTTAATATTATATGAGTTAATCTTTTCAAATTTTTTATTTGTGGTATTATTATTTTTTTGTATGTGCTACTTGGTCTAATAAAACAAATGTATTATCTTTATCTATTTAAAAGCAAGTAGTAGTATTTTTTAATAACATTTATTCCCCTAAAATTTCTTATAGTTATCCTGTTCCTTTAATTCAGGTTTATTAAGAAATGTTCTAAGTGAGATCATTTATTATCAGTTAATAATGGAGGAAAATTTTTTAATAATTTTTAGTGTGGATTGATTGCCAGTTTGAGAGGATAAACTAATTTAAATAACATGTTACCTTCTTAAGTGAAAAGGTGGATTTAGATATTGAGATGTAGCACAGATTCCAATATGCTGCTTTTAACAAATTTAAAAATATGGTAATTTATCTCAGTGCAATAATGCTCAAACTCTATATAGCACTATTATTTTTATCTAAACTTGGACACCCTACCTACATAATGAAAATAATTAGAAAAAATTCATTTAAAGATACTCAATGAAGTTTTAAAAATACATTAGTGAGATCATAAGGCCAATGAATATATCCATCAATTTGTTAGATGTGATAAATTATATTTAAAATTGTATTTACACTGGATTGGAAATGCAATAATTCTTTTAAAAATATTTTATAATGAACTTGTGAAAGATTTTAGTTGGAGAATCACACCTTATTTGCAAAAGAGATTTTCTCAATAGCATTCTAAAGAAATACAATGTTATTATTTTCATTTGGAAATATCTGGAATAAAATGGAATAATATTGGAGAGCTACAATTAAGACGAGGTGTATATTTAAGAAAAAAAGTTTTTTTTGCAGAAGTTAAAAAAATAACTTTATACAATATCAAACAAATGAAATAATGGATGTGTTCTGTAATATGGATGTGTTTGTGGTTCACAATTTAGTTAGTATAGTTATCACAAAAATTATATCTAGTGTTTTGGACTATCTTTTTACCTTTTATGTTACTCTTGAAATTGAAAAGATCATACGTTTTGTGTGTTGCTGAAATGTATATATATATATATATATATATATATATATATATACGAATTAAAAGTTAATGCAAAACATAAAGATATTTTAAACTATGTTATTAAAAACAAATATGATCTATAGTTTTAAATTAAAGATGAAAATATATGTAATATTTATATTTGTGTAGAAACAATGTATAGTGAGTTCAAAATTAGTTATGTCACTTGTACTTTAAGGAAACTAAATATACATACATATATATATTACAAAAATAATAACATTAATTAAACTTGATTATAATTGGTGAGATTTATATAAAAAGTCACACTTCAATTTGGTAACTTCTGAATAATAATTTTTGTAATGATTAATTTAACCAACAACCAATTACTCCGGATTTCAATAATATGTTAATTTTTAGTTCATAGTAAATTTTATCAATAGCTTTTTACAATCATAAAAAAATTATTTCAATAGATTATTTAATAAAAATGATCTATGTAATGAGCTTTGCAAATGAGATGATAAATGAGATAAATGATAGCAAACTGTTCCCAAATAGTGCTATTCCTTGGTGATAGTACTATGTTGCATAGCTATTCCAATCCTATCTTCAAACAACACATATAAATGGTATTTTCCCAATACTCTGCAATATTTAATTTGAGTCAACATAAAATTTTTATTTTAAAATTTCAATTTTAATTATATTTCACATTGTTTATTTAATTATTCTTAAAGTACACTAAAATTATTTTAATTGCTTTTAAATTAAAAACAATTAATGAAATGGGTTTTTTAGTTGTTCATTTTTTGTTTATGTAAAATCACAAAAATTAAATTATTTTAAATGAAATTTAAGAAAAGGTGGCAAGTTGAAAGGAATCTAATTATTCAAGACTTGGCGCAGACTTTTTTCAAAACTGTTGAGTGGAAATCCTGCTTTGACTCATTTTAAAAGTTTTTCACAGAACTTCTAAAGAAATTGAGATGAATAAGAAGTCAGGAATGAAATTCTAAATCTTTTGACATTAATTTAACATTTTCATAACTCATAGATTAAATTAAAATGTTTGATCACAGATGGAGTAACAATTGTTAAATTATTTATTGTTAAGTAAATAATGCTTAAAAGATTAGCTCCGTGATAATTTGCAAAACTGCATTTAAATACTATTATAAAAGTACTAAAATTTTAAATAAAACATATGACTTATAAACAATGTTAAAATGTGACCTGTATATAGCTCTAGAAAATTAAGAGACAATTTTTCAAATAAATATTCAAGCAATTTTTGAATATTTCCCACCTATAAAATTATTCGGATTTGTATTCGAATCCATTAAAGAATGGGTGTTTTTCAAGTGAGATAAAGATTGTTTTCTCAAAATAACCAAAGATGGATTGGAAGATAGTTCGGTTCACAGCTTTAGATAATAAATATAACAATTGCATAAATTGCCTATGAGTATAACAAGTCATCGCTATCTAAGTAAGATTAACAATATATATGCGAAAGACGCTGATAATTAGTGAAATTGTGACTAAGCACTAATGTATATCAATGGGGAATCAAATACAGGTTCTTTTTATATTATGAAATAGTAGTCATAATTTATAAAAAATTATTAGGAAATAAAGTGTAAAAAATGTGCTAGCTTAAATACTTCAGTAGTCATCCAAATGTAAGTGAATGAATTAAATGTTTGCTTTATATGTGAAAATTGTAAAGACAAAAAAGATCCAATCAATAAATAAAAAAATCTGCCCATAAATAAAATCACAAGCAAAGAATTATTTTAACTCGGTAATAACAGCAAATTCAGAGATGAGGATTGCAATATCAATTCTTAGCTGAATAACATAATTAACAAAAAAAAAACATCAGCTTGATCAACTAAATAGAATTATTAAATGTTCACTATGCTACTACTCAAATGTCATGTTATCTGTATAATAATTTGAATATAATCTTTCTATTATATAGTCAAGGTTATAATTTTAATATTTCTGAAATTTATTTTTTCTTTATTGTGATGAAAACATTAATACCATCAGCACATTTGGCAATATTTTTTAAATATTTTATTGTCATGAGAACTTATTTAATTTACCATCATGTTCAGGAACTACAAAAATAGTATCTGTAACAATTGCTGTTGTTATCAGCAACTAAAGAAATACTAAGGTTTATCAATTTATTAATCAACCATGTTAAAAACTTCTGCTATATTTATATTATACTTTTACCTATTTTTTATATGCAAATAATTTTTTCAATTTCTAATTAAATGATTTATTACTCAGGAGATTATAAAAAGTTCAAGTATCAGAAATAACAGATCTCAGCTATCAATCAGGGATCTTGAACACTAACATATGACACTGCCATTGCATCAAAAATTCAGGACAATTTTATAAATAATATAATGATAATTGTTATTAAAAAGTGTTTTTAATTAAATAAAAGTTATTGATTTAAATATAGCAAAGTATTTCAATAATTTATTGAAAGTTTGGATAATGTCTTTATGATAAGAATTATTTGAAGTTGAATACATTTCTAGATTTATAGTCTTCACATATTAATGGCTGCTTGTATTTGAATGTAAATATCAAAGTGCAGAAAATTAATGAAACAATCATCAAGATTTTTAATATAATAAAAGTATTAGAAACATTTATTAATATTATATTAAAAATGGTTTGAAATTTATTTCAAATATGATCTGACCTCTTGTAATAACATGATATACACAAAGGTTTTCTAATATTAATGACCTACTAATTATTAAGTTTTTTTTTCAAATTTATTCACTTTAGAAACTTCATATTCATTATATATTTAGATTTTTTAAATGGCTGATAATCATGTTTGAAGATTTTAAGTAGCTGAATTTTAAAAAAAAATTGAAATTCAGTTGGTAAAATTTCAATTTCATTCAATTTGAAATCAAAAGTATGTTAGCATAAAGATTGATTTGGAAATGTCTGCACAAAGTTATTTAAATGCTCATTTTGCATGACTTAGTGCATCTATGGGATGGGATGACAGACTTCTGATGATTAAACTTTATATGAACTTCAGAGCAACAAATTACTCAATTATTTTTTGTACATCTAACTGAAATGATATTTCACAGTGGCAAAACTCTCCATACAGTAGCAGTACTCAGTGCAAGCCAGAGTAATCAATGGAAGCAGGAAAGTTTGTGCATAAAATCCCTATCCAGTGCTTACTTGTTTAGTATCTCCAGATTAGTTTCTAACTTGTGGCTTTCATCAGTGAGGAGCCTTAGATCTGAGAGCACTGCACCTAGATAGTAGGATACAATGCAACTCTTCAGTAGCCATCTTTTATTTTTTTTAGCTAACTATAAAGCTTTGAGTCCAAAATGAAAACACAATAATGTTTTCAAGCTAAGCTCATTTTCTGAACTCAGTTTAATAATTTATTTAATAAATAAACGTAATAATTTATTTAATAATTTTAGAAATAAAATAATTGCAACTTGAAATACTACTACAGCAAAGTTTAATGATTAAAAATTAGTAATGGTATATTAATTAATTCCTCTTTTACATTCGCATTTATTTTAAAAGAGAACTTTATTAAATTACACTTGAGATATGGACTCACAGATAGCTAGGTGACAAATCATTTCAATACTAGTCATTAATTTTAAACTGTATATAAAACAATTATCATCCTATATACAACATAGCAAAATCATATTGATGTAATGAATCAATCAAATATGTTAATCAGGTAAGTTATGTAACATTAATCTTTACCTCTAATTATTAATAGTTCTCTCAAAATTAATATATATTGACATAGGTTTTAATTGATATAAAATAATATAATATTCAGTAATTATTTTATTTTTAGCAGTAAAAAAAGTATTTTGAATTTGAATATTCAGACAACCAACACATAAATTTTAACTATAGTTTCCAACTAATATAAAATCATATGTCATAAACTGTTATAATTGCATTTTTGGCATGCTATTTACATGTTAAAAATATGATCAATTGAAGATTCTGGAACTAAGATTAACTCTACAAGTCATCAATTTTTATATTTATTAATTGGAGCATTTATATGCCAAATAAAATGGATAATAACAATAATAGATACAACTAAGGTAGTCTTTTATTAAAAATTATATTAAAAAACCTACAATCTCAAAATTTCAACAAATTTTTGATTCTAAAAACAAGACATTTTTTTTATATTTATATGTATTTTAGTCTATGATTTTATTATTAAATATTATCTTAATAATGAAAAAAATATTCTTTCAAATTTACTCTGTTCTAAAAAAAAATCTAATTTAAAACTGAATGTATACTTTACTCAGTTACTGGTCTTTTTTAAAAGCAAATTATGTTGGTTCTTCTTTCTCCAACTGTAAATAAAATGTCTTCACATAGAAGAATAGTATTTTTCTAACCTTGACCCAGACCAAGAACTAATTCTGAGTAATTGACTTCAAGACTAATCTAATAATATATCAATTTTGTTTTCAATTTTTTTAATAAAATAAAGATGTTAATATTTTAAGCCTAATTGGTTGTTTTTACTTACTTATCTTATATTAAAAGAAAGAGAAATATTTTATTTCTGTGGTTGTTATTACTAGGCAATGTTTCTAAAGTTCAAAATAAAGAGATATATTTATTTGTATTAAAATTTATACATGCAGAAAATACTTTGTACAATTGTGTTCAGATATATACTGTATATAAAATATTACAAATATATAAAAATATTTATTAGCAAAGAATAATAATGATAATTTCTATATATACATCATTAAAAGGTCTTGTGACATAGTGTTAGAATATTTGATTCTATATTCATGATATAAAATTTTAATATATGGAAAATGTAAATACACATACTTTCCAAAAAGTAACAATGCTTTATTTTATAAACTAGACATCAATTTATCTCTCTTTTTAATTTTTTTACATAGTTATAATGATGTATTAAAATTGTAATTTGTTATTACATTTAAAAAATGTTCTGCATCAGATAAATTTTGAGAGTGAATATTCAAATTATGTATATTATATATTTAAATCTTTTCTAATATTCTAGATATATTTTAATCGTTTTTTTATATTATTTTACTAGAATAATTAAATTCACATACTTCATTATTTTAAATTCATACTAAACTATATCATTACTTTTATATTTGTAATAATAATAACAACAGCAGGGAAGTAAAAAATTAAGGAATAAAAAAATTGTATTCCAAGAGATGTATACAGCTAATTGGTCCATAATGCAACAACACTCAAAATTATAGTATGAAAAGACACTAATAAAAAAAAAAAGTCTTATGAATGTATAAAACTGACTAAATATATATGAATCATAGAAAAATGTAAATTCAAATTTGTAAATCCTATAAATATCCTTTGTTTTTTTTTTTATTCTCATATTACAACTTTCAATTTATTTATGTTAGCTTCAACATATCTGCATGTGGTAAAATAGTTATTAATGTAACCTTTTCTTGTTAAATGCAATAAAGTACTTTTGAAAGCTAATAATAATAATAATAATAATAATAATAATAATAATAATAATAATAATAATAATAATATAATAATAATAATAATAATAATAATAATAATAATAATAATAATAATAATAATAATAATAATAATAATAATAATAATAATAATAATAATAATAATAATAATAATAATAATAATAATAATAATAATAATAATAATAATAATAATAATAATAATAATAATAAAAACAGCTATTCATAATTAAGTATGGCAATTCTAACTGAAAAAAAAAGAAAAAAAAACAGGAAGGTAAAAAACCTATTTTAGAAATACATTTTGCAATGCCCATAGAAACAAATATTTGAGCCACAAATATATTCACATATAAACATGCTGATCCATTTTTCTGATTGTTTGATATTTTGTGATGTTGTTCTTTAATTTCTTTAGAAGAAAACTTTTATTTATAAAATACTCCAACAACATGACTAATTGTAGCTCTTCTATTCTCTGCTATATCTACCAAATAGAAACCATTGGCATTATATTTCTTTAGTATGTTTTTGAATTAATGCATAAAAATCATACTCAAGATTATTATACATCTTTTTAGGATTCTTGCATTGTTAATTTGATTCACATATCTGATTCAATAAATGTGTGTTTTGCATTAGTGGACTTTAAATGTGACAGCCAGAAAGCTGAAAAACATATTGTTTGATTTGTGGTCTTACCATTGTATTTTTAATATATTACAGTGAATCTGTAAATGAAACATTTGTAGTGCCTTTATATTGTGCTAATAGGTTGTACAATTTTCACTTTCATATAATAAATTAAATAAAGTAATAGTCCTATAGACATAATATAGTTACAATAGGTTTTTTAAAAAAAAAAATACTCTATTTCTTAACTTGCTCGCAACCACAAGAGAAATTGGAGTCTGTATTGTATTACAACACCTAAATCTTAAATTATCAAGATATTTAAACAGGTTTACATTTTTAAGTTGATAATTGTCAAATCTAAAAGTTTCTGAGAAGTTTTTTTTTATCACTGGCAATAAGTTTAATTTTTTTTAACATTGATTTATAAATAACAATCTTTACATTTTGCATTCAAAACATTAAGTGCATTCTATAAATTAACTTTTGAACTGACAAAAAATAGCCCAGTTATCAGCATACTGTAATTTTAGAATCCAAGAAGTTCTTGTTTTTTCTTTTGATTGATTTAAATTAAAAATTCCGACCATGAAATCTGTATCATATCTTGATACCTATTTGACTAAGCCACTGATAAACAATTCCAAAGACCATTGTCACAAAAATGTAGTAAATACACATTTTTGTCTAACAAAAGTATTCATTTCAAATGCATCGGATTTTTTCAATTGTAATAATAATACATTCCTCTCATGTCTTCATGTAGAAGCCATATAATATTAATAAATCTTAGTGGATAATCATCTAATTTAAAACAATGTCAGAGAACTATCCTATTAACTGAATCAAATGCTTTGACCAAATCAATAAAAGCAATATATAAAAATCACTTCTTTGTACTTCATTTTTTTTGCATTTGCTTGGCAACAAAAATCATACTTATAATGCTTCTTGATTCTCTGATTGGAGCAACATATTCAAAAAAATTCTTTAAAAAAATATATTAGCTGTAGTGGATAATAATGATGTTCTATGCTGATTATTGTAATCATGTATATTTCCCTTATTTTTAAAATTTGGAACAATAAAAGTATCCTCAAATTGATAACTTTATGGATCCATATATTCTTTAAACCAATATTTTTTAAAACATATCACCACTCTATTTTAAAATTTCTCCATGTATTTCATAAAGACTTGCAGTCTTTTTATTTTTAAGATTACAAAGAGTTGTTATGATTTCACGAAGCTAAATATCTTCATCTAATCTATATAAGAACACTAAATAGATATATCATTAAATGTCATCATTTCAATTCTTATATAATTATTCAAAAAATGAGAAAAATATTATTTCCACTTGTTAAAATATCATAATAACATAGGATAATGCCATTGCTAGATTTAATAGGTTTATAAAACTCTTTCTCAGGTTCATATGTTATTTTTAATTGCTTCTTTGCAATTCTAATCAATCAATCATGTTTAAGCCTTCTTGCCAATCATTTAAATTTTACATTCAGATCTTTATATGTAGTATGAAATCCTATATTTAATCTATTATTCTGCTAAGTATAATTGTCGCTCATTTACTTTAAATCTAATTATTAATAATAAAATCATTGTCAGGAATCCAACCATGAATTTTCTTTTTAGTGAATCCAAGAATAGATTTGCTTGTATCCATGAATGTCTTCCTAAAAGAAATTCATATTTCAGTAATATGACAGTTCTGAAATTCCAAATTAGCAATTTTAGTGTTTAATAGCTGTTGAAATGTAATAAATATAGTAATTCTGTCTAAAGAATGAAATTTAACTTTTTTGGGAATATAATTAAAATAATATTTATTTTTTATTGCAAATAACGTTTTAAGTTTGGAGCATATTAGTCTATCATTTGTCCAAAATCTGAATTTGTAACTGCTCATTTAATAATCACTTCTAGTGTATTCTGACTTCTAACTATAATATAATCTATAAAATGTATTGTTTTGAACATGAATTGTTGTTTCATAGTAGTTTGCTGAAACAAAGTGTTTGTGGTAATCAATCAAACCACTTTAATTTGAAGTACCATTATTATTATTTCCAACAACTTTTAATAAATGTCTATTATTTATATCAACACATGTATTAAAGTTTTCAAAAAACATAATTTGTAAAGGTATTTGTTGTATGTAATAATTCAATCCAATAAGTAATAAAAGTTTTTTTCCTTTCGGAATTCTCTAAATCTAAGATTGGAACATAAGCACTAATAAAATGAGTATTTGTACCATGGTGCAAAGAGAATTTTAATATCATTAGGCTTTCTTTATTAACAAGAAATTTAAACAATAGAAAATTTTAAATTAAGCCTTGCAGCAAACCAATAATACCCTGTATTATCCTCTCACTATATGTCCTACTTTTCCAAAAAAAAAATCTTGTATTAATTCATCTCCTCTATTAAACCTCTTCCATCTGGGAGATGAGTTTCTTTCACAGTATCTATATTAATCTTAGATCTTGAGACAACTTCTCCATTTTCCATTCTGATCTTAAAGAACATGTATTGAGAAAAAAATAGGTTTATAATACTACCACTAATTCCTACTTCCTATTAGTAATGATTTTAATATTATTATTATTGTTATTATTGTTACCACTGAAATGAGTAATCAACCAGGTGCATCAACCTAATCAAACTGTGTGAGACAATACATTTTAGACCATATGTTGTAGGTCCTTCCATTTCTGTGGTAGGCAAGAGCATTCCTAAATAGTAAAGCCTAGAAAAACAAACTTTGTCAGCTGCTTATACAAATACCATATAAATGTATTAACACCATATGCAGTATGCACAAACATAAAATGTTATATACATCATATTTCTACTTTTATTATATCATTTAGAATAAAAAATCATTTTAAAATTATATGTATAAATTATATTCAAAATTCAGAATTTAAAACTAGCAATGTTTTAAATTTGCAACAATTGGTTTCACTGCCAAGACATATTTCTCAAATGCAAAGTAACACATAACAAATATATACTAAACTAATTTTTTTATAATTCTTACATTTTAATTACCTAGCAAAAGAACTTTGAAATAACTTAAAACCTTCAATAGTATACATTTTTAATAATGTGTTGCTAAATTTGTAGATATTGAAAGACTAATATGGTGGATCTGCCATGTAATACATTTCTTTCTTTTCACAGTCTTATATTTTCCCAGTTATAAATGTTTCATTACCATTCTTATGAACAGTTTTTACATCAGCATGTGGATTAATAATATGTTAGCTACATCATTTTTTTTTATTTCTTATATCATTTTGAATTGTAAGAAAAGTTGTTCAATTCCACATTAACTGCTTTTAGCAAAGCATTCTTCCACTACTTCATTTGTTTAAACCATTAGTAAATATGTCAATCATTTAATTTTTTTTTACCAAAAATTTTAATCTGATATATTTAATCACTTCCTAACTTCTATAATAATGCTTCAACAGATTTAATTTATTATTTGTCTTCCATGATATGATATAATATATTTAAAAAAATATTTTGAAATAACGGATCTCTTAACATTACAACTATAAAACAGTATTTCTTGTAGTTTAGTGCAGCAGTAAAATATGTTCTTAAAAATCTGAAAATTCCTGGATTGATTCTCATTTGACAAAAGTAAAAAAAAAATTTTCAGTTTTGTTGTGTCAACCTGATATTTGTCTGATTGAGTTTTACATGACTTATTATGAAACTGAATGCAATTATATTTAACTATGTTAATTATTTTCTAAGGGAATATAAAATTATCATCCACTTTGAAAATATACAGGATTTAATTAAAAATAATTTATGATATTAACTAAAATTTCTAGCAAGAATTTTAAAAATAATTCTGTTCATAACTAACAATATCTCAAATGAAATCCTTTCTAAATTACACATTTTAAATATATATTATTTTTGAAAAAAAAAAAAGTTTTTCAACTTTGGACTAGTTTTATCTTAAAAGTTGATATAATTTTTCTCAAAAAGCTATTTTTAATTCACTTTCATTCAAACTCTATCTACAAAATTATGTTGCACTCATAAAAATTTTAAATTTTTAATAAATTCTATCATACTCAAAAACAGGACTTTTTATATTGGTATTTTTTTGCACTTTATATAAAATTCTATTTTATTAAATCTTAAAAATTTAGAGCCATAATTAACATCCTTAATGTAGATTTAAAATTGAATGACTCAAATTGTGTTAATAGAGTTGCAAGCATTATCCAACAATTATTATGTTTTATTTTAATTTAAAGTACTTCATTGCCTAGAAATTTCAACTTGCCAAAAGGTAAGAAATTTAACACACATGCATATAATGTAGTCTTCTACAATAAAGAAAACTAATTTTAGAATCTCACTTTTTATCCAATTTGATCATTCAGGCACACAATGAAATGAATGAATTTAGGGGTAATTCTTTCAAGATTTGGCCTAGATCAAAGTTACCATCCACCACAAACATTTAATCAGGAAAAATATAAAACATAATTTATATAATTAAACAAATAAAACTATTTACTGTATATATTTAAGTTTTTAAAACTGCATTTACCAAAATTGATCTTTTAAAAACATAAAAAAGAGCTAATAAAAATTTTAAGAAGTCGTAGATCATTCCATATTTTAGAACTTGTGCTTTCTCACTTGGAAATGAATTCTTTTCTGATACTATATTGTTTTCTAACTCTGTTATTCAAGTTCACAATTAAAATGCTTATATTTATGCAGCAAAAATAGTATTAAAATATGTTATATATTTTCACAGCTAAAATACAAAATAAACTGACACAAGCACTAAATTAAGTAAACCCCTACAAATTATATCAAAAATAGTTGATACTTTACTTATAAATGGAAACACTCCATATACCTTGTGTACCTGTATACTTTATTAGCCAATGGCTTTCATTATATAATTTGCATTTATTGGTAATTTTACAATTTTTTATTTGAAAATTTATTTCTTTTTTGATAGTAAAATTAATCAACTTTCTATCAATGTATTTTATATACATAGCTAAAATTATTATAACAAGTAATATAATAATTAACTTATATATATATTTCTCTGCTGAAAGTGAAAATATGTATATATGCACACAAACTAAATCAAGTATGCTTTACAAAATATAAAAAAATAGGTCTGTTGTTCTATTTAAAATGAAAAACTCTGAAACAATTTGCACATATGTTGCTACATTTGCCAATGACATTTATTTTAGCATTTGAATTTGTTGACAATTTTATTGCTTTTTCATTTGGAATTTTTTTTTTTTTTTATGAAGACATTAATCAGCTTTAACTCAGCTTTCCAGATTCAGACCAAAATTATTATGCTTATAAAACAGACTACTTTTTTAAAACTGTATATTACAATATATTCACTGCTAAAGCTATATATAAACAGACCATTATCTTGGAGAAAATTGTTTTGAAAAACATAGAATTCTAAAGAAATTATTTTTTTACTTTACATATTTATTCATTAAACGTTCTAAATTTGATTATTTTGTTAATAAATCTGTAGAATGATTAACATACTCTTATAAATATAACAGGACTTAAAGAAATCAACTCTTTTGTAAATATATATATTACTGTCATATTTATATGTAGTACATCATACAAAATCTATTAAATTATTTAATGAATATTATATAATAAAATAAATGGATTTATTAATTAAAAAATAAATAATTAAATTATAAGTAGAAATAGATATAAAATTATAATTAGTGCATATAAAGAATTATTCTTCCATATTCTTATTATTACTTGTATTTATCATCTTCCATTGAAAGGTCGGATAACTCAGAAGTTTAATATTAAGTGATTTTTTAAAAAAAAATTGAAACAAATTAACTTGACGATTGAAATAAATAAGTTATAACATTTCTCTCTTGTTTTCCAAATCAAAATTTTTAAAAATCTGCCAAAGTCAAAATTTCTACTAGAAAAATAAATGTAAGCATTTTAAAAATTTCTTATGTAATTTTAAAGACAGTTATTATATTTCAATATTCTGAGATTGATTAGGCTAAAATGCATGATTTGTCTTTTGAAGTTTTAAATATCTTACTGGTTAAATAGTAAATAGAATTATTACTATGATTAAGTAAATCAGTAAAAAAGGGCCATAGAAATATAAATGCTAAAATAATAAAATATTCAAAAAGATATGTAACTATTCAATTATACAAAGTCAGAAAAACAATTTTTTTATGTGTCAAATACGTTGACCGGTAAGCAAACCCAGGCCAGCTGCTTGGAAGGCAGTTATGCTAATCACTAGGCCACCGATACTTGACCAGAAAAAAAATCCAAACACATTTTAGAAGTAATTGTCCCAATGGACAGAACTGGAGTTCTGCTTAAAATTATTTTTAAAAGAAAAAGAAAATTATTTTTATTTCTTTGAAATATAAAATTTATATTTAGAGTTTGTTTTAAACAATTCATGTATTTTATCAAAAGTTAAATATTATTTTTTATGATAAAGAAACAGATTATGTAAAAAATATTTTAAACTTTATTTTAAAAGATAATCTGTTGTAATTAATGACTTCATATTTTGCTGAAATAAAAATAGAAAGCATTTTATCAATGTGTCAGTTAATAAATCTTGGAAAAGTGTATAAAAATAAAAATCATGTAGAAATGAAATTATCAATTAAAAGAATCAAGTTTGTTTAAAATCATTAATATTTTTGTTTCTGTAAAGAAAATTGTTTTTCTACAAATGTAGAGAAAATTGAGAGAATAAAATTATTATTATTCCTATAACAAAGAGCTGTCTTTCATCCAATTATTGACAAAGTTTTGAAATAAATTTAAATTGTCAACAAATACCAAAAATAAAAACACATTTAAAAATGGTTGTGTTTTATAATGTTTCTAAACAAGATAATGATTTTGATTTTTTTAAATTGCTATTGTATTAATATTTAGCTATAAATGGCTATGATATTTAATTTATTTTATATTATTAAATGTTTCTATTTAAATTGCCATCTCTGTTGGATTGTTTGTTTGTAAACACTTTTAATTAAGTTAGAATAAAATTGAGGTTTAATAGATTTAAATTCAATATAATTTGTTGAAATTTAGTACATTTCTTATTAATAACTTCCAATGTGATAAAGCACTATAATATTTTAGATAGGTGATCTAATTTATTAGAGATGGGCTGAGTGGAGGAAATTTGAAATATTTTGATATCAATTTTTGTAATAGTTCTTAGTCCTTCAATATGTTTTAAGTATTATGTGTGATTTTTTGTGGTTTTAATTAAAAGCTTGATTTAAGTTAAAATACAATAACTTTACAATATAGTTTTGTTAGCATTTAAAAAAAAAACTTTTCAAATAAAAAGAAATATGTCAAACACTTTTTAACAGAAGAGTTATTTAATGATTTATTATGAACATATAAAATTATGTACACATACTAAATATGATATATATAAGGAATATATATATATATATATATATTAACTTATTGCATAAATATTTAGTGATATATAAAAACTATAAGTGTCAAATTGATTTAATGTAAAATCATATGTGGTATGTGAATTTCATTTACAATAGGTTTTATTAAGTGTTTTTTAAAACAATAAAAAATTCCAATCAAAAGAAAAGACACTTTTCACTTTAAATAATATTTTCATATTTGAAGTCACTTAATAAATTATTATTCACCTATATAATTATGTACTCATGCTAAATATGATATATACATAAAGAGTAAACATATTAACTTATTACAGAAATATCTAGTGGAATACATATAAACTATAAATGTCAAGTCGATTTAAAATACTATATAGTTTTACACTTTTATTTACTGTGCCAATACTAAAAAAGTTGAAAACAAATAGAAGTAAAATGTGTTTATATTAAATGCTCTTACCATATACTAAAAAATGAAAAAATAATTGTGATTCAATCACAATCACAGAGCTTAGATTTAAGTTGAAATGGAAATGTGGGTAGGTGTCTAGAAATTAATTAAGTCAATCCCTATTTTTCATGTTATGAGTTAAATATGAGATAAATTATTGAAAGAAAAAATATTACTACTCTTTATCATTACAACAATCAGCTGTTTTTAAATTTAATATAATAGTGTTAAGAAATAAGCACATGCAAATACTATTATTAAAGTTAAACAAATGATTTTGTCAAGTAATAGTACTTCATTAATATTATTACAGTTTAGCATTGCTTACCACCCCTTCTCCTTATTTTCAGAACATTATTAATTATCTTTAAAACTGTGACTTAAATTAAATCATAGGTTTACAAAATAAGGTGGGTGTCTCATCCAAAAATGATGTAGTATATCATTATGACCAATACAACTAGGACTATTTGATTGTTTTTATTTCTTTCAATCACAATAAATTTTCAGAAAACAAACCATTATATTAAATGATTTACTGAAAAAAATCTAATCAACTAATTCAGTAAAAGTTTAAGGTCTTTTAGAATGCTGCTATTAAAATCTATGATTTATGCAACAATATGAAAAATTGACATGACTAAATATAAAATGTCATTAGGATATTTAGTAAATAATAGCACTTATGTTAAGTGCCTGTAAATTTTATGCTTATCTAATAAAATTTGTTTAACTTTAATTTAAATCTTAAAATAAATTTGTTATAATCAAAATTATAACAAAATTATACACTCTAGTATGTACAAACATATGAGATTAAAAAACCTACAATTTTATTTTTTCTTTATATATTTTTAAAATTAACTATAATAATATGCTTTTAATGGCTATTTAATAACTAATTTCTATCTCTTTATGTCATAAATATGTTTTGCACAAAAGAGCATAACATTCTCATTGTATAATGGTCAATACTTTACTAAACATATTCATACACTGAGGTTTAAATTTTGTAAGCCCTATAAGCAGAAAATACTAAAATAATGTTCAATTGTGAAGATAAATGATGAATAATATATAAATGGTGTCTGAACAAAAGTATCTCTTTTTATCTTGTAGACTGGGATTTTGTACAATAAAGATTAAGTGCTTTCTTCAATGCAAACAGGCTTTGTTCTTTTTCTTTATTGTATTTATGTCATGTCACTGATTATTTCCCTATACTGCACATACATTTCTATTCTTTAACTTTATACACAAAAATTCTGACATGCATTTTCTTTTTACATTTTTTAGCTCTAACCATTGAGAATTAAGAAAGCAAAATTGAAGATATGTTTAGGATATTCAGTAGTGTTTAGTTATGCCTTTTACTAAAGTCAGTGTAATGACTAAAGGTTTAGTTGGAATCTAGATATAAATAGAAGTTTCACATTGACTAAAACTATATATTGGGTAGCCCTGTTTAGATACCTTTTCTTACTATAGAATTAAAAATGTGATCTAAAAATGCCCTCTCTTATATAGTTTTGCTAGCTTGTCATGTTTGATGAATTTCTCATTAATAAAACACAAACAATAATACTGTTATTAATAATGATATAGCAGAGAATAGTGATAATGTTAAAAGTAGAATTGTAAAACTTTTGTTTGTTTTTTAATACAGAACTTTATTTGATAAAACTTTTTTAAATTTGAATAGAGAACAGCATGGGTATTTAAAAGCTGAGAAGTTTTAAAGTTAATAAAATTGTCTTTAGTGAAATCTTAATATAATGGCTAGATGATTGCAATTTTTTTAAACAGCTGATCAATCAATGGTTTTAAATCGCAATTGATATCTTATATTCTTGGAATTTCTCATTGTATCAATGAAAGATGAATTGCTTAATGATATATGTTTTATTTATTAGTGCATATGATCAAACATTAATTTCAGAGAATTTAGATGTTCCTAGCTAGATAGTATAATTATTAATTATAGCAATTCTATTTAAATTTTTTTTTTCTTTTTTGATAATTGACTTTAGTCAAAAGTTGTTGAAGTTAACAATATTAGTTATAAACTCAAATGTTCTGTTATTATTACATTTTTTGTGCATTACATAGATTGACTCTTATAAATATTTTATTTAAAAAATAATCACTATAAAAACATGGTTGTATATTATATTATAGTTAGAAGTGAGAATACAAAAAAAGTTTGTATTATACAAATCCATATTATACAAGAACTTATAAAGATAGATTGTTGAATAGATGATAGATTTGTAAGCTTGAAAGTTAAAATGATAATTGCAATAAAAATATATTTATTTCTATCATATTTGCAAGAAAATTGGTGTCTATTTTTTAGAAATATCTAGTATTTATGCTATATGTCAACAGCCATTAAAGCTAAAGTTTCTAATTGGTCTGGTTGAGGTTGTCTTTTTTAGTGAGATTTGAAATTATCTTAATGAATGTGTTATGGATACAAATAAATTTATTACTGGGTTCATTCATTTTTTGACAATCATTCAAAAACATGTATTTTCTTTTTGATAGAATAATAAATTAAATGTGGAGCTTTATAATAAATATAGAAACTGAAAAATAGGAGGCTTAAAAATGAATGGTGAATTAAAATTTCAAAAATATGATTATAGACATGTTTGATTTTTTTTTAATGCATTAGAAGAAGCACATAGAATTGAAAAATGACATCAATTCTAGTAAATCCAATAATGGCAGATGATAATTATATTTCAATTAGGTGAAAGCAGTAGTTCAATCTGCTTTTGATTAATGATGCAACCATTGGGTTGATTATTTTTAATGAAGACATTCAATTTAATGAAATCAAAATAACTCTTATAATCTTAAAAATGAAAATATTGTGGGATGTGATGAGATTATTAGTGGAATTTTTTTGAATATATTGTCTCAAGAGGTTGGTCCACTTGATGGTCATAAGAATATTTCTATTATACTACCAATTTTAAAAAATATAAAAAATAGACAAGATTGCAATATTTTTTTATAAAATATCATTATTAATAATCTACTATAGTAAAAATACTTTTAAAGATTTTGTTGAATAGGCTGTTTCCAATCATAGATAAATGTTAACCCAAAAGTCATTGTAGTTGTCAGTCATATGTAATAAAAGGATTGTAAACAAATATGTGATTTGTATATTGCTGTTATTGACCTGATTAAGACTGTACATACAATTTATCAAACACTTCTTGCTTGAAATTAATTAGTTACCTTTAAAGTTTATTTGTTTAATACAATTTCTACATGGTATTATGACAGGGACTTGGTTTTATTATAGGTGAAAAATCTGAGACACTTAAAATAAAAATTGGTATTAAATAGGGTTGAGTACTTGCTCTAATGTTGTCTTCAATATTTATGACAGTGGTCTTTTGAATTGTGTATAGGTGGTTTAATATAATCAGGGATGAAGTGCTATATTGGTTTGAGGATGGAATTTTGAATTTAAATTGACTAAAAGCAAAATAAACAGTTTCATTTTTTTTGTATTTTTGATGTCTAGTATGCTGATCATTCTGCTATTTTAGCCAATGTAAAACATACCAGAATGTGCTTAATATTATATTTGTTTAGTAATTAATACTCACAAAACTCAAGTTTCTTATCAGCCATTATTGTAAGAAAAATCTTTGGCAACTTTTAGGTTGGGATGGTTATCACTTTAAGAAGATGATCCCATTTAAATATCTTGGTAGCTTTTAAGTAAAAAGGTGGATCTAGATGTTGAGCTGCAATACATAATTGTAATGTGCTGTTTCTGCTTTTAAACAATTAGATGTTAGAATATTTCATCACAATTACAAATATATTAGTTATATAGAGGGAGCTGTTATTTGAATTTATAGTATTGAATTGAGTTTTGTTATCCTATTGACATAACATAAAGGAATTAGAAAGATTTCATTTAAGAATGTTTCATAAAATTTTAAAATATAATGGTGAATGATAAAATCAGTCAATATATTTTTCAACTTGATCAGATATGATACTCTAATATCCATTGTCATAAAAGCACATCTTCTTGCATTGGACAAGCTAATCATGAGGTTAATATAAGACTTCTTAAAAGGGTGTTTTATGGAAATGTGAACTGATTGGGGAGGGAGTAATCCCTATTTATATTACAAAGATGATCTCAAAAACATTTTTAAAAAATGCAATGTTGATTGTTTTCATTGGAAGATATAAAAAAAAATAGAATTCATTGGAAAACTTCAATTAGATACACTTTTAGAGTATTCAAAAAAACATTTGCTGCAGAAGTTAAAAAGAAGCATCACAAAATATCAGATAAATAGAATATTGCATCAACATGTTCTATACATGGACAAGTGTGTGTTTCATAGATTGGTTTGTATAGTCATCACAAAACTAGGATGTATTTTTTTTTCACAGTTCTAATAGTGATAGTCCTTTGCAAGTGGCTGTTGCTGATAATGAATTAGTAAGTCGGTACCTAATTCATTTTAAATAAAACAAAAAGAGACAGCCCGCAAAAATTCATCACGTAGTAAATGATTATCCTGATATTAACTTATCATTACTATTCTTTGAGATAGATTTAATGAAAACTTCTCTCTGCAATCACTCTTTAAATCTATATTACCTTAGATTTTTATTTAGGTTTTCATAACATTTTCCAATTACTTAAATATATATGCATAGATCAAGTTATTTTAATTATTTAAAAAAATGATAATAGAACAATTAAAACAATAAACAATTCCTTTAAGAATGTTAATTCAGAATTAAATTCAGGATGATGAAAAAGCTTGAATCAAAAATTCTGAGAGTATTCATTTTTTATGTTAACTTTTAAATTTTCTTTATAGACAATATTTTTTTGTATTAAATTTTACAAATGTACATCGATTGTGATATTGCAATATTCATAGTGCCCCTTCTTTGTTAAAATAAATTGCCTGCATATGTGTATGTGTCACTTACTTTCTTGATCATTTGTCGAACAAAAAATCTGCTGTAGAACTTTGTATACATTATCAATGTTTATTTTTTATTTTTAAATAAATTATTAGATTAGCGGGGAAAAAAGTTTAATGATACAAACATCAAAAGCCATGCTATGTGTATATTTTCCTCCCAGTCTAATCACATTACAGTATCATATTCTTTACTGGAGGATAACTGTCTGTGGTTTTGTTTTGCATTTTTCCTTCAAAGTGTGATGGATATTTAATTATGGTACCCAGCAGTTTGTATTGTTTTTCTTTGCTTTTTTGTTTTGTAGAATTAACTTTTATTCTTTATTAAACATTGTTTCCAAGTTAAAATATCAGTATGTATTTACAAAAAACAAAAAAAGGAAATAATTCATTTAAAATTTTAATTAAAAACTGGTTAAAGTAAAAACATAGGTGAATTTTTTAAAAAAGTGACAATTCAATTAACTCCTGAATAGTATTAAACAAAGCATAACTGAAACAAAAGACTCTGCATTCATTATTTCTCGAATAGATCAGCTATCAACTTTTCCTGCTGGTTTTAGTAACTTTTTGAAAATATTTTATTTTAGTTTTTATATTGAAATATTATATATTCATAAGAAAGGTTAATGCAAATTTGTGCACTTTAATAGATAAAGTAAAAAAAAATCAATAAATATTTTGTACTTATTTGTATGTGTGCGTGTAAACGCCATATGTTGCTTTGTAGTTTATGCATACTCCAGCTACATCCTGATATAAAGTCAAATCTATGCAATACTTTAAATAACTAAAAATGTATAGCAAGCCTGAAAACTTTTTTTTAAAAAATAGCTTAAAGCTATCCCAGCAAATTTCTGAACCAGTGATTAATAAATATAGTATTTTTAGATTTTCGTTAAAGATTCTAAAGTAGCCTCTGTTGGTCAAAAGGGTACTGATATACTAACCACTAACAAAGGTGATAGATTTTTCCACTAACCACGCATACAATGTGCTTTTTTTATGGGAAACATATGTCACTTGAAAACCAAACTCTTCCTTATAATGAGCAAAGAGAATTACAAAACTCACACAACAAAAGAGTAAACATACACTTTATTAACATTCTGGTAAATATAGAATACTCACATGCCAGATAGTTTCTATACAGAGTGACATTATTTTCATTTAAAGAAACTGAATAAAATTAATTAATCACAATAATAAAGATATATCAAAATTATACATCTATTAATTAATTATGAGATGAGGAAGTAGAGGATTCTTAAATGGATGTACAAAAGTCTTTTGATCAGATTTTAAAATGATTGAAAAATCAAAGTGATGTAAGTAAGGTAAGGCACATACTTGTGGAGTTCACAGAAAAAAAAATTACATTATGAATTCTTTCTTTGAGAAAAATGCTAAACAGAAAGGAGTGTGTGAGCATCCAAATGAATATATAGCAGAATTGGATTACATTTTGGATAACAAAAAGTATCAAGATTGTAATGTTCCTAATAGGTTTAATATGGGAAGTGATCATCAATTAATGAGATATAAAAATATGTGTTAATCTGAAGCTAAAGGAAAACGATATTCACAATTGATATTCATAATCTTCAGAAACATCCAATGAATTAAAATTAAAATTTTGAATTTATTTTAAAATATTAACTGATTTCAAGAAGGTTCAGATTTGAATAAAATTAATAAAAAGATAACTGGTAACTTTTAAGAACTGCAAACCAAAATAGTTACTTTAAAGAAGCAATAATTTACCAGTAAATTTTTTAATGAAACATGGAAATGTATGAAAAAAAAATAATCATGAAATTTAATAAAAATGAGTCATAAAAAAGGAATTGAATATTTAGTTTTATAAAATGGCAGGAAAAAAAGTTAATAATGATATAAAAATATTATTATGTATTATCAAGGAAATCTATAGAAGATAATAGAAGTCTCAAAGTGTAAAACAGTATCTTGGTAATTGGTATAAAACTTATTTCTATAATTATAAAAAAATATGGAAATATTACTAAAAAAACATCATAAAGAATTTCATAGTGACAAAGAGCAATATAACAAAGTATTCACTACAATTACTATATCTTCTATATTGCCCAGCAATTCAAATGAAGAAGATCTAGGTAATTAGGCAGAATTTATTATCAATATCCCCAAAAAGCATGTAAAGAAATAGGGAAACTGTTGGAAAATTTATATACCAAATATCTAAATGATACAGATGTATCGGATGATGGAAAAATGCAATAGTAATACTAGTATTTATAATAGTGATATGGATGGCATTACAAATTCCAGAACTATTAATCTTTTAACAGTTCTACACAAAGATTTTTTATCAAGATAATTATAATTTACCTCCAGTAAACTTTGGATTTTAAAAGACCAAAAGAGTAATCTGAATTTAAATATGGATTTAACACAGTAGATTAAATCCAAGCATTGAGAAAAGTTGTAGAAAGGACCAAAGAATATAATTTGCTATTACATTTTGGATTTGTAGATTATGGAAAGGCATTTGATAAAACATTGCATTATGAAAGTATAGCTTCAGGATATTGTCATTTTCTGCTTCAGGAAATATTGCAAAAATTATCAAATGAAAGTAAAAAAATGTAGGTCTGAAGATAAATGCTAATGTTTAGTGAATTTTCTCAAAAGAAGAAAATAGAAGATAATAACTACCAACACCTAGGAGAGATTATTAATAGAGATGAAAACATTATAGATGAAATTACTTTGTTAGAGTGTTTGGTAGAAATAACTTAACATTAAAAGGGAATATACTTATGTGTTTGAAAAGAAAGATTATTACTGTATTTTACTAGTTCTTTCTTATGAATCAGACCGTGTTTGGAGTAACAAGAAGGGATCAAAAATAAAATGCACGATAAGAGAACAAAGGGTTATTATTGGCATCATTGAAAGAATTAAGATATTGCAGTGAACTAGTATAAACATATTGGCTAGAAGAGATGATAATGGATGTACAGTTTAAATCATAAGCTGAATCTTAAGAGATTATAAAAGATCTAGAAAGAGATAGCATGTGAGGTGCATGGATGAAATAAGAAAGTTTTCTAATGTGATTGTGGATAAGAGAGGTTGGAGAACAAAGAAACTGGATTAAGCATGGAGAGATCTTCCTACAGTGGATAAGTAGTAGTTGAAAATAATAATAATGATGACAAAAACCCAATATAATTGCATTTCAGGAGATTCATTATTTTCATAGTAATTCACATATTCTTAAAATTTGTGGGTAAATTTTGGTTCTTAAAAAGATATTCAATAAAAATAATATAATTAATCTTGTTTTAAATCATTTAGTAAAAAAAACAAACAAACAAAGCCTAATGAATGCAGTCAAAATGATATAGAAATTACCATGTGTACACATCATCTTTATGTGTGAAATATTTACACATGTCTCACATAAATTAGGCATATTCTCCTCTTAAACTTTTCTACACATTCAATATATATGTAATAACAATAAAAATAATAACTATAATAGTGATTAAGTGCTATACACAGTCTTTCAATCTGCAGAAGTATTATTCCAGTTAATTACTTATCCTTCAACTGCTATTTAAATTTAAAAAAATAAACAGAGACAAATATCATCAACACTAATCCTAGGATTCATGAATTTAACATTAGTGGCTTGTCTATTAATTATATTCATTTTATTTCTATTTATGAAAATCATCTCCTTAATTTTTCTTTTAGATTTCTCTCTTCATGAGGAATCTTAACATTTTCAAGATCAAACTTAAATTTATATTTGCATATCCTATCATGATCCAGGAAAGCTGAAGCAGTCATTAAATCATTAGTATTTCTACCTTTTATATGATTGTATAACAATTCATTCTTCTTTAATCTTTTTTCTATGTTGCACCTTAATTCACCTATATGTGATAACATGCATTCACAAAAAAATTGATAAACTACATTACTTTTTGCTTCATGGGTATGACATTTTTAGAATCATTCACTAAGTTATTAACATTATTTGTAGCACAAAATAAAATTTTAAGCAGATCTTTATATATATTTAAAACATTTCTCTTCAGAATTTGAAATATGTGGAGTAGATATCCATTTTTTATTACTAATCTTCAACTTCATTAAATCATTATACTTCTTTTTCAATTGACATAAATTGTTATTAATCTGTTCATTCTTATAACCAACTTCAAGCACTTCCTTTGTAAATAACTTTTTTTGATTTATTACTTTGATAATGACATAATTTTTCATTATGAAGCAAAAAATTTCTAAAACTTGCCATCTTATGCATAATTAATACTTTTGATTTACAATTTAAATATCCCCATTTTTGCAATGATTTGATTACTAAATTATAACTTACCATATTACTATCTCTTGTAGTAAATAAATCCAAATAATTAATGTTTTTGTCCTGTTTTTTTCAATAGTCCATTTCAAGTCATTCCAACTATTTTATTCATAGTATTTGTATATCCACAAACAAAAACATCACACACATACCTTTATAATTACAATTATTTTAAATTTTACTCCCATATGTAGACAAAACAAAATTGCAAACTTGTGTAACAACAGGCAGACCCATAGACTAACCTTACAAATTTTATAATATCCACCTTCAAAAGAAGCAACAATATTATCATCAAAAATTTTTGAAGAATCAATAACAAATTTTATAACATATTTATAAACCCCTTTACTTTTTAGTATTTGTTTAATAAGTTTTATGGAATCCAATCTATCAATAGAATCATACATTTGGGTCACATCTAATGAAGCAATTACATCATTCTCATTAATCACTATATTTTTAATTTTATTTACAAAATCAAAAGATGAAGTAATAGTATTTTTTCCACATCCTAAAATCTCTGTAACAGGTTACTAATATATTTAGATATCTGATATATAAATGAACTACCAAAATCTATCATAATCCATAAAGGATTTCTTTTTTTTTTATAATTTTATATTTGCAAAAATATGAGGACATATAGCTCATGAAAGATATATTATAGTATACATTATTACTTATGACTTTATTCTTAGCTTTTTTAAAAATGTTGTTAATAAATTTTACTCTGGCCATCAATATCATATTTTTCAATAAAAAAGCAATTTATTCATTTGTACTTTAGCTTTATCAATTTACAGACACTTCATCATTAAACACATCTGCAAACCTTATCTTCTTTCAAAAAAATCATATTACCAGTTTTTAGCTTCTGTTTAAATTCCTAAATGGTCATTTCCCATGAAATTTTATTTGAAATCACATTAAATTTATGACAATTAATTGCCTTTATAATTTTATCAACAATATGACTTTCACCAATAATTATTTCAAATGAATTTTCACCTGCTACAATTAGTTCCAAATTATAACCTTCCCATATACCACCAACTTATTTACTTATGTGACTCAAAACATATCTCTGAATCAAATGCATCCTTTTATCTGACAAATTAACAAAATTCATCCCATTATAAGTTTGTGGACACAGCTTATTAAATAAAAAATAAATTTTCTTCTCAATCTTATCATGTAATGTGAATTTAAATAATTTGAATCCATTTTGACAAACAATTTTATATTCATTCCAAGGACACCATTCATTTAAAACTATTAAATGTTCAATTGTTTTCAAGTATTTCTGGATATTAAAAAATCTTTTTTTAAATTTCCTGATATCATTTAAAATTATTGCCTTTGACTTATACATATGTTTTGGTATTTTTACACTACTGTTTAATATAAGGATGTGTATAATGTTGAATTTTGTGTAACAAATAACATTAATAAGTTAGTGAATATTTCTAAAAGTGTTTTACCTGTCAAACAAAAAAGTAATGTGGATTACATGTTATCTTATATAGGCATTCAAGGTGCAGTATAGAGAAAATATTAAAGGAGCACCATGTTATAGAAGCAATATTGATTTGGTGACTGTTTCTGTTTTCTTGGATCATGAAAGGACATGTAAATATAAATTTAAGTTTGATCTTCAAAATGTTAAGATTCTTCATGAAGAGAGAATCCATAGTAAAAAAAAATTAAAGAGACAATGTTTCATAAATAAAAATAAAATGAATATAATTAATAGACAAGTTTCTAACATTAAAATTCAGGAATTTTGGGATTTGAGTTATTGACATTTGATTCCATTATATTTTTTGAAATTAAACAGCAGTTGAAAAGGGTTAAATAATTAACTGAAAGTACTTCTGTAAATTGAATGTATAATAGTTAATCACTGTTACATATTATTTTTAAAGTTATTATACTATTTACTAATTGAAATATATATATATATATATATATATATATATATATATATATATATATATATATATATATATATATATATATATATATATATTATTTGTATTATATATATAAATAAGATTATAAATTTCATAATTGTCATTGGGAATATATAAATGAAAATAAAATAGGTTTTCAATTTTAGAATAAATTACTTTACACACAACATATACTTACCAAATTTATGGGAAAGAACATTCCATTCAGGTAGATGGTAAGCAAAAACAAAAATGATCCCCTATTGCTTGATAATCTACTAATATTGTATCAAAAATTTATGTCTTGAAATTTACATCTCCATTCTTGAATGATATGTGATGAAAAAAATGACTAATTATCACAAGACTTGTTTTCAACAATATCTATTACCTATTTTAACTACTTTCAAAATAAACAACTATGTAATCATCGTCATAATATTTTTATGTAAAAATACATTAAGCCAATCTATATGATATTAATATATAAATATATATGTTGGTGATATTATTTTTTTTAAATTTTAAAAAGGTGACTGATGTCAATATTCTCGACATCTTAAAAATATTAAAGGAATCCAACTTATATTTTTTTAGCTATGACAAGTTTTAACAATTGAACACTACAATAATAAAAGAGTACACCTTTTGATGATAATGACAGTTCATTTCAGATAAAAAATATCTGCAAGGTCTCTATTATATTATCTATAAAAATCTAGGAATTGCTTATCCAGAAATTGCTGATGAATTTATAAAATCTATTGATAATGCTAAATAAGAAATATGAGACAGTAATCTGTGGAAATGAAAAACATTCCATAATTCAAATTAAAGTACACTTGACTTTATGAGATAGAAGTGTCAAACATTTATGTTGCTTATTTCCATGATAGACAAATCAGGAAAAAAAAAATCAAATCAGGATTACAATTTTCTGTTTAACAATATCTTTCTAATCTAAACCCAATAAAACTGATTGACATTGGTGAATCTGAACTTTCTCTGTTTTAAACAAAATCTAAAATAATATATGACCTAAAGCTAACCAGCTTGGTAACATTTACCAACAATTTTTATGTGTAAATTCAACCAAATAAGGTGTCCAAAAAATAAAACTGCAGCAGATTTTGTCATTCTACATGATGATAGATTTAATTATTCCCTCGATAAAAGTTTTGCAAATAGTCTGCATTTGATTTCAGTACTAAATAGCTTTTCATATCAGAATATAATTAATTGAAATTGATTCTGTGGTGATATATATTCACAAACAAAATAAATTCTAAACAATCATATTTGAACTTTGAAAATATTAAATAAATAAAATTGCAATAAAAACTAAGAACTGTTTCACCTTTCAAGAATTGCAAGGATCAGATTGATTTAATAAATTCAATTTAATATTTTTTATTGCTATTTGTTTTTAAAATCTGTATAAATAAATTCCAATATCTAATAAATCTATCAAATTGTGCTTTAAAATATTATGTCATAAAAGAGTGATAGTGATGACATATTAGCAAAAAATTTGAAAATATATGTTTACAAGAACACTGTGGTTTTCTTTGCTAATGTTGCTAATAGCCTATTTTTATAATAAATCAAAATTTATATTCAAACAGCATTTTATGCATTTCACAAGAAAAGATAACTTGTTGAGTATACTTTTGATGTTTACAGTAAGATGTTTAGCCCTAGTAATAATGGCAGGATGTTATATTGTTAAATGTTTTATAAATTTATATTCTTTTCTTGTTAAATATGAAAAATAATGTTTAAATATAGAATAACATTTAAATAAGAAAAGAAGTACTGAATCATTGAAATGAATGCTCTACATATAAAATAAATATGCAATGATGTATGGTTTTCATTTTTAATAATTATTGCACAATTATTAGCAAAAATAAAGATTTCAGCCCCCCCCCCCCCAAGATTTTAGTCATTCAAAATTTTTTCTCAAAGTAATTTCACAAAGCATGTAAAAATCCATAAAAAGAATCCTTATCAAGGCAGTATTTAATTCTTTGGAGTCATCACACTTTCAGTTATTCTGACACCTTCAGATTTTTTTTGGAATTAAAATATCAGAATAAAATATATGTTTTTATTTACAAAAAAAGAAGCAAAATATCTCAATAAATGACTGTGCAAGTAAGTTGACTCAGTGATTTTTTTCCACTTATCATATGAGATCTCTCACATGGATAACTAAACTGGTTAAAATCTAGTAATCCTAAAAATCATTCAAAATATTATTGCTATAGTTCATTCTTGTTACTATTGTTATGATTTTTCAAAGAACTTCATATACAACTTAGGTTACATTTTTAGATTTGTCCACATCCCACTGAACAAAACAATACTGTATGATAACATTTGGATCAGAGAACAAATAAAATTATGCAAAAATGCAATTTCATATAATTGAACTTTTTTATGTTGAATAAGAATATTGTGGCTCACAAGTTTTATGATTTCACATTAACTTCCATTTCCCACACAAAGAAACACAGAAAACTGAAATTTGTTGTTGTGATTGTTCTGTATTATTTCTCATAATTTATGTCCTTTCAAATATCATTGCATTGTATTAAAGGCTCGATTGTGAGTGCATTAAGGCCTGTATTTGTGTGTGTGTATATATATATATATAATATTTAAATACATGTATATTGTCTATACTGAACAATGTAATTAGAAAGAACTTGAACTCAGACATTCAAGCTCTCTACAGCTATCCATTCCATTTTATACAACTGATATACATGACCACATATATGTGAAAAAGATAAATGATATACAATATATGTATTTTGTGCTGAATCAGCACTCATCAGTTGGTCCAGATCACTATCTCCCATACATATATACAATCAGTAAGTTTATATTAAGATAGAAAATCTTCAACATGCAATATGTAAATTGGAGATCATTTATCTTTTTCATATATATGTGGTCATGTGTATCAGTTGTATAAGATGGAATGGATAGTTAAGTTGCAGGGGGCTTGAAAGTCTGAGTTCATGTTCTCTCTAATTATAGTGTTTAGTACAGACAATATACATGTACTTAAATATTACACATTTAGTCTTTCTTCTTCATATCCCTCTTATATTTAAATGAATGTATTAAAGTCCTATATGTGAGGGGTCAGAATGACTTAAAGTCAACATGGGTATGATGATAATATTGGAATCAGCAGAGTAGTCCAATCTCAGATTTTCAATAATATGGATGGCTGAAGATGAAAATATAAAAGACTGAAACTTGTCTATTAAAGTTTTAAGATTTGCTATTTTAATATAAAATGATCACTGATTGCTTATATATGTGTGGAAGATGGTAATGTAGACCAACTAGATGAGTGCTGTCTTAGTATGAAATATGTATATTGGAGATCATTAATCTTCTTTACATATATGTGGTCATGTATATGTTAGTAAAAGTATATAAATATTTAATCTTTTTGATATATTGTTTCTATTTTTTTAGTAAAAGTATTTGTGTATTTTCTAATATTATTACTATTTTATATAAATGTACAACTGGTACACCAGAGAAAAATAATAAATGTGCTGGGCAAAATGTAAGGGTAGTAGCCCCTGGAAAATGATCATATAAGCCTATTGATGCTCTTATTTTTGTTGTTGAATGTCATTGGCATCATCATTCTGATTTTTCCAGGACTTGAAAATTAAAAAAAAAAGTGTAATTATTTTTCAATCTCTTTGTAACAAAGATTACACTGTACATCAATATTTATCTGTCCTCTTTTAAATCTATAGAAATGTGGTGTGTGCAGAGATTCTAACTTTAATTTATTAACAAGCCAAAATATTTTGCTTATAGTGACCAGAATTTAAATGTGATTTAGTTATTTGTTGGGTGTTTACTATCGTTTCACTACACATTGGTGGAGGGAGTTGATAGGCAATGTGTGAACTTTATTTGTGGGAGAGCAAAGTAAAGGTTTTGAATAGATTATAAAGGTTTTATAAAGTATTTCCAAAGTTTTGGATTTAGGGATAGTCAATTAATAGGTATACATTTACAGGTGATCTTTAGATTCTGGAAGGTCTTAGTATATAACAAAATCGTTGTGTTTTTGCACTCTAAATGTTTAGGTGTTGTATAGTTCTAGTCCATTGTGAGAAAATGGATTTTGTAAACATTTAATTAAGATGGCTGTTTTGCATTTATTCCATAGAATGCATTCATTCTGTAGAAGGCTTCTGCATAGTGAATAAATGTGATTAGTAAAAGCATTGATGAAAAGCAGGTGTGTTCAACCTTTTAAAACCTAAGAGCTACTTTTTACTTTCCAAATAAATGGTGATAAAGTAAAATAAATCAATTTATAAATGAAATAAAACAAATATAGTTAATATTTTAAACAAATTTATTTGATGCATTGATTGTCCATTGAATATTATTAGCTATTTTTGAGTAATTTTGTTCATAATTAAAAACAGACAAGCACAAACAGTCATTAAGATGATTTTCAGTCATATGAGTAAGATATTTGGATTTTATATAGTTCATATGAGAAAATGATGATTCACATAAATATGTGGGTGTAAAACATGAATGATGTCTAAGATATGCATCTTTCAATAGTGAATAATTTTCAATGGTGATATACTTCTATATATCAAATTGATCATGTGATTTCAATAAAAGGTCATTTTGTCATTCAATTAATTGCATTTCCAAGCTACCTACATCCATATTAAAGACTTCTGTGATTAATACAGCTTGATTTTTTTATATTTATTTTAGAGAATGGTGATGTGAAAAATGAAGTGATTGGTCAAAGTTTTTCAGTCTTGAAATCATTGTTGAAATTGCAGGAGAATATTTGCAAAATATTTCCAAATTCTTGATAATCATGTTTCTATGTTTGACCCGATTTCTTTTCTTAAATTTGTGAAATATTTCAAATCTTTTTTATTAATTTGAGAAATCCACATTTCCAGTTTCATTTTAAATATATTAATGGAGCTAATCATATTGGTTATTGTTTTATTTTGTCCTTGCAAATCTAGATTGGATTAATTTAATTTAGTTGTTAGATCTATTAAAAATGATAGCTTTTGCAGCCACATTGTGATGTGAAGTAAAACAGCACAAAGATTATTTTTTTCATTCAGAAAATCTTTTATATGTGGCAACAGCTTGCAGAATCTTTCTAAAACATTAACTATGCTCAACCATTTGACTGAATTATGAAAAACTAAGTCATCATAATCTGCATCAATGCTATCTAAAAATGACTGAAACAATCTTCTTTGCAGTGTTTCCATCCTAAATCCTAATCAAATTGATTATTTGAATAGTTGTATTCATAACATCATCAGGATTCAACATTTTACCGCATAATGATTGTTCATGAATTATGCAATGGTATGAAATAAACTTAAGAAAATCAATCTCTTTTACAAAATGCTTAAAATCCATTTTCACAACCAGCCATAGAAGTAGCACTATCTGTAGTAATGAAAATGATCTTTTTTAAGAAAAAGATTTTCAGATATTATGTAAGCTTTAAAAATATTGTACATGTCCTTTCCTCTTGTTCACTTTTTTAAAAATAGGATTTTGAGAAATTCTTCTTTTACAGTCAAATCAGAAAATACTAAACATACAAATATACTTGGCTGGGACATATCACAACTGTCAGTTGACTCATCAAATTAAAGTGAAAACCACAAACAATTTTCAAAATTCCAATTAAGTTGTGATCTTAGATCCATTGCCATGATTTCAACTCATCTTGTTACTGATTATCTAAAAAGTTGTATTTCTTGGATAGCATCAACAATCTCCATTTTATTTTTTAAATTGTGCAATAAGCTATCTGCTGCAGCCAAAAAAGCTTTTTTGAATATCTCATCATTTGTAAAAGGCTTTTTGTGCTTTATAAAAATTTGACACATGCAGAGAGATGTATGGAAAGTTGATTGAATGGCACAATTATTATTATTATTATTATTATTATTATTATTATTATTATTATTATTATTATTATTATTATTATTATTATTATTATTATTATTATTATTATTATTATTATTATTATTATTATTATTATTATTATTATTATTATTATTATTATTATTATTATTATGATGATGATGATGATGATGATGATGATGATGATGATAATGATGATGTGTTTATTACACCCTTTTAGACAAATGATTCAAACAAGAAATATACCAGCAGTTGAGAACTAAATACCTTATAAAACAGATTAGATTTAGGCCAGGTTAGAGTTATCATGTACAAATTCTATTTTAACTACTAAAATATAAAAATTATTTTAAAATAAATTAAAGATTGATGCTATATAATGATATCACTTTTTTCATTGACTGTGTTAGGCACAATACTTTTTAAATGCTTTAAATTTAAATGAAAACCATTAATTTATTTGTGAAAATATTTTCAACTAGAAAAATTCAACTAGCAAATGCAAAATATTACATAAATATCTCCCAAATGAGTCAATTCTTTTACTTACTTTACTCAAAAAATATAATGTAAAAATCTTTTTAGATCTTATTCTTAATATCAGTATGTTCGAATTTCCATATAAATGGCAATGAATCATCTTACAATTAAATATAATTTGTAACAGTTAGTGAAACCTAACTAATACTTGCTAGTAGAAATATTCTTGGACTGTAACCTACTTATTTTTCTCATCTATCAAAACCTAGATCTAAATTTAATTTTCAATAACAACTTTCTTCATCAAATCTTTATCTTGAGAACTTGCTTGTTATTAACTTATTTTCTTGCTGAATACTCTCAACACTAAACTTCTAGATAAACAGTCAAAAATTAGTAAGAGTTACAGAAAGTGTTTCCATTTGTATAAGTTTCCTTTTTACTTATATTTTCTAACTGGAATAAAATGAGATGATGTCTCTTAGAAACTGCATTAATTAGCTATTAAGTAATAATGAATATCAACTAGAAATTTAAAGTACCAGATTTATCTGGGTTAAATGTAAGTGAACATACAATGACTATAAAAATAAAAAAATTTGATGTAATAAGATGTGATTGATGAATATCATATATTATTCTATGAACATTTTAATGCTCAAGCTATTATTTTACGATAGCATCATAATATTAGTTACATGAATCAGCTTCAGGTAGTAAAGTTTAACATCAAGCTACACTTTGAGATTAAAATAATAATTTTCTTATAATTTGAATTATTATTTTTATTTTAGAAAATATTAGGCATATATATATATGCAGCATCATCTCTTTCTGATTTCATCACAGTATGAAAATCAAAACATATTTATATATTACACATATTAATTAATTCAAAAAATATAACTTTAGTTTCAATATATTAAAACCTAATAATTATTAACATTAACAAAAAAATTCTAGCTCTGGTATATTTATTTTTCCTTTTATGTCAAAACAATTATATTTGTTTAGCAGCTTAGGTAGATAAAGTTTTATTAATAAGAATTAGTCTTTCTCCAATTTAATCACTTTACTTCATCAAAAATAAACTAAGTAAATAAATAATTAACAAATCTTAATTGACATAATGTCACCAAAGAAAGTCTCTAATAGTTTTTAGTGGTGTGAATTATAAATTATTCAGAAAAAACAAAAATGTCTTCTCTTAGAAACTACATTAATATGTCAAGATTTATTCTATTTTCTTTTTATTAACTAAAGAATAAAACCGAATATACAAAAATTTAAATATATATTTTCTGAAAAAAAAAAACTCCATAAACAATAATGACCAATAAAACTTTATAACGTATTTAAATATTTAATTTAAAATGTTAGTGTATTTGCAATTAAGTATGTGTATATATGTATATAAGATAAACGGTTTTTAAATAACCCATTCCAAGAACAAGTGCATGGCTATGAATCTTTTAAGAAGGAACTGTGAAGAAGATATTATAAACAGGTAGAGAACATTTAAGGTTTCTAAAAGAAAGATTCTATGCTTGCTTGTAACCTGAAAGAAATATCTAATTTCAACCACTCTGAATTGGATCTGGACATTATAGGTATGACAGATAAATGCTATGTATACTGTATGCATTTATGTGTAAAATATGTATAATAAAGCAAAAATTTCATTGGCAAAAAATGATTATATATTTCTATATTTCTAATTCGCACATATATATGTTTCCTTTTTTAATATATATATATATATATATAATGTTTCAATTGGATGATGGTATGATCCAGTATAAACATCAACACAATATTAATATAAGCAACAAGTTTATGTATTTATGGCAAATTTTAAAATATATGTTTATAAATATAAAATTTTCATGAATTTTATAGATAAAATTATTGAAAGATTAATGAAATTTTCTATGCATTTTTTAATAAATATAACTCAGGCAAGATGTGACAAAGCAAGCATATAAGTCAAATTTGAAGTTACACTTATAGCTCATACAAATTAGATTAATATAAATACTGTTTGTTAAATGAAATAATTTGATTTTCCTACCTAGTCTTTAATTATTTGATTGCTTGGTGCTAATAATAAAAAATTCGAAAATATAATTCAACTTTCAATAATATATATATATATATATATATATATATATATATATATATATATATATATATATATATATATATATATATATATATATATAGTAACCAATCTAAAAAAAGCATAAAGAGCTAGGTTGAAAAGAGAGTGTTTATTGGGAAATGTGTTTGTTTTCAAATGTAAACTTTACAGAAATTACAACTAAAATAAAAATATACTTATTTATCTATTTGATAAATAATAATAATAACTATTCTACAACCTAATACTATATGTGATTGTATTAGAAATAAATATGTCAATATTCTATGATAGACTCATAGTATAATTTTAGTATATTCTTTTATACCTGGACTATATCATACTCCATAATAAATAAAGAATTACTCTAACAATTTAATTTTCTCAATCCTGTGTTATATGTATTATTAAATTGGTAATTGCCTCAGAGTTCTGATTTAAATTTAGTAAATCATTATTATAGAAATTATAATCTTAAAATCAAAATTAGTTCTGTTCTGGATATAACTAAGATATCAAAGAGAATTAGTTGTTTCTTATCATACCTTAAGAAATATATGTAATAATATTATAATTCAATGTCTGTACTTCTTCAAAGCAATATACATAATTATATAATTGAATATTTATAAATCCAGTAATGAGATATATTTTAAAAATTTTATTCACTTAGTAGAACTTTTGACTATCCTTGTGGTCTTTGTCAACTAACACTTTGAAAGGCTAACCTTCCCACAACTTCTACCTGCTAATTAAGTCATGTTTGAATTTGTGTATTAGCATAGCTTACTTTTATTTTTTTGTTGTTATTTTTTTCAATTTTTAATATTTTAATGTTGTTGTAATTGAAGTTAAAACCATAAATACATAAATTACTATGGTCGTGAAAAACAGATGCTGAAACATTATTATCTACTTTGCAATTTTGATTCGATTTCTGAACTCTTTTTAACAACAGCAAGTGCTCTTTAGTTCTTTTTCCAATGTACATCTTGATTCACCTATATATCCACTACCACAACTACATACCCATTTATAAATGATACAATTTTTATTTATAAATAGGTTTTATATTTAGAATTATTTATTAATTTGTTTAATGTAGGAGGGTGTGTAAAATGCAATATCACATATACCTTTATAAATCTTCCATATAATTCATTAATCTTTTTTGAATGAGTGAATTGTTTATCCAGTAATAGTATTAATTCTCAACCATCATACAATTTTTAAATTCTGACAATTATATGTCTTTGTTACATGATATACTATGTTCTCTAGCTTACCCTATCTTCAAATTTAATACATGGTTAGAACCTCAACTAACTCATATGGTTTATAACCATCAATACCATGAGAGTACTTTACCATATAATATAGCACTTATTAAATCATATATACTCTCTCCTGGGGCTCATATAAAAGGTAAAATGTTCTGTGTTTATTTATTTACCTACTTTGGATACCTTGGGTTATCAAACAACAGGAAACTTAAATCAAAGACCCATGAAACATGTAACAAAATAAATATTAATGTGTCAATGTGAAATTGTAAATTAACTCAAGCTTAATACAACATCTCCAATACAAAATATAATAACAAACATTACATTTATACTCAATCTTAATAATAAGTTAAATAGTTATTTGTACCTTTATCATCCTAGTATTCTAGTGAGAATTTTATTAATATCATATTTATAACAATAATAATTTTAAAATATATATTTGAAACAAATCAAAAATAAAATAAAATCCCTAGTTTCTGAACAAACTTCTTTTGCTCTGTTCCATAGTGATAGTATAACTCCATGTTTTGTGTTTCTGGTGTGATTGGATATATTGGCTATGTATTTTTCTGCATGTGTAGGTTTTCAGCAATTTAGAAAAAGAAAAGATCTATATAGAATGATCTATATAGAACAAACTCTTATGTAAAATGGTTATCCATCAACTGTTATTAAGAAAACTTTAAAAAGACAAAAAAGAACCAGGAAGAGAAAAGACAATCATTGGTATTGTGGTGTACCCATACATTCCAAAAATAGCAGACAAGGAAAATCTGCAATCAGTATAACATCAGAAAAAGCTTTTCAGAGCCATAATACCCTATGAAGAATTCTAACATCTACAAAGCCTAAACTTGAAATAATGAAAAGGAAAAACTGCATTTATGAAATACATTGTAAATGTGGAAGAACATATATTGGTGAGACTAGTAGTCCCATTGAAAAGCACTTGCATGAACATAAAATGGTGATTAGAAGAGGTAAACAACAGTGTCTAAGGTAGTAGAACATGTATGTGCCAATGAACATATGTTCAATTGGGAAAATACAAAAATATTGGATAGAGAAGAAAAGGTACAAAAAAATTAAAGAAGCTGTTCACATAACAATAGTAAAAATCCCATAAGCCAACCCAGTGTGACTATCCATAATGTATGAAAACCACTAATCAACCTTGCTCTTAGGGACAAGTGAATAAATCAGTAGGAACCTTATAGACAAGTATATGAAATTACTACAGACTGTTGCCTTTAGCAAGATACCTCAGTTGGTTAGAGTATTACCTTATAATTTAAAACTCAAGAATATAAAAACCCAGGTTCAAATTCCATTCTAGTACTGTTAATAGTCAGGTCAGCAACACTTGAAGAAGAAGGGAGACTAATACTCTTGAAATGTTGGCCATATACTAACGTGTTTGATGTGCTATTACTAACAGTTGAATGTACTTGGAATATTTAAATAAAGTTAATTTTTTTAAAGACATTCAATACATATATTAGAACATTCTCTACATCTCCTCTGCCACTGCCTTTCCCTTCAACCTTACAGAGACCTTATAGCCTCTATGCTAAAAGACAAAAGGTCTACATTATCTACTCTCCTTGACAACATGCTATGTGGATCCATCCTGGAGATATGCTCATCAATGTTCATATTATTTTCACTATGGTTCACCCATTGCTGGATCACTGTTAATCATGATCTGGATCATCTGCTTGACTTATGATAAAATTAAAAACATTAAGAGGAACCAGAATTTGGCCCTTCTACATCTTTGAAGCCACATGGAAGCTGATTGTTATGCCCCCCTAGAGATGGTGCCTTGCATAGCTAGATGGAAATCTATTTTGGAAACAATGACTAAGTGATTGGTGTGGATTGCTTTGGGATTGATTATTTTTGCCTCTCTCCTCAAGCCTATCCCTCAGACCCTACATTATGACCTTGGAATTTATGCTGGTCTGATTTACCAATGTAATTCTGTAGTTTTTTTTCCATGAACATAACTTTGGTGTTATCTTTATACATTTTGAGTCATACAAGCTTAGTCACCAATCTCCAAGATATCAAATTCTGGGCCCATTCCTTGGATCTTATGAATCATTAGTCCTTTTAGATTGTGCAGCACAGAACATTTCATCATTGAACTTTTATTTTTCTTAAAAACCATATAATGTATCTCATCAATAATTTGATCATATGAGTTGTATCCACATTTCAGAATAAAATTGTCTATATTTTTATAATAAAAAAAAAGTTGGCTATATAATTTTGTAATATAATTATTGGATGAATGATTTACTAATATTTTCTATTTTGAATATTTTCCACTAATATCAAATTTGTGAGGGTGTGATTTTTGTCTTCATAGATATAATGAAAATCAATAGTGTTTTTTTTTTTTTGTAAAGAAAAAATTGAACTATACACATTTTGGTAAATGTTAATAACTAAAGTCTATTTGCAATATGTTTTAGATAATTTGTTAACTAATCTACTATACTAGGTAGTATTGCAAAAGACATTTTAATTCCATTTTTGATCACTTTATAATACCAATAACAGAGGCTAGATTTACTTCATTAACACAATAAAAGCAACTCAATATTTTTTTTACAGTTTATGGCTATGTCTATTAATTACAATGAGAGAATATAAGGTTACAATATGCATATACATATATATCCTCATATGATTTCACTTACCACATAAATTCATAGATATGCTCAATTCTAATTATAACAAATAGGAAAAAAATATTATTGTTAATATTGAAAAAAGAATAGTAAAAACAATCAAAAACATATACCAAGTAAAGTATACTAATTTTAAAAAATGAAAATATAAATAAATATGTAAAAATCTCAGTAATGTTTTTCATGTTAATTCTGTATATACTTTGTGTTGTCAAATCTGTTATGTCTGCTATTAATGACAATAATCTATTTTTAATTTCCAGTGAAGAAATATTGATTAAAAAATAAGGTTTTGCAAATTATTAATTCTCATTATAATATTTAGTTATTAGAAGCTACTGGAAACAAAAAAAGGCTGGCTAAAGAAAGTTACTCCAACGAATAAAATGTATAAACAAAGAGAATGGTGAGATTGAGTAAAGGTGAAATAATGCTAATATTCTTGCACATAATCTTTTTTTATAATATGAAAATGAAATAATAAATTTATTTAAAACTTATTTAAGCTTTTTTTTTATTTTTATTATTAAATTTTGATGTCTAGATACATATATGGGATTTATATTTTAATTTTAATAATTTTTTGTAACTTTTTAGAGTAAATTATTAAGTTAAACTTAATTAATATTATAGACTAAAAAATTAAAATGCCTCCTATCAGAAACTGTCAAAACCATTCTCCCGTATTTTCTTGATTTTTTTATAACTGTAAATTTATTTTTCATATTTATAAAGAGTTTTTAGTATTTAAATTGTATGAAAAGTATTAAAATTTGGAAGAATCATTATTAATTTTTTCCAAAAATATTTTTATAGCTTGTAAAATAAAATAAAGTGTTTTTATTATGACTATTTACTTCTGTTTATTTCTGCTTATTAGTTAGTATTGTTTATTTGTACAGTTAATTTTTATTTTTAAAGTAATTTCATTTATTGAATTCATACCTTGGTTGGAAAATGTAACAATTGAAGAATAAAAATAGAAAATATTTTATTTATTCAACAATAAAACTGGAAAAAAAAATTTGAAAAAAAAAAAATGTTGAAAATGTTGGCTTTTATTACAGATACTAGAAATCAGTTATATACGAATAAGACAATAAAAAGAATTAATATTGGTTATGATTATTTGGTGATAATAGTAACCTATTGTCTAATTATATCTCAATAATTTGTTGGTGAATTAAAAGAAAAGCAAAAAAGAACATCGCCGTCAATTACATTGTTTTCATTTAAAATAATGCAGTAACAATAACAATACAAATGATTTTATGATTAAAATGATCTTTTATTATTTATTTTAAAACGCTGCTGTTTTCCTAAGACTGCTAAAATGTTTTCTATTTTTTTTATATTAGTGCAATTTATTTATTTTAATAATAAAATATTTGGTTAAGACTTGTAGAGGTCCCTACTATCGCATTTTTACGCGCATATTCTTGAGATAACAGCCTTAGTAAATATTACTTAGATAATTTATCATAAAGGAAATTTAAAGTTGAAACATAATAATGTCATTTAATAATAATAAAAAAGTCCTATTGCATTGAATAATTTTTAAATGTTTGTGATGATTGTATTGGTAATAAGATAGTCAATTGTAAACAAAAATAATAACTATTCCTTATGACTGATATTTAATTAAAATGATATACTGTACTTATTTTAATAAAGTAAAATAATATTTTTTGTTAAGTATACTTTTAAAAATATTTTAAAATAATAATTTGAAATTCTATTCTCATTATAGAAGATCTTAAATATCTAATTGTATAATTTCTGCCTGCATAAATCTTTATTAATTACCAGTAATTTAACATAAAAATTTAAATAACTTAAACAAATTTTTTCTTTGAATTTTGCTAAACAATTTGTTCACTTGAAAGATAATCTCATGAACTACAAATTACATTTCTTAATTTTTTTTGTTTTCTTATACGTTTATTTATTTGTCCTACAACTAAATATATTTTCGATGTCAAAAAATATTTATATAAATTACATTCTCATATGTACATATTATTTTTCAAATACTTAACTAAACTTTATTTTTTTAAAATTTAATGCACAGACAGATTAAAAGGCAGAATATAAAATGAACATAGATATAAGTTTTTAAATAATCTCTTCTTTCCAATATAATTCTGAAGAGAAACTATAAATAAGACATACCTCATGAGGCTATCCAACTGCTAGATGCTGAAAGTTTGGACATTTTTAACATTTGAGATATTCTCTAGCTAAAAATATCTAGATACATTTATTCATAAACATTGCTACATTAAAGAAAAATGCTAAGCTGGACCAGAAATAAATTTAAAGTATTTTCTGGTACAGATTTGAATCTGGATCATAGAAATAGTTATGTCATATCTATATTATGAAATTGTTCTATATATATATATATATATTATATTTTGAAATATTTTTATTGATATCAAGTCCAGTGTTACTTAATAGTTCAAAACTTATTAATAGTTATATTTTTTACAATAAAAATAATAAATTATCACTTATAATGAGCATTATTTTCAATAAATATAAGCATATTCTAACAAGAAGTTTTTAATATATTTTCACTTTTGTTATATATATATATTCTATTTAAGAAAAACTATTTGCAATATTATTTATTATAATTTAGAAATTTATGTTAAAAGATATACCTGATATATCAAACCATACATGAATATAATTCAGGCTTTTATAACTATATTATATTACCACCATCATCATTTTCAATCATTATCAATTCATGGTAGTGTAAAGGGTTTTCCAAGTTTAATCCAGTTTCTCCAATCTCTAGTCTCTCTTTTCTATATGCCAACAAACTTTATTATTTCATCTATACATCTCACATATGATTGTATTATCTTAGAATCCAGTTTAAGATTTTAATTATGTATCTGCAATGTGTCCATTTAATTTCTATTAACAGTTTTTAATTCTTTTAATGACAAACATTTCTTCTCTCATGCATGCATTTCACTTTTGATTTTTGCTTGTTATTTCTAATATACATCTCTCAATATTTCATTGAATGGTCTGAAGTCTCTGTATTGCTTTTTTGTTAAGTGGCTAAATCTTAGATTTATGAATAACAACTGGTAAAAACCATTAATTAAAAACTTTCCTTTTTAAAAACATAGGCAATTATTCAACCAAAAGCTTTATATCCAAGTTTAATTCTATGATTAATGGTATATATTATGCTTCCATCTGTATTAATAATTTGACAAAAGTATTTGTAGTTGTAATCTTCTAATTTACCATCTTTATTTTCTTCTATTGAGAAATGTTTTTTTTTAGCAATTATCTTTAGTTCTACTTATTTTTATCTGATAACTCTTGCAACATTTCCTGAAAATTTGAAGCATTATTTTCAAAAACAACTATATTATTTGCAAAGTCTGGATGACTTAAATAATTATCCAGGTACTTTTATTCCATTAGCAGTAGTTCTCCCATTAATCCACAAAATACTTCTTATAAAGCTGCTATAAAATGTTTTGGAGCAATGTTAATCTCCCTACTATGACCATGTCATCGAATCATTGTTGCTGTATTGTTATAACTATCTTTTAGAATATGACAATATCCTGGGTCTATATCTTGATTATACACTATTTTAATCATTGTAAAAATTCTTGCAGAATGGCCACTCATATTTATGGATAATTTTATAACTTTTCTCAATACATGGATGTGGTCATATGTATTAGTTGTATGGGATAGACCCAATAGCTGAATGGAGATTGAAGAACTGTGTTTAAGTCCTTATAATTTACATCTAAAACACCAAGTATATAAAAATTGTACTTGTATTCAATCAAATATTAAAATATAAATAATAATTTTTAACATAAATAAACTGATTCTTCCTGGCAATTTCAAAGTATAATAATTACATAATAAAGTAATTAAAGCAGAATAGTTTTGAATATTTTGCAGGTAATATTTTTCCGTCATTTTTTTTCTCTTTATATTTAATGTATAAGAATCAGCCTCTTCATAAAACAGACATTTATATTACTATGTTTTAATTAAGCTCATTTTTAATGAAAGTTTTTTTTTTTTTTTTATTTTGAAAATGACAGTGCTTCTTAATTTTTTTATTATTACTCATAATCGGATTTAATAAGATAATACTTTTAATGATCTTTAGTATTATAGAAATTTGATAAATTTTGCTTTAATATAAAGATAGAAATATCAATATTCTACATATTTTATTATTAGAGTATTTTAAATTAAAATACAACATAATATCAACTGCATAGCCCTTTATGCTCTGTGTAGTGTCAGAGATGCGGAGGAAAGAAATCAAGTTTTTTGGGCTGCAGTTTTGTCTCAGTCACTTTGGTGTTCAAACTTTATATAGATTTGCAAGCAATTAATCATTTGATAATTATAAAAATTAATTGCGAGCGTAAATTTAACATTAATAAAAGTTAACGTGTAGTTGTAAAAGCATATTGCTAGAAATATTGTATTGGTAAGAACTTAGTTTAAAAATTTGAAATCCCTAGCTCTTCACTTTTATAAAAAAGATATATTACAACTATCTTTCACGTAGCAATATTTAACAAAAAATTAATTTGAATTTTATAAGACAATACTAAATTCAAAAATGTTAAGAACCAGAGGTAAAAAAAACTTGAAGCAGTATTTAAGATAAATTATTATTTCTGGAAAATATAATTTTAAGATCTCTCTGAATTCCTGTAGAATTTATTCTAAGATGGTAAAAATGTCCTTCTGAATAACATTAATAAATATAATACAGTAACAATAATAAAAAACATCAACAATTATACTCCTCTTTTGACTTCATTAGGTGTTTCAAATAAAGTTCTCTTGCGTAAAATGAAACTTCTTTTCATTGAAGCAAGACATGTTGATTTTGTACTTAAATTAAATTTAAATGCGCTCCCAACAAGTTATTTTTTAGTGACCAGCAGAGGCTTCATTAGGATTTCGTCTCAGTGTCAATTGTGTAGATTATATGATGAGACAATTCTCCATATTTTCTATATCTGTCCTGCTCTTAAGTCGATTAGGGACTTTATTGTTGCAAATATCTCTCTGGATCTTAGGGATGCTCTTTCTGTTTCTAACACTCTTAAGAAGGGATCATTTGCAACAATAAGATTATCTATCTTTATAACATTTTCTTTATGGTTGACACGTTGCAGACTCATCTTTGGTCATTCTCAGGACTCGGCTCTAAGTGTCTTTATTAAGCTTCTTGATCAAGTCAAGCAGCGAGACTCTCTGCTTTTGCCTGTGAGTCTTCATGATGATACTTGGGTGAAAGTTTTATTTTCCTCTTAATCTTATTAAGATACCCTTTTCTCTACATTGACTTTTTCAAGTTTCATTCTGAATGCTATGTAAATTTTTATAAAGTTTAACTGTATATTACTATGTTACTATGTTTAATAAATATATTTTAAAACTAAATAATAAAAAAATTGTATTTAATCTAATTTAATCTGTTAATATTCAGCAGTCAAAAAAAACTACTTAAATAAATATAGTAGGCATTACATGTTAAGGCAGCTAGGGTGCTTCATAGTTGAATGACCTTTATATATGAAGGCCAACTGTGAATAACAAATAAATAGTGTCTGACCAAGAACATTTACTGCCTTGTAGGGTAGGAAGTTGGTTTATCAAAGGCTTTATGAAAGTCTAAATACTGTATCTGATATAAACAGTCCTTTCTGTCTCCATCTTTTCCTTCTTTAGTCACATAAGTTATTTTAGGGTTTAACTATCAAGAGTCTCTCATGCTAATGGATCATTTTCTTATATTAATAACAATGTGATTTGTGTTTGTGCAACAACATTTTTTTTAACTACACACACACATCATTTCCCTTTAATTTTTTTCTCAAGCCTTAAAAAATGAAGAAAGCTGTGATAGAGACAGGTTTAGAAGAATGGTGGTTTTAAAATGTGATCCTTTCCTTATAATAAGTAAGAAGTGGGTTTAGAATTGGATTTCAGTGAAACAAAAACTTAAGTTTAAGCAGTCATAATTTATGAATACTCTTACTTAATTGTGGTATAAAAGTCATTAGTCTCATATCATCTGGATATGTTGTTGTGCCTAGTGGATTACTCATTTTACTGGTAAAAATAATGAGAATAGTAATAATAATATCAGTAGTAATGGTATAGCAAAAGTAGCACTAAAAATAAGTGATTTATTTTTTCTAAATATAGGTTTATGGAATGGGTAAACTTTAATTGAAACAAAACCTTAGGATGGTAACTATATTGTTGATGAAAGAGCTAACAAGATTTAAAATCAAATTAACTGTTCTTCATGTGATTCTCTGAGAGGAAAGAATTTTATTAGAAAAAATAGATGGATACACATTTTTTGGAAAGACATCAATCAGTGGAAGTGGAATGTATGGTGTTGCATTTGCTCTAAAGTCTAATTCATATCCTCTGCAGATGTAATTTTTCATTGTAACAATCAAATGCTAATAAAGTACTCATTTTACATAAGCCTATACTCCTCTCTTAGATTCAGAGAATTCATATAGAGAAAGCTTTTATTCTTTATTGGATAGTATTATTACACCAATGCCATTAAAAGACCAAAATTTCCTTCTTGAAGATTTTAATACATAAATTGACTATCACTAACAACTTTGATTAACAGAAAAACCATTAAAAAAATATATGGATGCATCCATTCTCAAAACAATGGTAACTAATAATTTTACATTACAGTTAAGAGTAAGAGTATCAGAGAAGTTTACATCTCACATTCACTTACAAGAACAGATTATTGGAAAGATCATAAAATTAGTATGCTCTATGATTATTGTTCCCATCATATCAACAAGAAAATTGATGTCCATTGTTTAGAAGAATTTTCTATATGTATTAAATTTCAACAGCCATTAAATAATAAACTAGCTTATTTGGAATTTCAGGACTGTTCTGTTACTGAAGCAAAAAATTCTTTTAAGGAATGGGTTATCCATATAAGTAAATCTATTTTTGGGTTCATAAAAAGAAGAATCATGACTGATATTATCTTATTATTAATAATGTTTAATTAAAAGTAAGTATATGATTTTTTTGCTTGATGAATAATAGATCATGTGTGAAACTTCATAATAAATATGAAGATCTGAAATAATGTTGAAAATTTACTGATTAACTAAAACTTCAAAAAATTATAGATATTTTCCAGTTATGGATTCTTTTTGTGGAATGAAAAGCAACATATAGATCTGAAAAAATAATACCACAATTCCATTAAACCAGCAAAGGCACTCTCTTATGTGTTGACACTGATATTCTGAAGAGATAGGAGTATTTTGATTATCTTGAATAATAAAATAAAAATTGAGATGGCAAGTTTTATCAAATTGATTTTAGCAAAGATATCCGACCATTTCTTTATAATTTTAAAAATGGAAAGGCTGAATGTTTTGTTGAAATATTCAGAGAAGTTTTAAATATAATAGTGAAACATTAATTTCAATATATTGAATTTTTTTAAGAATGTATGGAATCATGAAGTTGTTCCAACTGATCTTAATGATACTTTTATTATTCCAATTTTTAAAACAATGGGAGTAGTAGACAAGACTGCAGTAATTTTCATGGAATATCATTATAAATGAATAGTTACCAGATATTAAATGTAGCTTTTGAGACTCAAAAAGTAGTAGTATAAAAAGCATATTTATTGCTAGACAAACATAAGAAAATTGTTGGGAGCAAAGGAGCAATTTTTATTGCTTTTATTGATTTGAACAAAGCATATGATTTAATTAATAGGACAAGTCTATGGCATTGTTTAAAATGTCATTGTCCATAAAATCTTTTTCATATTGTATATTTTTTACATGGTGGAATGAAAAGGCAGTTGTTACTTCAGGTTTGAAAATCTAAGTCATACATAAAAACTAGTATTGAATCAAGAATGTGATCTTGCTCCAACATTATTTTCAATTTATATGACAGTGGTGTTTGGAATTCTTTATATATGGCTTAATTAGACAGAGTTCTAAATATAAAACATATTTGGTGATAGAATTTTTGGTTTTGCATCGATTAAAAGCCAAAACAAGATTGCCATTTGTTTGGATTCTGAATTTACAGTGTGTTGACAATTATGATATTTATGATAGTTCAAAGGCTGATGCACATAACGTTACTAATGTTTTGAATGCAACATATAAATATTTACTACATTAATTATGAAAAAAAATGCCACGGCAACTTTTTTGCTTGCATGATTATCATGTTGAGATTGTAAACCAGTTTTTAAATATCTTGGTTGTTTTATAAGCAAAAAAGTAGATTTAAATGGTGAGTTATAACACAGACTCCAATTTAGTGCTGCCACTTTTAATAAGTAAAATCACAAGAAAATAACTACCATATCTACATTATCTGTATATAGAGCAGTTATTTTACTTAATGTATTATATGGAAGTGAAACTTCAACACTCTATCTGGACACAAATTTCTTTGAAAGATCCTCTTTAAAGTTTTCAAATACAATAATAAATTGTAAAAACAATCAATACGTTGTTTAACTTTCTGGATGTGATGTTACTGAGTCCACAATTTATCAAATTATACCTCTATTGGGTTGGACAAGTAAATGAAAAAACATTGTAAGACTCCTTAAAAGACTATTTTGTGGTGAAAATTTTATGAGGAGGGCAAATGCCATCTATGATGTAATGATTATTTCAAAGATATTCTGAAGAAGCTCAATGTCAATTGTTTCCACTGGGAACATATGATAGAGAGTAGAATATATTGGAGGGATACAATTGGATATGGTATTAAAGTATTTTAGAAAGAAAAGTTTTCTGCTGTGCAATGTCTAATTGTTGTCCTCCAATGTATTATAGCGTAAATCAAAAAATGTGCCAGCATGTTCTATATGTGAAAGTATTTGATATTTTCAGATTCATTTGTATAGTCATTACAAAACTCATTTCTTGAACAGTTTTTTTCCTATTTTTTTCTTTTTTTTTTTTTTTTTTTTTGGAGTTGGAATTGCCACAGTCGTTTGTAAACAGTTGTTGTAATTATTATTATTTGATTGGATATAAGTATAATTTATATATTTGGGAGTTTTAGATTTATCCATAAGGGACTTGAACACAGACTTTTAAGCTCCATATTGGTTGGGTGAGATAGAGTGGATAACTGAAGAGAGCTTAAAAATCTGTGTTCAAGTCTCTTATCATTACATATTTAATATTATTATTGTTATTAAATATTTAAATGCATTTAGGTTGTATTCCTCATATTTATATTATATATTTAAATAATTAATTTTTACATAAGAGCATTTATGTGTGAAGAAAATATATGAATATCATTTAAAATTTATTATAAAGATTTTGGAGTCTATATAATTGTGTTTAAAGTATATTTTTGCACGTTATATGTATATGCGAGATTCGTATTAGTATCTTTGAAAAACACTTACGATTTTCTTATGGCTATTTAATAAAAGTTTCATATCGCGAATAACTTTTCAATTAAACAAATTTTTATAGATGTTTTTGCATTAATTATGTGAGAAAATTTACTATATATTGGTTATAGTGTGATTATATGTGATAATTTATTTTTAATTAATATCAATGCCCCATATTTTATTCCATGTAATATCAAAAACCTTAAATGAATGTCATTATAACTATTTTCAAATACTGTCGATCCACAGTTCACTAATTTTGATCTTGCAATAAGTCAGTACAGCTGCATTTGAAACTTAATGCTTTTAATGATGTCAGTGTTATCTGTTTATTTCTCATCTATGTATTTTGTTTTTGATCTTTTCCTGTTACTCCTAATATACACCAAGATCTCCATACTACATTGAATAGTCTGAAGTCTCACCATCATGTTTATGTTAAGTATCCAAGTTTCAGACCATAAATAAGAAAGGTATAAGTATAATAAAAATCTTCCCTTTCCATACACATAGGCATATATCTTTTTAGTGCTATTTTTTATCAGAATGCATGTGTAAGTTTAATTCCATGGTTAATTTTATATATTATGTTTCCATTTGTATTAATAATCTGATGAATCAGATGTTGTTGCTAACTTGTTTTAATTCATAATTATCAATCTTTATTTTCTGAGAAGATTCATTCAACATTACTTTAGTTTTTAAAACATGTCTTTAGTTTTATTCCTTAGTTTCAATTGGTAAAATTTTCAACTTTTCCTGAAATAATAAAATATTATTTGCAAGCACAACAGCATCACCTGCAAAATTTATTATGACTTAAATATTAATTTATTTTTACTCCATAACTTCTCAATTTAATACCCAAAATACTTTTTATAAAAGTGATGTAAAAAGTTTTGGAAATATGGAATTATTCTATCATGATATTAATATTACTCTTACTATCCTTATATATTCTAATTCTTGCTATTGCACTTGGAAAAGTATTCTTTAAAATATGACTATATCTTAGATCTATCTGTTGACAATGTCTTTTTATAATCTACAAAAAACATAATGGTAACTTATTTTCATTGGTTTTATTTACAACTTCTCTCAATAATTGAATGAGATCCACTGTGCTAAATATATGTTTAAATTTAGCTTGTTTTTTCACTTGGTTATAATCTAAAATTCACTATAGATAAGTTGTAATTGCTTTAATAAAATTTTTGTATAGAACTGATAGAACACTGATTGGATTATAATTTCTGATATATCTCTAATCAACTTTCTTAAACATAAGTATTATGACTACATTCTTCAAATCATATGATACATCTTAATTTCATTATTCCCTATAACTTTATAGATTTAATTGCATATCTCACTTCTTTATTTAAAATGATGGGCAATTTAGAAAGTGTAGTAATTATATGAGTAATTTGTTTTTTTTTGTTCTTTATTATTATATAATTATTTATGGAAGTCTTCCACACATTTTGCAATGTTATATATTTTTATTAATAATTACATCTTTTTTTTTTATTACAGAAAGAAAATTCCAAGATATACTTTTAGAATTTTGAGAATTTTATTAACTTCTTTATCTTTTCTTATCAATTCTCAATTATATTTTCTTATATCATTATTGTATTTTTTGTATCAATTTACAAATCCTAAATATTCAATTCTTCTTAATATTTATTCATATATTCTCTTGTCTCAGTAGAAAATTTCATGGTAAATTCCTATTTTTTGTACCAGTTACCTTTCTTGTAGTTCTTAATAAAGTAATTTTATCAATTTCAATCAAGTTGGAGCCATTTTCAAAGACTGTTATTATTTTAAAATAATTAACAAATTTTAATTTTATACTATTGGAATGTTTTTGAAGGTTAGGAATATCAATTTTTAACACTATCTTTAATCCTTTAGTCTTGCATCAATATGTATCTTGTGTCTCACTAATTGATAACCAGATCTTGTATTAAATTTATTATGAAAATTATCATTTTGAAGTACATATTTCCTGTTAATCAATCTATAATCCAATTCTGCTTTGTCTTCATTTGGATGTTTTATGTATATTTCCATTTAGCATTTTTATCAACGAAAGAATTTATATAATTTTTATTTTTCTGTGAATTCCTTAGGTCTTTGGTCTATCTCATTTCTATCATCATATCAAATTTGCTCACAACATTTTCACCTGTCAATTGTTAATCAGTTTTCATATTAAAGACATCCATAATAATTTAAAAATGTCATTGCTCTGATCAAAAACATTGTACTCATTTATATAAAAATACACTACTTCTTCATTATAATGAGAATTTGTTGGGCATAAACTTGAATTATCTGCATTTTATATCTTCCATTAAGTTGAATGTCTAATCTTTTGGTCTACTGATATGCTCTCAATATCCACAAATATTGTTCTTCCATTTTTTATTTATAATCAATCCCACTCATGCTTTCAATATTTATGCCTTTGTAGTAAAGTATTTATCCACTTTTTAAATCAATTAAGTTTTAAATTTATTCTAACACCACAAATGTAACAATGTCCATTTAATATAAAACAGTTTTTCCAACTCATACAAAAGTCATCTGTAGTTGCTTGATTAAATCAAAAGATTATCATTGAATATCATCCAGAAGTCTGCATTCAGATAATTCACAACATCTTCAATCTCTGTCCATGAATTGATACCTTTTCTAATGGTTTTACAGCCTCTTGGGATTAAGGATCATAATTTGTTTTTGTCTGTCATGATTATAAATATATACATCTAAGATGATTTTGACATGCACATTTATCTTGCCTTCAAGAAATTCACTGGATATTTCACTTAAGAACTATGGGGTAACAGCATAAAGGCTGTGATGTTTCTTGATCTTAAATTCAGAAATAAACAATCATTAAACTTATTTCTCTGTCTGATTCATATTAGCAAAAAGTTATAAAGTAAACATTACAAATGTGTCTTGTTCAATTCTTTTAATGTTTTAAACGGGAATAAAAGAATCTTCTTTTAATTAACAGTAATCTTCTTTCTGCAGTGTCACATGTACCTTTATATATGTAAATTAATGAAGGTTACAAAAATGAAGTCAATCACATTATCTATATCTGTTGTAAAATAGACAGTTTGGCTGAACTATATTTGATGATCTCTAGCTTTATAAATGAGATTCTAGTTTGTAAAGCATTGAACATTTTTTGTGTGAAAGCAAAACATTTATCTACATAGCACTATTTAGAAAATCTATTTATATGAAATTGAAAGATATACATGACTTTCATAATAACTAATAATTTTTTAAAAAATTTACAGTCATTTATCATATGACAATTAATTATCCACCATAAGATATTTATTAAAATCATTCATATATTTTGCTAATAGCATTGGTGTCAATTAATATATAGAGAATTTATAGTAACATCAAAAAATTTTGAATTTTAAGTAGACAGTTATTTACAATCTTAAGTACAGTGAAGCAATCTGTAATTGGGGACAAAAAAGAGGATTTTTTTTATATATATGGCATTAATATTTAAATTGAAAAATGATTAATATCACTTTTATCAAAAAGAAATCTAGATTTAATACAGATAATATTAAAATTATTCAAAGTCAGATCAAATATTCTATTGTGTAGTTTAAAGAATTATTATTATGTATTAAATTAAAATTATTAACTCAGTGTTTTAATCATATTGCTTTATGTAATTCTAAGCTATGAAAAAATCTGTAGTATTAAATTATCAGTAATCATAATATAATTTGATTATTTTGTAAGATATAATTAAATATTTGTTAATATTGAATCAGAATCATTAAGAAACATACCAAAATGCATTTATGTATGTATATATATATATATAACCTATAAACATTTTTGTGTATTTAAAATTACTTTAAACCAAATTTATTTATTATTGTGTAATATAATATTAAGAAATTGAAATTTTAAAATTCTAATTGAGATCAAAGAACAGTCACATACTATCATTCCTAATAGCAATACTAGTATCTCTATCTTGCCTTAATATTGCCTTAAAATAGCATATCTATTGTCAAAAAGCATACTGTTATAAATTCTGTAATAATTTGAGTTTCTATAAGCATTATAATGCAATAATTCTCAATACTAGATGATTAGTTTAAATTGAATATTTTTATATGTAAACCGTGAACATTTTAATAAAACAATGCAATGTATTTGGACAATTTATAATGAAATAAAAAATAATAATAATAATTCATTTTACTTTTATTTATAAATGTACATCTACAGTTAAATACCAATTACAGATTTCATATAAATTAGATATAGTCAAAGCAAACAAGAAATATAAATCACTTATAATAGGAATTAATCTCTTATACATATAAAGATATAAAATAATTGTTTAAAATAAAAATGAAAAAAATTTTTTATCAATAAATTCATTAGGTATTAGAGAGTATCATTAAAATTAACTATTGAAAAAGTAAAGCCCAGGTTCTGAGAATATGTCAGAGTCAATACCCCTGAGGGCTCTCTCCCAATACAAATATTTTTACAATCATAGCCTTTACAAAAATGAGATATATTTTTTTAAAAAACAGAGTAAATGAAAGGATTCTATAATAGTTTCCAAAATTGAATCTGGTAAATCAATGTATCAGTTGTTGCTGAATAAAAAACTTGATTATAAAAGTTTATTATTAAAAAATGATAAAAGAATTAGGATTGATCAAATTCAAAAAATTAACTAAATTATTAATCACATGGAATACCATTCTGACTATAATATATCTAACAATTCAAAACAAAGCAAAACTCTCCATATAGTAGTGCCATCTTGTGCTAACAAGAGCAATCAATGGATAACAGAAGGTTTGTGCATAAAATCCCTATCTAGTGCCTACTCATCCAATATCCCCAGACTAGTTTCTGGCTTGTGGCCTTCATCGGTGAGGAGCCTTGGATCTGAGAGCACTGCACCTAGATCTTAGGATCTAATGCAATCCTCCAGCAGCCACCTTTTAACTCTATTTAACTACAAAACTATGAGAATGAAATTGAAACCACAATTAATATTTTCAATCCAAGCTCAATAGCTTATATAGTAATATGGATCTGAACTCAATTCAGCACCCATACAATTTGGTGTCTTTGGCTCTTTAACAACCATAGCCACCACTACCCTATTAGGCAGGATTGGTGTTAAACCACTAAACATCACATGATCACTATCTCATACTAGCACATAATTGTTATTAAACAATTCAAAACAAAGCAAAACTCTCAATATAGTAGTGCCATCTTGTGCTAACAAGATCAATCAATGGATGCCAGAAGGGTTGTGCATAAAATCCCTATCTAGTGCCTACTCATCCAATATCCCCAGACTAGTTTCTGGCTTGTGGCCTTCATCAGTGAGGAGCCTTGGATCTCAGAGCACTGCACCTAGATCTTAGATGTTAGCACAAGATGGCACTACTATATGGAGAGTTTTGCTTTGTTTTGAATTGTTTAATAACAATTATGTGCTAGTATGAGATAGTGATCATATGATGTTTAGTGGTTTAACACCAATACTGCCTAATAGGGTAGTCATGGCTATGGTTGTTAAAGAGCCAAAGACACCAAAATGTATGGGTGCTGAATTGAGTTCAGACCCATATGACTATATAAGCTATTGAGCTTGGATTGAAAATATTGTTTTCAATTTCATTCTCATAGTTTTGTAGTTAAATTGAGTTAAAAGGTGGCTGCTGGAGGGTTGTATTAGATCCTAAAATCTAAGTGCAGTGTTCACACATTCAAAGCTCCTCACTGATGAAGGCCACAAACCAGAAACTAGTCTGGGGATATTGGATGAGTAGGCACTAGATAGGAATTTTATGCACAAACCTTCTGGCATCCATTGATTTGCTCTTGTTAGCACAAGATGGCACTACGATATGGAGAGTTTGGCTGTGTTTTGAATTGTTTAATAACAATTATGTGCTAGTATGAGATAGTGATCATGTGATATTTAGTGGTATAATATATCCACATGTAAAGTCAATATAGGAAATAATATTGCTTGCAATTATCTTGAATCCACTCAATGACTTATTCAATACAAATTTCTAACAACCTAATTGATATTTTAGGCAGCAGAATTCTTTGCATTTAATTTTTTTTCCAAATGTATATTCACATAGACATAATAAATAAGAAATAGAATATGGTCTCATATTAATGCAAGACAAAGAAAGAGAAAGAAAAACACATACACAAAGAAAGATTGGATGGGGGATAATTAAATCAATAGTAAATGAATTATTGTGTATTTATATAGAATATGTAAAAAGTATGCGCAAAATGTTTAATTAATATAAACAAAATCTAAAATATTCAAGTAAGTTTTACTAATATAATCAATTAGATATTATTATTTAAAATAATAGTAGTTATAAAGAAAGTAAAATATACTTTAGTAGATATAAACCAGAGCAATAATTTATTTTAGTATATATAAACCAGAATAATATATATATATATTTAACAAAACCAAATGTCATTTTTAATTTTCTGATAAACTAAACAGGATTTTTGAATTGTTGATCTACAACAAACTGGAATTCTGTCCTGGTTTGCTTAGGATTATTATAAGTCCTGTTAGTAAGTGAATGCATTGCGACATTTGGCAGATGCTAAGATAATAATTAAAAAAAGTTAATTTTTAATTTTTTTTATTTTTAATTATTACATAACATAAGTTTGTGGTAAAGCTTTTTATACTAACTTACTATAATTAAATGTGTTAAGATGCTGGCAAGGTATTTTCTTTCTTCAGGCAATGTGTTAGTGCACCTACAAATATTCAGAAGGTTTTCATTTATAGCAATGTAATAAAATTTTCACTACTTCCAGAATATAATCTTAACAGAGTAGAAGCTAATAAAATAAAATATTTTTACAATATTCAAGCTCAAACAAAAAAAATACTGTTTGACTGATTTAAAAAAGGAAAACTATTTCTAACTACTATCATATTAAATATTTAGATACAGTTATTTGAAGAACATATATAATAATTAAACAAAATTACCCCAAATTCACAAGCCAATCATACTAGCCAAAAAAATTAAACTCTCAAACACTACCAATGGTTTCACTACTCACACTTCTCAAGTGTAAAGAACTACAAGGAAACACTTGAGAAGTCTGATTGTAGCAGTGAAACTATTGATTGTGTTTTAGAGGTTATTTTGGCTAGTCTGGTTGAGTTGTTATTTTGTGGTAATTTGTTTTTTTTTATTGACTAGTTTAGCTTTAGGCTTTTAATGTTTATAATAATTAAAGTATAACTTCAATATCAATGAATATTTTACAGCTTACATGTGAAATTCAAAGATATCAAAAGTGAGCAAACTATAGATATCATCTGGCTGTTGTTAAAACTTATAGTGTACTGGTCAAAATCATGTGTTCATTCAACAATACCTAGAATCCAAACAAAAGTACATCAATCTAGCATGTGAAAGATCCATAAGTCAGGAACAATGCTAAATGTTTAATCTATTTGCCTGTGCTCCAGGGTCTATGGCTCTATGAGCAATGCATTTGAGGATACTACAAGTTTCCCATTGACTCACATCCAAGCAATGAGAACAGAGTGAGCATAGAGATTTGGAAATCAAAAACACATTAAATAATTAATTAATAATTTCTATGGAATATAAAGTGGTGCAAACTATTGCTTAATATTAGTTAATATTCAGAGCCATAATAACATTGAATAGAAGGGATTCAATTAATAAGACTAAAGAAAATTTCATTCAATTAGAGAACAATATAATTTAATCAAATAATTAAGACTAGAGATTCAGAATGAATGACAAATACTATAATACAGAGAAATGATATAATATAAATTTATTAAATGATTAATTAGTAGTTTAATGATTATAAGTGAAACAAAATATATATGTAGGATGTCTATACAATATTATTACAAATTAAGCAAATGAATGCAGTTAATATATAAATTTGATTTGTGCAATTAATATATAAAATTGGTTTGTGCAGTTACTATATAAGTATAAAGTCGGTTGGTATGGTTAATATGCTAAGATTATAGAATAAATTGATTAGACTATCTTAATCATTACCCAAACATTGCAAATTCAAATTAATGGATATAGTAAAAGATGAAGATGTGTGATTTAAGAGGATGCATGATCACATTTAAACAAGATTTGGGAGATTGCTCAAATGGACAGGAGTGTGATGGTTCAGCCTAAAATAAGCTGCAATTATATAATCTGACCTAAAGAATTAAATAGAATGGTAGCAAAAAGCATACAGTTACAGCTTACAGATAGCATTGCAAGTGTATAAATAAATTAATAATAATAAAGGTGGCATTATGTTACAATTTGCAATTATATATATGAATGAAGTCTCTTAAGACACTCTGGGTGGCTTTGTTGTTTTTTTTTTTTTTTGCAAAAATGTGAATGTATATCTGTACAATGGTCAAAAACATATCTCTGAAAATAAATGACACAGGCTAGCATTTTTTGATGGTTTATCTGTATTTTCCCATAAAAAAATCTGTTAAAAGTACATGAAAGAGATCTTTAGTAGGAAAAGTATCTACTTTGAGAGGGATGATGAGGATTGGTTCTGGGCATTCTGAATATTCCATGTACATGGCAAAACAAAAAAAGCAATAAATTAAACGATTTTAATGATACTCCAACAATGCCTACAATGTATAGATAGTTCATACAACTAACAGCAACAATAAACTAATTAATACTTGTTTAAAATAATATGCTAACTGGCATAATGGAATGCCTAAACCCAAACTATCTATGGGTGATGAACTAATGCCTAAGAAAATATAAAATGTGTCAGAATGTAAAGACTAAAGGGAATAGATTGCTTTCTCCCACACCTTTAAAATATCTCCTTACATTTGATCAATGCCTGTATAACTTAATATTAATTTACAAAATAAAATCATAGATCAGACATAGGTAGATAATATATTAAATATTAAATTCACTTCTGGTGAGAGTTAATTAAATAATTTGGTAAAATATCTTTCATTGATTAGATAAGGATTTACTTTATAATTAATGAGGATAGGTAAGTACAGACATTAAAGCATTACTTGCCATGTATTATTATATAAAATAATCGGTATAAAACCAAGTGAGTTTATAATAATTAACCTTAAAGAAAATTTATATCTTCAACTATATAAGAGAAGAAACTATGAGCAAAATGAAGTTTAAACTTACTTGCTGTATTGGATATCGACTTGGCATATTAAAATAAATCAAAATATCAAACTAAGAGAAAAATAAAATTCAATCTAAATTGCTGCACCAAAATTTAAGAAGAACTTATACAGCATTAAAATAAATTTGTATAGACATTATCGAGCATTATACAAAATGGGTTTTAAGAATTAAATATAATAAAAAAAAAGAATTACAGTATAATTTTAAATAAAAGACTAATTAAGTGTTCATTAGTTGAGGGCAATGTAGACATTTTACCTTGGTCAACTTGTTAAGATGATGCAGGTAATCGGCAGATCATGATCAGAGACTGACTTGAATAGAAGCAGGCATCGGTAGAGATTTCAAGTTCACTTACAGCCAAGCATATTTTTTGAACAGTACACATATTCAGCCCAAATGTTTTAAGCTTTGGCATAGTGAATGGGAGATGAGAAACCTAGAGATATGGGAAAGCAAATGATTGCTTCTTATACCCTCACATTATTTATTTCACCAATTAAATAGATGTGAAGTATGATAGCACTCCAAAATAAGACTTAGAACAAGTAAGTAAGTATATTAGATGGCCAAAAATTTAGCTATTTATACTTAATGCTATTATTTAAAGAATGCTGCCTTGAAGCAAGATATTTTATCCATTTCAAACATTTCTAACAACAGGACATAATCTTTTGTTTCCATTGCATTTTTGTTTACATTTTAATCTGATCAAATTCTGGCCAGCTATTGTTTCAAACTTATTATACTTGATTATGTCTTAAATTGACCTACATTTCCATATATGGTATGGAATGACTGATCAATAGCCAAGTGAAATTTAACTAAATTGACCTACATTACCATATATTGTAGGAAAGACCGTTCAACTAGCAAAGTAAAATTTAATTTAAAAAACGTTGGTATTTATAACATTTTATACATTTTTTTTTTAGAATGATACAATGACTCGCTAAAATCTCAATATCTACTGATTGCATTGTGACTCTTAAATGACGATTTTCATTTATACAAATTATAAAAAAATGTATTTACAATATATAAAATTATGTATCTTTTCTACATATTAATACATTGTACAGGCTTAAACCTGCATTTATATATGTAATATATGCAAGGTTCGAACTCAGACTTTTACATGACTCACCACTCTCAGTGCCATCTCATTTGTCTGATCACACACATGTTTAAAGGATAAATAATCACCAATACATGTATTTCATGCTAAATCAGCAATCATCAGTTGGTCTAGATTACTATCCTCACACATATATATAATCAGTACTCAGCTTTATATTAAGATAGCCAATCTTTACACTTTAATTGACAGGCTTCAAACTATTCCCACTCACAACTCTTCAGTCTTCCATTTCATTGAAAATCTGATGATGGAATGTTCAAAGCCCTTGTTAGTGCCAAGGTTGTCATCCTACCCATGTTGACATATTAGTCATTCTGACCCCTCATGTACAGAAGAATAACCCATTTATACATACATATGTGAGGGATGGGCAGACCTTTTACACATTATTTATATAAATTAATACATTGTACAGGCTTAACACTGCATTTATATATGTAATATATGCAGGGTTTGAACTGAGACTTTTACATGGCCCACCACTCTCAGCCTGTCATTAAAGTATAAAGATTGTCTATCTTAATATAAAGCTGAGTACTGATTATATATATGTGTGAGGATAGTAATCTAGACCAACTGATGATTGCTGGTTTAGCATGAAATACGATATTGGTGACTATTTATCTTTTCAACATGTGTGTGATCAGATGTGTCAGAAATATGAGATGGCACTGAGAGTTTGGGTTATGTGAAAGTCTGAGTTCGAACCACATATATTACATACATAAATGCAGGTTTAAGCCTTACAATGTATTAATTTATATAAATAATGTGTAAAAGGTCTGCCCATCTCACGCATATGTATGTATAAATGGATTTTTCTCCTGTACATGAGGGGTCAGAATGACTAATATGTCAACATGAATAGAATGACAACCTTGGCACTAGCAAGGGCTTTGAACATTCCGTCATCAGATTTTCAATGTAATGAAAGACTAAAGAGTTGTGAGTTGGAATAGATTGAAGCCTGTCCATTAAAGTATAAAGATTGGCTATCTTAATATAAAGCTGAGTACTGATTATATATATGTGTGATGATAGTAATCTAGACCAACTGATGATTGCTGGTTTAGCATGAAATACATATATTGGTGATTATTTATCTTTTCAACCTGTGTGTGATCAGGTGGGTCAGCAATATGAGATGACACTGAGAATAGTGAGTGGGTCGTGTGAAAGTCTGAGTTCTATTCTACATATATATATATATATTGTAACGATATATAAATATGTCGTTACATTAATTTAAAATAAAAACTTAAAAGTTCGCAAATAAAAGTAAAAAAAAACTAAACGCTAAAATTAAAATGTTTGTTAAATGTATATACATTCGCCCAGATGCCAAACTTTAAAAATATTTTTTTTAAAAAAACAAATAAATAAGTATTTGAACATACTTTTTATTAAAAAAAAGTACAAGATTTAAAAATAAAAACAGGTATTAATTAATTCTTGTAATCTGTAAATGGAAATGATTGTTTATAAATTGTTTGAAAAGCAAGCTAGCCTTGGGCTCTTGTATAATTAAAATGATCTGATGAAAGATAGATAAGAAGAAAAAAGAAATTAGCTTGACCAATGGAAGCACTAAGCCTTGGCTCGGACCCTAACAAAAGTGATGGATTAGTGACATTTTGTTGATTGAATCCGTGTGGATTAATATAAAAAGGGAAATACAGTTTTTTCGGGAGTTCCAGCATTGTGTGTTTGAGAGGTGGTAGGACGCACATACCACACTCTCTATTTAAAAAGAAAAAATGAAAAGACTGTGATACCTTGAACCAGCTATTGCCATCTCCAAAACATTATCTTCCAATGGAGGTGTCACGGGAATTAAAAGCAGAAACCTGGACTCTTCTACCATGAGCTATGAACTTTACAAATTAACAACAACCAAAAAAAAGTAATTAAGAACTTTCGTCATTGATTTTTTTTTTTTTAAAGATTCAGCTAATTTACATTTTAAAATGAACTCTTATTTGATTTTCAAATTAATAATTGATTGTTTAAATTTATATAGTTAAGTTTTACTAAAATCATTTCCATTTTATTATTTTTATTTGTAGTAATATTTATTGTTGAAATTATTAAATGCATTACATTTAAGTTGGGTATAGACGTTGCATAGATTCGTTAGCGGTTGATTATGTTGTGGTTTTCACATTCGATTAGAATATATGGGTCAACGATATCACTGCAAGCATCTTACGATGAATGCTAATGGGATTTGTATATTTCCTATGCAAGTGACGTTTATCGATGACTTTGTATTTTGATCGGTTGTGTTTAATTTGGAATGTTTTTGACCATGGAATCTGTGCAGCCGATCTATACTCAACATTTTAAAAACAAATTGTGTAAAAATAATCTGTGTGAACGTATTTAAATGTTAAATTTAAGTCGGGCGTGAATGGCTATATAGTTTTGTAAAGTTATATTAAGGGAGGGTAATCTTAGGTTATTCGTTTCGTAGTTGAATTGGCTCAATGGATTTGATATATTTGTGTAATTAGTAGATGTAGTATGAGATCCGCTTCGGGCAGGATTGCATATATACACCACACACCTTCTGTTTGCCTATGGATGGGTTTGTAAGTCGGAAGAAGACCGCAGTCCATTCCTATGGAGTTTTTTGTTTATTGTTCTACTCGCCAACAGATGTCACATTCATGTTGGTGGAGAGACCATGTCTTCTCTAATCTACTTACTGATCAGATGTACTTTCCTGACAGTATAGTATTTTGTGTTGTCGTATCATGCTACATTGAATACATGAATGTATCAGATGGATTGGCGCCAGTTTGGTTGCGAAATTTGTTGCCTAAGGTTAAATCAGGGAAGAATATTTTCTTTTCAAATGCAGATCTATGTAGTCTATTCATATTTGACTATCTAAATAAAATATTAAACTCATTGAAACTTAGTTAAATGTAAAATTAAAAGTTAATATAAAAATCTAAAATGTTAAACTTATTCCTCAAAATTTAAATGTTATTTTATATGTGCGTAAATAAATATTTTTATGTGTTAATTTCGGGCAGTGGCTTTTATTTATTGATATTTAAGATATAAATTAAGATATAGATTTTTATCTCTGCGTCTCCGCTGAGCTAGTGACTTGGGCTAACGATCGGAATATTTAAATAAAGTGGAATCTTAACAGCGCGTATCTGCCTACTCTATAAATTTTTCTAGGCTCAAATGCCTAGATGGCGCCCTGATAGTTGCAGATATTGTTTTTGCGGTTAGATTCGATCTTCACTTGCATTTCGATCGTTATAATATATATATATACACGAATTAAATATGTAAAAGAACTTAACATTTCTTGATAATTTATAAAAGAAAAATAAATGTTTTTTTCATAATTAATTTTTTATAAAATATTTAAATTTTGTAAAGATCCATTTAAATTCGTGTATATAAATATGCTACCACCTATTGCTAAATACTGGTGCTAATTACATATAAGTTGGGTTCAAACCTGTGTTAGTAGTTATATAACTAGCAACAGGGGAAACACAAATATATAGAACTATATTTACACCTTCAATAATAAGAAATAATTGTTAATCAAATAAAAGTAAATATTACATTTATAATTATAAAATTAAAGGAAAAAAAAATCATAGTGTATATAAATTTATCCAGATGAAATAAAATTTTAATTACTGAAGAAATTACATTCAAAAACAAATTAAAAATTGATAGTAGCAATATTATATGGGTTAAAAAAAAGCTCAAAGACATTTAATTGCTGTTTGGATCTTAAACTGAATAGAAAGTCAATATTTTTTAGCTCATATGTTAGTTTATTTTTACATAAAACTCTAACTTTTGTGCTTATTTTATATATTTATCTTTTAAATAAATTTATAATATTAAAATATAAATTCTCTATTATCAATAATCATATATTTAATCTATGAAAATATTTCTGGAACCAGTAAATCATGAATAATATATTATAATGGTAGAGATATATTATGCACAAAATATAAGCGATTACTATACTTTGAATTTACTAATATATATATATATGTTTAAAATATGTATTAAGCTTTATGATACTAAATAAAAATATATACTTACTTTATCTTTCAGGTTTAAGTTCATCAAACGCTAAGTACCATCAGATAAATAACATCAGAAATTGTTCAGAGGTATATCTTACTTTTATATAATATGATTTAAAAGATTTTTCATAATATTTAATAGTTAAAGTAACCAATTCATGACCCTGTATGTATAATACTTAACCAAGTTAAAGATCACCTGAGTTACTCTGGATAAAATGGGTCATGGACTTCATATTTATATATGACAATTTTCGTATAAAGTAAATGTAACCTCACATTATTTAGCAAATAATAATTTATTTGCAGATGCATAATACCATAATTTCCAACATAACTCTTTTCTTTATTCTCAAACAAACAGACATTCATCAGCATATATTTTAAACTCATATATCTAATAAAACTACTGCTAATATATCTTTTAAATTATATTTTCTAACTTAAATTTAGCTCCTCTTTAATGCTTATCTAATTAAATTTTAGTAATCAGTAATTTTATTTCTTTAATAGTCTTACTTTTAAAGTATCTTTTAACAGATGTTTCATGAGCATATATGTAAATACAAATATTCAACAAATAATAGCTTACAGACATTCTTGAAAATGACCAAGGTTTATTTCTCAACAATTTTAAAATGTTAATTTTATTAACCCCATAGTATATGATCATGTACAGCTTGTCAATATAATTATTCCCATACTTTTATTGCAACAAGTATATAAACCTACATGTTGATTACCTTTATAAATATAACTCATTTATTTAATCATTTTCAGCTTCATAGCTTTCAAACACACACACACAATATATATATATAATATAGCTTTCAAACACACACACAATATATATATATAATGTGTTTAACAATATCTTAGTTATGGTTCTGCGACATGGATACTTAACAAAAGAGCAATACAGAAGAGACATACCATTCAACAAAATATAGAAAAATGCTACAGATTGAAGAATATGGGTTAAACTTGGAGGAAGTTTCATTCTGCAGTGGATTGATGACTGAAAATGATGATGGTGGTGATGATGATGATGATAATATATATAACAAAGTTAATTTATCAAATAGCCTTCCATGTTAATGTTGGAAAACAAATTCCTAACTACAGACATATATTTTCCTATAATAATAATTTAAATTGGTAGGTATTCTTTGGATCCTATCTCTTATAAAATAGTGACCAAAATCTTAATTCAATAAAGTGGTTGGTTAGCTATCACATCCTACCTCACATAAATAGTACTCTTAATGTTAAATCATTTGCAGAAGTAATCAGCTTCACATTACACTCCTAATAAACAAAATTCATTTCAATCATTTCTTTTCAAGGTCCTGAAAAATATAGAATATAATTAACTATAACAAATAATCTAAATAATTGTATTGTTATATTAAGTTCATATACATAAAAATATATTTCAATGTAAGATAATGCAAGGGTTAAATCAATCTAAAAGATAATTTTGATCGTATTTAAAATATTAGTCGATTTATAATCATCATCATCAACAACCATTATCAATCCACTGCAGGATGAAGGTCTCTCCAAGTTTAATCCATCTTCTCCAATCTTTAGCTTCTCTTCTCCACAACACCCCTGCACATTTGCTTATTTCATCCATCCATCTCACATGTGGTCTCTTTCTGGGTCTTTTACAATTTTTTGGAATCCAGTTTAAAATTTCAATTGTCCAACTATTATCATCTCTTCTAGCAATATGTCCAGCCCAACTCCATTTCAATCTTTTAATTTTTTCAATAAGGTCAGTAATACCTGTTTGTTGTCTTACCCATACATTGCATTTTCGATCTCTTCTTGTTACTCCCAACATACATCTCTCCATACTTCTTTGAGTGGTCTGAAGTCTCTGTATTGCTCTTCTATTAAGTGTCCAAGTCTCAGATCCATAAGTAAGAACTGGTAAAACACATTTGTTAAAAACCATCTTTTTCAAAGACATAGGCATATTTCCTTTTAGTATCAAGTTATTTCTACCAAAAGCACTCCAACCAAGTTTAATTCTATGATTAATTTCCTCCATTATGATTTCATCTGTATTAATAATCTGACCAAGGTATTTGTAGCTGTTAACTTCTTCTAATTCTTCATAATCAATCTTTATTTTCATATTTTGAGCAAATCGATTAAACATTACTTTAGTCTTTTTAACATTTATCTTTAGTCCTACTTTTCTACTTTCACCTGCTAACTCCTGCAATATTTCCTGCAGCGCTGAAGCATTATTTGCAAAAACAAATACATCATCTGTGAAATCTAAATGACTTAAATACTCTCCATTTAATTTCACTCCTTTAGTTTCCCATTTTAATCCACAAAATACTTCTTGCAGCACTGCTGTATAAAGTTTTGGAGATATGGAGTCACCTTGTCTTACACTTTTCTGATTGTTGATTTTTCCAGTATCATTATGTAATCTAATTGTTGCTCATGCATTTTTATAAATATTCTTTAAAATATGACAATATCCTGGATCTATACCTTGATGATCAAATGCTTTAATCACTGGAGAAATGTGTATAGAATCAAATCCCTTATCATAATCTACAAGTCCAAAACATAAAGACAACTCATATTCATTTGTTCTTTCTATGACTTCTCTCAATACCTGGATATGATCTACTGTACTAAAACCACTTTTAAATCCATCTTGTTCTCTTGGTTGGGGGAAATCCAAAGTTCTCTGTAGGTGAGTTGTAATTATCTTGGTAAAAATTTTATATAAAAATGATAAAAGACTGATAGGTCTGTAATTTCTAATATCTTCTTTATCACCTTTTTTAAACATTAATATTATTACTGCATTCTTCCAATCTTCTGGTACATCTTTATCATTTAGACATTTGGTATATAACTTTGCTAAAATTGTTTCTATTTCTTCACCTGCTTCATTTAATATATCAATTATAATTCCATCATTTCCTGGAGGCTTTCCTTTCTTCATACATTTAATTGCATGTCTCACTTCTTCATTTAAAATTCTGGGCAATTTGAAAGATGTAATAGATATAGAAGGTACTTATTCTTTATTACTATATAATTCTTGATAAAAATCTTCTACCAATTTCATGATGTCATCTCTCTTTTTAGTAATAATTCCATCTTTTTTTCTTATTGCAGATATAAATTTTCTACCAATACCAAAATGTTGTATAACATTCTTGAGACTTTTATTTTCTTCTACAGCTTTCCTTGCTATTTCACAGTTATACTTTCTTATATCATTTTCAACTCTTGTCCGTACCATTTTACAAAATTTGAGATATTCAATTCTTTTTAATACATCATTTTTGTATATTTTCATATTCCTTCTTTTCTTCATAAATTCTCTAGTCTCATTAGAAATTCTATTAGTCAATTGCTGCTTTTTTCTACCAGCTATCTTTGTTGCAGTTTTTAAAAGTGTATCAGTTATTTTCATATTAATTTCATTCAAATCTGAATCATATTCAAAATCTCCTAACACTTGAAACCTATTTGTAAGTTCTAATTTAAATTCATTAGAATGTTTCTGAAGATTAGGAATATCAATGGTAAATATTGTTTTTCTTAATAATTTTTGTCTCTCTAGTTTTACATTAACATGTAACTTACACCTTACTAATTGATGATCACTTCCTGTGTTAAATTTATTAAGAACATTACAATCTTGAAATATGTATTTCCTGTTAGTCAAAATATAATCCAATTCTTCTGTACCTTCATTTGGAACTTCCATGTCCATTTTCTTTTAACATTTTTCTCAAAAAATGAATTCATAATATAAAGTTTTTCTTTTTCTGCAAACTCCACAAGTCTATGTCCTCTCTCATTTCTATTACCATAACCAAATTTACCTACAGCAATTTCATCTTTCATTTGTCTACCAATTCTAGCATTAAAGTTTCTCATAACAATTTTAAAATGTTGTTTACTCTGCTCAAAAGCCTTTTGTACATCCATATAAAAATCTTCTACTACGTCATCACTATGAAAACTTGTTGGGGCATAAACCTGAATTATCTGCATTTGGTATCTGCTATTAAATTGTATAACTAATCTTGCCACTCTGTTCGATACACCATCAATCTCCACAATATTGTTCTTCCACTTTTTATTTATAATGAATCCTACTCCACTTGTATTTCCAACATGTGTGCCTTTATAATAGAGTATATGTCCACTTTTTAAATCAATTGTTTCTTCACCTTTTCTTCTAACTTCACAAAGTCCAATAATGTCCCATTTAATATAAGACAGTTCTTCTAATTCTTGCAATCTTCCTTCACTTGAAAGTGATCTGCAGTTGTAAGTACTTAAATAAAAAGTCGACATCAAATGGCAGCCTGGGTTCGCAATCAGGGGATTCTTAGCACCCTCCGCCTTCGGCCACCAACCGCTGCCTTGGTAGCAGCTTCCTTTAAAATACTTATTTTTAAATTACAATGATTACAGTATTTTTTTGTCTTTTATTTTTTTTTTAACTGTCTTTCTTTTAGTTCTTGGAAATTTCACATATATTAGAATATATTTTTATCTTTACTACACACGATGTACATATTGCTAACAAAATTGACTTTTATTAATTTACCTAACTTTCATTATTATATTACAATATAAAATATAATTATGGAATTTTTTGTTTAAATGCAGATCACTTCAAATTTTATTTACTCACCTATATTTGAAGAAAAACACATTTTAAATGAAATATTCTTTTTTAATCAATACTAATTTTTAAAACAAATTTTATAAAAAGAAAACGAATTAAAAACAAATGTTACAATAAATTAACCACAATTTAAGTCACTTCTTTTAAATCAGTTTAAAACAAGAAAACAAACAAACTTCCATCTCTCCATCACATTTCATTTTAGAATTTATAATAATTTGAAAATTATATACATATTTAATCAATTAATAATCTTATCTATGCAAATATAAATAACATATTTGTTTTGGAGATTAAAGCAAAAATATTTTAAAGAAAGTCTAAATTATAAAGAAAATTTAAAATTAAGTAATTCATATTACTTATGTATATATGTATAATAATGGTCATGTATTTTTTCAGGAATTTTTCAACAGCTTATTGCACGGCTTCATAGTTTATACTTAAGATTTGTCTCAGAAATATATACATGTATTTAAAAAAAAACCTGAAATATCACATAAGAGATTACTTGATATAGCTGAACTCTTTGTTCTATGACATATAGTTTGTTAATTATTGCATAAAAATGGTCCAGCATTGTATTTTTTAAATTGCATTGTGAAATATATCAGTTTTAAAATAGCATATTCAAGTTGACAATTTTTGGATCCAAGATAACTTCAGGCAGCTAGTGGCTTGCTAATTTTTAATCACTAAATATTGGATTCTTTTATGTCCATCTTCAAAAAGCTTTGGTAGAGAGAGTTCTAGAAAAACACCCTTAAATATGTTCTGTGTGATATTATTTGTTTGCCAAATCAATTTTAAAAATATATTATATACTATAATTATTTATTTAATTAAATCTTATCTTGGAGTAAAATCCATACCCGATCTTGCCTTCAAGGAAAAAAAATATAAAATGCAATCTTAAAATGAAAACATAATCATTTTTAATCTCCCTAATTTTTTTAATGAATTAAACCAAAATATAGATGATTTAATTAAACTTTATCTTTTTTATTTTTAAGAAGATGATGATGATCATCATCAACCATTATCAATCCACTGCAGGAGGAATGTCTTTCCAAGATCAGTCCATCTTATCCGATCTTTAGTTTCTCTTCTCCACATAACCCCTGCATACCTTCTTATTTCATCCATCCAACTCACATGTGGTCTCTTTCTGGGTCTTTTATAACTTTTGGCATCCAATTTAAGATTTCAATTATTTATCTATTCTCATCTCTTCTAGCAATATGTCAAACCCAATTTCACTTCAATCTTTTAATTTTTTCAATGAGGTCAGTAACACCTGTTTGTTCTCTTACCCATATATTGCATTTTCAATCCTTCCTTGTTACTCCCAACATGCATCTTTTCATATTTCTTTGAGTGGTCTGAAGTCTCTGTATTGCTCTTCTATTAAGTGTCCAAGTCTCAGATCTATAAGAATTGGTAAAACATATTTATTAAAAACCTTCCTTTTCAAACACATAGGTATATTTCTTTTTTAGTATCAAGTTATTTCTAACAAAAGCACTCCAATCAAGTTTAATTCTATGATTAATTTCATCCATTATGTTTCCATCTGTATTAATAATCTGACCAAGTTATTTGTAGCTGTTAACTTCGTCATAATCAACCTTTATTTTTATATTTTGAAAAAATCCATTAAACATTACTTTCGTCTTTTTAACATTTATCTTTAATCCTACTTTCATCTGATAATTCCTGCAACCTTTCCTGCAGCTCTAAAGCATTATTTCCAAAAACAACTACATCATCTGCAAAATCTAAATTATTTAAATAATCTCCATTTACTTTCACTCTTTTAGCTTTCCATTTCAATTAACAAAATACTTTTTACAGCACTGCTGTAAAAAGTTTTGGAGATATGGAGTCATCCTGTCTTACACGCTTCTTAATGTTGACTTCTCCTATATCCTTATGTAATCTAATTGTTGCTGTTGCATTTTTATAAATATTCTTTAAAATATGACAATATTCTGGATCTATATCTTGATGATACAATGCTCTAATCACTGAAGAAATGTTTATAGAATCAAATGCCTTTTTATAATCTACAAATCCAAAACATAATGGCTACTCATTTATTTGTCCTTTTTATAACTTTTCTCAATATCTGGATATGATTTATTGTACTAAAACCACTTTTAAATCCAGCTTGTTCTCTTGGTTGGTGGAAATCCAATGTTCTCTGTAGACAAGTTGTAATTATCTTGGTAAATTTTTTGTATAAAACTGATAAAAGGCTGATAGGTCTGTAATTTCTAATATCTTCTTTGTCACCTTTTTTAAATATTATTATTAATACTGCATTTTCCCAATCATCTGGTACATCTTTATCATTTAGACATTTGATTTATAACTTTGCTAAAAAAAAAATTATATTTCTTCACCTGTTTTTTTAATATATCAATAATAATTCCATCATTACCTGGAGTATTTCCTTTCTTCATACATTTAATTGCATGTCTCACTTCTTCATTTAAAATTCTGGGCAATTCAGATGTAATAGGTATAGGAGGTACTTATTCTTTATTACTATATAATTCTTTATAAAAGTCTTCTATCCATTTCATGATGTCATCTCTCTTTTTAGTAATAATTCAATCTTTTTTTTTTTTATTGCAGATATAAATTTTCTACCAATACCAAAATGTTGTTTTATACTCTTGAGATTTTTATTTTCTTCTACAGCTTTACTTGCTAGTTCACAGTTATATTTCCTTATATCATTTTAAACTCTTTTCAGCACCATTTTACAAAATTTGAGATATTCAATCATTTTTAATGCATCATTTTTGTATATCTTCATATTCCTTCTTTCTTCATAAATTCTCTAGTTTCAGTAGAAATTTCATTTGCCAATTGTTGCTTTTTTCTATCAGCTATCTTTATTGTAGTTTTTAAAAGTGTATCAGTTATTTTCATATTAATTTCATTCAAATCGAAATCATGTTCAAAATCTACTAATACTTAAAACCGATTTGTAAGTTCTAATTTAAATTCATTAGAATGTTTCTGAAGATTAAGAATATCAACTATAAATATTGTTTTTCTTAATAATTTTTGTCACTTTTGTTTTGCATTAACATGTAACTTACATCTTACTAATTGATGATCACTTTCCTGTGTTAAATTTATTAAGAACATTACAATCTTGAAATATGTATTTTCTGTTAGTCAAAATATAATCCAATTCTGCTATAGCTTTATTTGGATGCTTTCATTCCTTTTAATATTTTTCTTAAAAAAAGAATTCATAATATAAAGTTTTTCTTTTTCTGCAAACTCCACAAATTTATGTCCCCTCTCATTTCTATTACCTTAACCAAAATTACCTACAGCATTTTCATCTTTCATTTGTTTACCAATTCTAGCATTAAAATCTCCCATAACAATTTTGAAATGTTGTTTACTCTGATCAAAAGCCTTTTGTACATCCATATAAAAATCTTCTCCTACTTCATTACTATGAGAACTTGTTGGGGCCTAAATCTGAATTATCTGCATTTGGTATCTGCTATTAAGTTGTATAACTAATATTGCCACTCTGTCCAATACACCATCAATTTATTAATCTATCTTATTCAGTTTTATTATATTGTTTTTGAAGTAATTTTACATTTAAATATGCATTCTACCATTCATTTTTTTCACTTCTAATTTTAAATACATTTTTTAAAATTCTAAACTTTTAATTTCTGATAACAAAATCAGTCTACATTATTTTATTCTATATTATAAATTATTTAAATCTTTCATATTTTAGTAATAAAGCTAATATATTACCTTATTATTGTTAAATATTTATTATAAAATATTTTTTGTTTAATACCTTAACTGCCTTTTATTGTTCAACCTCACATGTACTATTACTCAATTTTCTTCATTTCTATGATCATATGGGTGACCATGGAATAAAAAATACTTTATAACAAATACTTTTATTGAATGGGCACTAAAAAGCTAAAAATATTTTTCTTCAATTATTATTGGGATATTTAATTGGAAATAAATTGTGCGGAATCAAAAATTAATTGTTGCAATCATTAGTTGTAAAAATTAGTGACTGAATTAATTAATTTCTGGACCTGATTAAATTAAGTAATTTGTGAACAACCCATACTTTTATTTCAGTTAAAGATAAATTCCCCAATTGTTATTGAAGAAAGCAATTATTTTTATTCTATTAGTGACTGAATTAATCAACTTCTGAATAGCTTATACTTTTATTTCAAGGTAAACATAAATACACCAATGTGATTATAAAACAATCACTTTTGGTTTTTAAGGCATACTACATAAAAATCTTTAGTTTAAAACATTTTATATTTTGTAACATTGCTGTATTAAAAAATTAACAATCAATTAAATATTTTAAGTCCCAAACTGATAATATGAAGATTCTACATAATTTTCTTTAAATAATTATCAAACATTTTTTTAAAAAACAAAATAAATACTTTAATATTAAATTGTAAATGTTGGTAGAAAAGAGATAAAACTATAAAGTCAGATAAATAATATTTTTTGTTCTTTCTTTTCAATAATTTTATTTTATTACCAGTACATTTAATTTTTTTAAAAAGGAAAATAAACTTTCAGAGAGATAAATAAATAATTGTTAAAAGAAAAGAGAAGAAAAAATAATAAGATTGAATTTTGTTAACTAGAGTTGTTTTTTTTTTCTCTTTAACTCTCTTCAATATACTAGGCAATGATTATCAAATCATTGTAATTAACTGATTACCTTAGTTTTTTATTTTGCAAGAAATTTTTTTAGGTAAAAAAGGAATGTCAAAAGCTTTATAATTCTAATTTAAATTATTGACTTGCTTTTCAATGACAGAGAGAAATAACCAAACCATTGTATTTGTAAAATTAGATCTAATTGATTATTACTAATTGTGTTAAATTGGAGACAGATTGTGATTGGTTTGAAATAGAATTCTTGTTAAAAATTAAGGGCATGAGTTGATCAGAAGAACTAAGTGCCTTATGAAAGCATTCCCTTTTGATCCAGCTGCTAAAGAGGACAATAGGAGAAAAGAAGCATTGATCCATCTGATAAAAAAAAGAAGCAGAAGTCATACTTAAACTGTTGAAGTTTTAACCAAGCTGTTAGCATACTAAGAGTTTAGTTATGAAAATGTTTTTTACAATGAAAACCATGTGATAAATTCAGCTAAAAGCTAACATCATTTTCTTCCATCTAATCTGCCTTCACTGAAATAAAATGTAACTGAAAAGTTACCAGTAGAGTCATCTGGAACAAATCTCGTTTTTAACTAAGAGCATGAGTCTCTATGTGTTAGCCTCACCTGGAAATTTAATTAGAAAAAAATGGACAAATTTTTGCTGTTTGTGAACCTTAAAATACTGCACACCAAAAAAAAGACAAATTAATCATGCATACATGGTATAGAAGCCTTCAAAAAGAAAACTAACATGAAAACTGAATAATTATAACTGCAAAAAAAGACTTCCAAAAAATTTAAAACCATGGTTAAAGATATTTTTATGTGCACATTGTATTTTTATTTATATTTTTTTTAATAATTTTTTAAAAAAGTAATAATTTTATAAAAGTAATAATTGATCATTTTAAATAATTTCATTAATTTAATATTTCTAATGAAACAAGTTTTCTTTTATTTGATTTTCCCTCCCAAAATTCAACACAAAATTAATTAAATTTAGTCAAAGATTGTTATCTCTGATTTTAAAAAAAATTTTTTCAAGTTTTGTTTATTTAAAGAAATAATTTAATGAATTAAAAGTTAATTTAATGAATAAATATCAACTGGTTAATCATAATTTTTATGAAATTATATTTTTTTTTGAGAAAAGGAATGTTTTGAAGTTTTACATTATCATGTTATTTATTTATTGTTAATCAGGTATTAAATAATTGTTTTAAAAATATTTTCGAGTGAATGTTTTTATTTTTCTAGCTATCTATTACATGAATTAGCAATGTGTGTGGCTTGATTTCAATATAGCTTATAGTTTAAGCATTTTAAAATTATTCCAGTAAAGCTATTTAATTATATAAAGTTTGTATAATTATTTAAAATAAGATGTTATATTTATTTATTTATCTCTTGCTCACAATAATAGTTTATAGTGGATCTTGCTTCCTGAGTTAGATTAGAGCATAACAGTTAGTTATATGGATATTGGGGCTATGTTGATGTCTTGGACATCCAGATGATAACCATTAAAAGTAAAATAATATATCTTCTAAAGTCTATGCATTACATTTATTTAATTGTCATTAGAAATTAAGTTTATAGTTGGGTAGAAGCTTAATGGTATCATATGACCAAGGCATTGATGATGATCATCATGTTTTGTATCTCAGCATTAATTTAATGTTATACTCTGATAGATTAGCACTTAAGTCTGTGCATACAAATTATTGTTTATATATCTAACCTATGTTTGGCAGCAGTTAAATAATTATCTTGTCTGTAATGGATCCATTTCAAATCCAGTCACAAAGTGGGATGTTGATTTTTTTTTTAATGTTGTTGATTGTTCACAATAATCTGATTATTTTTGTTTAATACTGGATGAACTTATCATTGGCTTTATTCTTTGCTGATCTCTCATGCTTATTAATTCATTTTTTTGATTAGTATGTGGGAATGTCAATCATTGATTATTGACCATTTATTCCACCTTATCTGCTGGTCATATAGTGATACAGATAATAATCTAACTGTGGATCCACTGATGATCAATTTCTGGTGGTCAGTAACCATATAACTTGAACTGCAAAAATACATCTGAAAAAAAAATTGTTTTTTGGTGCAGAATTAAGTTTAAAATATATTACTGTTAAATGTGACTGATTAAGTTATAAATTAATTATAAATTACAAAATAATGGTAGTAATATATATTTATGGAGTTCATATATAAAATTGAATATAAAATAAAAATATGATTTTGGAGATTATATTGAGATTTTGACTGTTGAAATTCATTTAGCTATACATTCAGTTTTGATGATATATGGATGGTTTTGTCATTGGCTTGATGATACAATATTTTCATGCAACTCCCTGAAGTATTGTATCTCAAGCATTTTTAGCCCATTTAGATTTTCATATTATAGTTTATCATGGTTCAGTTGACGTAGTCCTGCCATGATTTCCAGCCTCAAGGTCTCCAAGGAAAGAAGCAAGGTATAATTCTGTATTTTACCAGCCCTTAAGCCTCAAAAGAGCAGGACTTTGCAAAGATTTTTGCATTGTTATTTTTGGGTTGTAGAAAGCTTCTTTTGGGTGTTCATGGTGTACTTTGCATTTATATTCCAGTGGCTGGATTCTGTATCTATCCCAGGATTGCACATCACTATGCTTTTTTTTTTGCTGTCACATTCTCATCAGATCTCTAAAAAAGATTTTGATAAATGGTTTGTGATATGAACTTGTTTTTGCACAGCATATATAAATTATAATAAAAATATTAGAGAATTGGAAATCAGTCACACACACTGGAATATGAAGGGAAAGAAACTAAATTAATCAAATAAATCCAGTTATTCAGACAATAAGATTTAAAAAAAGCAGGTTAGGGATTAATAAATAATAATATTAGTAGTACTTGTTAAAGTAAAAAATTTCCTGGAAGAGGAGATGATGTTAACCTTATTTTATGAGATATAAGTTCAAATTTATATTTCCTTAAAAGTAATTTAACACAGTTTCTAGAAAAAAGTGATTTATATGAACATATATGTTGACAAGAAGATAATTAAAAAAGAAGGATATAGAACATGATCAGAAGAAAAAATACCAGCAACCAATGGAAGAAATAGAGTAAGTAGAGGATGCTTCCATGTTAATCCAATGGTTAGAAATGTTTAAACAAATAAAAGAACAAAGAGAAGAGGACCATAAAAAGAAGATAATAAATAAAGAGAAGAAGATAATAAAAAAATCAACAAAGAGAAGCAGTAAGTAGAAAAATAACAGAAGAAATGATAAAAAAATATGCTACATAAAATAGATGAAAACAGTTTTAGCAGACTGATTCAAACAAATTGGAGACTAAGTTATGAATAAAGTGAGGCAAAACAAAAAGGAACAAGATGTGAAAATAAAACAGATACAAGAAATAATGAATATTAAAATAAGACAAATTAGGAGGCAAAGTAAATATTGAAATTCAAAGAAGCATGAAATCTGTACAAGAACAAGTAGGGGGGATGGCTTGTCAAATTAAATTCCTATAGATCAGAGATGATGATAGACTCACAGAAATACTAAAAAAGATAGAAAGTGATTATAGAAATGATAGTCAAACTGACAAAAAAAAATCATACCTGCATTAAAAAAAGAATATGAAAAGGATATAAAAGAAGTAAAGATGAATATGCAATCAATGAATCACACATATGTAGTATGGTAATAACAGCTCCTTTAAATATGTGGATTTTTTTCAGAAAAGGTTGGTGGAGCAACCATTGAATTTATTAAGTCTGGAAAAGTATTTTAGCATTTTAATGCCATGACCAAAGAGAAAAACTAGCAACATCTTGTAGACCTCTTCAAGGTGCATTTCAGGCATGATGGTATTCATTATTCATCTATCCTCATAACTTTATTGACTTTAAGCAAGCATTTACAAAGTGTTATTAAATTGAGGATTACTAGGAAAGTATTAAATACAAAATATCCCAAGAGTCCTCCCATTTTTAGAAAGCAAGTGACAATATTGAAAATATTTACTACAGATTCTCTCTCAGAGTTACAAATAATAAAAATATTAAGACCCAGCTTCTCAAATCATATCAAAAAAATATTGATCGACATAAATAGATGTGCCATTGAGCAGGTGTTTGAACTGTTGAATAAATTTAAAGCAGAAAACCTGCATTTTTTTAAAAAAGAGATTTAAACTCTCACTTAAAGCAGGATACAAAGGGGGCACTGGTTCTCATAAGAATGCTATCCAATATAGGATATAAAAAATCAAGCTATGACTATTGTAGCAAAATAGAAAAGATGTAGTGCCATCATGAATGAAGAGAAAGTGAAAAAAATCAACTGATAGCATTAATAATTTTATCAGGGACCTGGATATTTATATGATCCACAAATGGATCAAACTTTCATCCAAAAATGCTCATCAGGAATATAGTACAACATTCTCTATCAGAAAATAGATAATTAGACAAACTGAAAATAGATCACCTCTCTACAAAGAGAATTATTATTATAGATATGATCATGATCCTCAGTCTCCCAAAGCATGGTGCAGTTATGCTTCTGAGCCAGAAATCTATATAAAGCAAAAGAATTAAAAAGAAACTGAGGAGAGAACAAGGTACTTTACAAAGAACAGGAACAAATATTATAAAGTATGATAGCTTTGCTTTCAGTACTCATGGTGGATAGGTGATGTTCTCATATATGTAGGGATGTGGTGTGTTCATGATTCTGCAAAAGTTTTATCTCAGCACTGCATCCACCTAAAGTTTACACTCTCTTCAAATAATCCTCTCAGAGGAAATGGGTTTTATATCAATATAATATTGTTCTGTCTACCAGGCATGAAATTGTACTATGGGTATGAAGCCTATATGACACAAAGTAAATGATCAAGATATTTCACTTGGCCAAAGGTATAGATAGCAAATTATTCTAGTTATTTAATCAATAAGTGTCAAATGTAGTGCCCTTCCCATTTTGACAGAAATCACTTAATAAAAGTATACTAATAATTTTTATTAGTTATTCATTAGATTAGAGATTAGTCAATAATAAATAATATAGTGAAAATTACATTACAAAAATATTATTTATTATTGGATAATTTCTAGCCTAATGAATGACTAATAAAAATTATTAATATATTTTCATTAAGTGATTTCTGTCAAAATTGTGAGGATGTCATGTTTGACACTTATCGATTGAACTGCTATCTAAAATATATATAATGACATATGTAAGAGATTGTGATCTAGCCCAACTAATGAGTGCTGATTTAGAATAAAATGTTCATCTGATGATCATAGAACTTTTTTGCAAGTCTTTGGTCATATCCTTTGATACATTCCTCCATATGGTGTTCTACATGAATAAAAACCAGTTCCTATCTTATGTGAGGGTAATGTAGTGAAAATTACCCTATAGAAATATTATTCATTATTGGATAATCTCTAGACTAATGACTGAATATTAAAAAATTATTAATATCACTGCCAATAATTTAAAACTTCATCAGATATCTCATTAGAGTTTATAGTTCTTTCAATTTTAAAATCGAAAAAACCTGTATAAATTTCATTAAGGTTGACATTTTATCCAAATCTAAATAAATACACAGAATGGATAAATGAACAGAAAGCATAATTTCTATTTTTGTATCATTATTCAAAAAATGGTCAAAATATTTTACCACTATCACTGTTATAATATAAGAAAGTCCCTTCAATGATTATAATATTGTTTTTCATCTTGGATATATTACTTTTATAGCATTTATAAGAAACATAAGGTGATCATGATTCATGAATATCTGCAGTTTTATCAATCATATTTAAGACTTTCTAACATTTAAATATCTACATTGATTATGAAAGTTCATATTTAATTTATTATTTTGCCAAGCATAAAATACTACATATATTTTAATGATGTCACCAATAATAGGATTATTGTTAGAAAATTTCCAATATAATTCTTCTTTTTAGTTGCAATACTAATGGACTCTTTAAAAAAATTTCTTGCCTTTAATATCATTAAAAATCTCAAAAGTCCAAATTAAAAATTTTAGTGTTTGTAACTGTTGAAAATTGGCATAAATATTTGTTACTAAAGAATGAAGATCAAGCCTTTTGTGATTAAGATTGGAATAAAGTTCTACTTTTAAATGCTTTTATTGAAGTTAAACAATCAGTTTGTTTGTTTGTTATTTTTTTTTTTTATTTGTTAACTTTTGATTTTTTTTCAAGTTAGAATGAATGTTTGAAATTGAGATTCAATATATTTAAATTCAATAGAATTGCTTGAAATCTGGTCTATAACTTAGTAATATCAGGCTAATTCATTTGGGATGCTTGACTTTTCAGTAGGTCGCCTATTTTTTACATATAAAAAAATGGCAGGATAATATTAAAAATATTCTATAATTTCACATATCACAGTTAAAAAACTATTCTTAGAACTTTCACTTGTTTTAAATAAATCTCACAAGAGGATGGTATAAAGATTTTTTTATTTCAATTTAATAATTTTTTAATATTTTAATATTAGTATTTAATACATTTACATTCAATGTAACTTATTAAAATTTTGTACATTTGAATAAAATGTCTATGAACTTTATAGGATGTATTAATTTTTTAAATAGGTGACTTAGTTTTTTTGATTGGAAAAGTGGAAGAAATATTTTAAATAGTAATTGCTATCAGTTTTATTTATTATTATTGCAAGTTTCATTTCAGTGATAAGAAAGTTATTTATAATTTTATTTAATTTTTTTTAAAACAACTTTTTAAAATTAAAATAAAAACTATAAAAATGTGAAACACTTTTTGCTTATAAGAAAATTTTATATTTTAGTCACTTATAAACACATATATTACAACCTACACCTACTAAATATTATATGTATAAGAGGTATACAATTTAATTTATAGCAGAAATATCTAGTAATATATACATATTATAATCTAAAAATTACAGATAATATCACCAAACTACAGCTATTCAAGACAATCACTTAGTATCTTATAACTGATCAAGAGCCAACACATTAGACAAGCCAAGAATCTAAATAAATGAAGATATGGTAATGCCAAACAATAGCAACAGCAATCTTTGGGCTAATAACAATAATAACTAAACTATATGACCAAGCTCAGAGGTGTTTTACCAAATGGTATTTGCCATAATAAAAAGATCCATATGGATAAGAATAGCAATAAATAAATATTATCAATATAACATGTAACATTTAATAAATTTTATGAAGAGGAGAACTCTTATACTCACTCTTACAAATTACATGAATGTTCTTAATATTCAAAGCATACATAATAAAGTGATTAGATTGTATTAAATTCTCTTTCACAATACCCCTCCCCCATTACAACATATATAATAACAATCATCATCATCTCATTACTATTATCAGTTCCACATTTCAAATCTTTTGATAAAAAATAATAGGTTTCTTAGATTTTGTGCCACATTACTTCTCAAAATGAATTTCTTTCACAAACTAATTTCCTTAGTATTCAGTTATGTAATATTGAAATTCCAGGCTTCTGAAATTAAAATTTTATAATATTAAAAATTTACTCTTTTTTTTCATTTAAGAATTATTAGGCAATAAATGAAATTCTAATCAATATATGAAAAGACATACTCTTATCCATAAAATAACGCCTATCTAACTGATAATAATAATATTAAATTTTAAAGAAAATATTTTAATTAAAATAAAATATATGAAAAATTCTTAATTTGGAATAAAAGAAAAATGCCAGAATTTTATTCAGACATAATAAGTGAATAAGGGAATTTATGGTCACTCAGGATATCCTACTAATAACTCCTACTAAATATGAATTTGCAAGTAATAATTTAACTATTAAATATATACTCAACTGTAATCATCTGAATAAAATAAACAATAATTTTATTACTAAAACAGTCTTGTTTTAATAAATGCAATTGATTAAAGTGATCATTTAAATGTAAAAAAAATTAATAATCTACCTATTAGATATTTTCTTCACATCCATGAATCAATATGAACAAAGTGAGTATGACGTTCAATTTTATGTTCATGTATTCTTAATGACCAAGGTATAAAATAAGTGTATAATAGCTTATATAATGTAAATATTTCTGAAAAATATGTGTTATGGATGACATAAATAATATAAGACATGCTTAACAATAAAAACATTTATTTTTATGATAAAGACAATTAAATAAATAACATTCTTAGAAATCTACCACATTTAAAAATAAATTATTTACACACTATGCTATACAATTCACTACAAAGGTGAAATACTTTTTAAAATTTACAGGTAAATATATAATAAATTTACAGCATAAATAATAATAATTGACTATTATTAACTTTGTCTGATTAATGAAAGCTTTTTCTTAATATTAGTATTATCACAAGAGTATATTTAAACATTAAGCATATCTTACCAATCCAGTAAAAAATAAGTGCTAAAAATTGATGCATATATCTTATTGAGGTCCATAAATATATTTTTTAATTTGTAAAATAAATATTTATCAGTTTTATATTCTACAATGCTGAAAAAGCATAACAAAAACAAACCTACATATCAAAACCTTCCACAATCTATACTCAGAGTATTCCAGAGTGTAATAGACAGAAAGATGATTTTCTTCAGAACAAACAGTAATATCAATTGCCAAAAATGAAGTCATGGTGGACATTATCAATGACTTCATACAAAATGTACATGAGATAATATATTCATAAGATAAAGATAAATAAGGCAATGAATATAAATGATGGCCTGAACTCAAAAGGAAGCACCTACATTTTGAAAGCAAAATTTATGATAGAACATTGTTTCTGAACATAAGCAAATGAGAATGAATCATCAAAATATATTATGAACAATAATAGCTGCTTTAAATATAACATTTATGCTTAGATATGAGAGATGAAGGTGGAATATATTATGAAAAAATGAAGAGAGACTACCCTACTATCTGTTTTCAAATATATGAAAATGATATAAATATCTACAAGAGAGATACACAGCCAAAATCTCTGGAAAAAAATAAGCTAATTAAATAAATATTTACAAGAGAGAGAGAGACAAATTGACAATCACTTGGAAATATATGGTAAGATAAGCATGTACAATTAATATCTATAAGAGAGAGATAAGCTACATCTCTTGAAAATATAATTGCAAAATAAGCATGTACAATAAAACAAAAGATATTCTAACACTACAATCTTCTAAATAAATATTATAATAATTAACTGATATGTAAAACCAACAAAATTATTTGTCAAATTGGTTCTAATAAAACATGGTCTGAAATAACCAATAAGAACATACACCATCTTTACTTGTTCAGCATAAACATATACATTCAAATAAATAAATAAATTACTCATTAGAGGAGACAAATAACACTTTAAACTATGTAGCATTATGAAAAGATAAATATTGTGCACTTCTGAATATTACTGCTTGCAAATAATTTATAAAATTATATCAAACAAAATTCATAGGACAAATGAAATAAAATAAAATATATAATAAATTACAATAGCATAATATTGAAATTTAAAATTACACCCAGTTTATTAAAATACACAATAAAATGTTTTTCATCCTGGATGTTATACCATTCAACAGAATACAGTTTCTGCAATTACTATCCTAAAAACAACAATTTCACCTTTTTTGTTGAAAACAACAAATTCAAATTATATGTACAAAATTTGAAATATTTCCTATAAACAATAGATTTCCTAATAATATAAGCACACAATACATGAATGATCATTCAATTTTTGTGAAGAATATTTAAATAAAGCACCACAATATTTTGTGCAATATTATATTATTTTTCATTAATTTCTTGAAAAATATAATTTACTAATAATCTACAGGAGTATACATTCTTTGAAAAATGCAGGTTTTATTATAGAGCAGATTTCTTAATGATAATAATAATAATAATAATGACAAGATATTGTAGATAAGGCTTATAGTGAAATTAGGTGAGTATATTATAAACTTCAATAAAATTCATAATTCAGAAGCTTTTATGTTGTAGTCACATATGATGTGACTCATTCCAATTATCCAATACAAGTAATAATTTAAGAATAATAGTAATAATTTTGAATAAATATTCTATTAATATTTTAGAATGTTATTATTTTTAATTAAAGAGTCAGGTAATAGTTTTTCAGATAATAGATAAGTCAATCTTAATTTCATGGACTTATAAAATACTTTAATATCTTGAGTTTGAAATATATATGAGACAAAATTTTGTGAGAGAATGTTTTCCATTCTGCCACTAAAATAATTATAAATAAGTAAATGTCATTTCCAAAATTCAAGTAAGCAATTTATTAAATTACATTATCACTAACATGTTATGCTATCTAAAATTTTAAACAGTCTATTCATTAAAAAATTGACTATTCTGAAGAAAACCATTATTTTAGAGATAATATTAAAATGAAGATACTTCTGAAAATACATTGCTCAAAATATTTAAAATGGTTGAAATACTTTTTACCAAACTTTTTATTTTTAGCATCTTATATAGTTAATGGAAAAATATTTTCACATTATTAAGAACTGCATAAAATAGCAACCATAGCATAAAGTCTTTAGCAGTTTTAATATTTTAGTATAGTAAATTGATAATATTGTCTGCTATTATTGAGAAAATGAGAATCAATAAAAGTTGTTATATAATAGTGATAAGTCACAGAGTACTTCCTCAAGATATATATTTTGTATAGACATAACATGACAATTATTGTTGAATATATAGATAAAATTTCAATTATATTTATTGGCTATGTATATTTTAAAATTATTTTAGTAATTTCAGTTTAGAACTTTAGTGTCTGGTGAAATTAGTCAACAATATTTGTTTAGGCAAAAATAAAAATGTGTTATAATCAATTAAACTGAATAAAATTAATTATTAGTCAAATAAATTTTCCCAGTCAAAATTACCCAAATCAAGTAGAAAATTTTAAAGTAAAACTTAACAAGTAAATATGCAAATGTGTAAATGTCTTCCTTTATTTATATTGTTCATTATGGGACCAATTTTGTTGGAAGAAACTGACAATTAGATTCACCCCTTCCTTGACTTTAATTTATTAAAGTTTAAAGATTAACTGGTATACTGGGATATATAGCTAAATATAAACAGAGTTATATAACTCTCTAGACATTTTAAGACAATTATTTATAAAACTAAAAATTATTGCAATGAAAATAAAACAAAATATTACATAATAAATTACATTATTTTAAGTAAAACATTAATGTATGTTATTCTTTATAACAATTGTAGGTATAAGTTTCTAAAATACTTTTTATAACTTTTTTAAAATAAACATGTAGAAATAACTAATATTGCAACCAGGAAGTTAAAATTAAAATTTGTATCCAAGCACACTTATGCACATTTACTAATGCTTTTTTTTATTAAAATTAATAGCTTTTAATAATAATAAATTAACTCTTTATCTTTTTAATTAACTATCTTAGAATGTATTTAACTGAATTAATCTTTATTACAATTAGCATTAACAAAATATACTTTTATTAGAAAATGAATTAAATAAAAATGCATATAAGAAAATTTGAATATTAATAATGAGCCTTAAACTATAAAACTTAGCTTTAAGGTTAACTCTAGCATTGATTTTTACACATTAGTATCTTTATTAAATTGTTTTGACTCTTAATATTTTTTAACATTAGCTCATTAATATTTGGGTTAAGAATAGTCCTAAATTAAGCAATTTGAAGTCATCTACAACTGCAGATGGGTTTTAAAGCACTGTAGTAAAAAAATAAAATGACTTTTAAACAATTAAGACTAATAAAAATTCTTAAATATGACCTAGACAATGAATTAACATTTAAGTATCAAGCCCTGATAGGTTGACTGGTTACAAAAATTAGCATATTGAAAAAAAATTTGTCTAATTATAGATGGATATTTAACTTTACTGACAAAGCTAAAGGTTACAATAAATATTATAATGGTATACATATAAGCTGTTACCTCATTTTCAAATAAAAGTGAAAAAATCTATAAATAAAATCACCCTCAAATATAAATATATTTATAAACATTAATAAAAATATTTAAATCAATATATATATAATGCACAGATGGAAAACTAATTATATAATTATTTAAAGTTAAAAATCTAAAAACAAGATTGATTTTAATAAAAAAAAAAGATTGTTAATTAGTTAAAGTTAAAAGTTATTTTTAATTTTAGAATGAAAATGATTTTGCATATTGATGTAATAGCAAACAAGCCCATGGGCATAAAAACATATGAGATAAATTCAAAAAATACTGGTGATAAAATTTTGAGTTCCTGCTCTAAAGCATACTGGCCAATAACAATGGAAATGAACATACAGTCTACAGAGAAAAGTCATCATTACCAATAAGAACAACACCAAGCCAGGCAAGATTGATTCTGGAATTTGATGATAAAGAATTCAAAATAATATAAAAATAAAACATTTAAGTGGAGTTTTTGTTTTGGATTGCTCTTGCTGATTGTGTATTATTTAAACATATTTTATATATGTAGTGCAGATCTCCAAAATATAGGGGTCACACAATAAATTACATTGTCCATATTTGCATCAGCTGAGGTGGCCTCCAGAGTGATCGTTCCCAGAAACTGGACAGCAATGGTTTCTTCTCCACCTAGGAAAATACCAATATGGAAATAACTGTAAACATAGTTGTATGACATATCAAAGACCACCAAGATAGATTTCAATAAGCCTACAGTGATGGAAATATGAACTTTAATCATATAATATGAATTTTTCCAAGTAGTAACTTTAATCATCACTTAACTTTTAAAAGAAATCTATCTGACTAAGTATTATATTTATGTTTGCCACTATTTTCATTTTCATTAATTTCACTTAAATTAATAAATTTAAAATAGGCATAAATGGCTGCATATATTCATAAGATTAAGTTAGTTTTTGTTAATTTTGGGCTAATTGTTTTGTAGTTGAATTGGTACTGGTGTTTATGTCAATGTAATCTGGATAGGCACATTGGATACTCATTCTTTTGTGCCATGTTAGCATACAGGGCATAATACCCATCTGAATGTATGGCCAAAATTGTAGCCATCATGTTGTCAATGGTCATAGATGTATTTTTTACACCATTGATATTCTTATGCTCTGGTTGGGACAGTAAGCTGGCAAAGACCATTATTTCCATTTACAGAGCATCTCATATATATTTCAAATGATTTCATTTATGTATCATCAATTGCACAGTGGAGCATTTCTGTCTGCTGATGAAATTTATTAATGATCATTGGGAAGATGCTCATTTCTTCCCACCATGATTCATTATTTCTTTAATGATATTATGCTACAGATGTAAATTCCTGTCAGCATGATCATGTTATGCTAACAATCTAATTTTGCATTGGTCACATCAGTATGTGTATTCTATATTGCATATTTATTCTTAGCAAAATATTAAAATTGTATTAAATCTATGAATGTACCTATCTGTGCATATAATTTAAATCATATATATTTAATAGTAAATTTAATCTTCAGATGTTTGTATTAATGTGTGTGTGCAGAATAAAATGTTTTGTTGAATTAATTTTGGCAGTACATATTTTACATATTTTATTATTAAGAATCAGAAATTTTAAATGTACAGGGTGATATTTTAAGTCAGCTTCTCCCTGAGCTAGTGATTTGGGCTTTTGGTTAGATAAAGCTGATCCTCACCTGTATGTATATGCCACCTTTATAAATTTTTTAGGTTCAAATAGCCTAGTGGCACCCTGGTATGGCATATGGGTTTGGGAGGTTCAGTCGTACAATAATATATATATAAATCAACTGTCCAGTCAATTTAAAGTATAATATAGTTTTAAATTTTCATTTACTATGAAATACTAAAAACTTAAAACTAGCTAAAATAATTATATATATATATATATTAATATATATATATATTATATTTAGCTATATATATATATATATATATATTAAATGCTTTTATTGATCATGCACTAAAAAAATAATTGTTTGCTCAACCACAAATGATGTTTTTAGATTTAACTTGAAATAAAAGCATGGGTTAGTTCAGAAATTAATTAACTCAATCCCTTGTTATAAAAAAAATAGGGATTGACTTAATTAATTTCTGGATCATCTTATGTTTTTATTTCAAATTAAATCTAAAAGCTGCACTTGTGGTTGAATAAACTTTTTTTTTTTAGTGCATGGTCAATAAAAGCATTGAATATATAAAAAAAGTTATCTCTGTCACTTAATGTAATTACTATTTTAGTCTTTGGTTACACTAAACTATGATCTATACAAATAATCTGTATTTGTCAAGGCTTATATAATATTGAGGAACTTTTGTATTCTGACTCCTAATTATAATACAATCTATAAAATACTATTGTTTTGAATGATGTTGTCACTATATTTTATAGTCATTTTTCTCTTTAAACAAATTATTTAGTATAATCAATCCATGTAATGTCAAACATTTAACAAGAGCCATCCATTTAAGATTACAGCATCAATACCATTATTTCCAGCAAATTTTGGTCAAAGTTTCTTTTTTATACAACAAATGTATCTCCAGTTAGTAAAATTTGATGTTTCAATGGAATCAGTATAATAATGTTATCCTGCACAGAATAAACTCATAATTTTTTTGAATCTAATATTGGAATATATACATTAATAACATGAACACAAGAACTATTACACAAATATTGTTTTAATACCATTATGTCTTTATCTATACATTGAGCAATTCCACCAATAAAACATATTAAATTTGATTTTACAACCAATACAACATCTTACAATCTTTTTTCACTGAATGTTTTGTCTTCATAACAAACCTGCTGTCCTCGTTTCTGTTAAATTTCCTTCCTTTGAAAGATGAGTTTCAAGAACAATTGTAGCAATTTAAAATTTTTGTTAGTGTCTTATCTAACAGTATTGTCCTCCATTTAGATTTTGAAAAGTTTGTATGAAGCAAAGTTTAACATTACAAGAAATGTAATAATTATCTTTAATGCTATTAATGACTATTACTTTACCATTAACGATGATATTACAATGATTAACCTACTGACATGACCAAATAACTTGACCTGTAGAGGCAAGCTATTTTTATATCTTTTCTAGGTTCTTTCCACTTCTCATAGTAAGCAAGGATCTATAAATAGAGATGGTTTAAACGTAATTTGTAATGAGTTGAATTGCAATCTATTAATTATTTTGGTAGTGTAGTAAGTGGAGCAAAGATCACAATTAAGGAACCCATTTTGTTACTGCTCACTTCAGTATCGAAAGATTACGCTATATATAATTAATAAACTAGATAATCAAAATTTATTATTTTTTTAAATGTAATTAGTTTTTCAAAATTAATTATATATATATGACAATCTAAGAATGTAAAAAAATCGTCAACAATCATCTCGTACTTTGAAAACTTTCTTTTATTAAAACAAAAAAAGTTAACTTATATTTTTAATAATTGAGCTAAATTTTAATTAATTAACCTCTTTATAGCTTATAATTTATTAAATTTTGGTCGTACAAGTAATTAAATATTTTAATTCATATATTAGATGAAGTTAAGAAATTATTAATAAAAGAGAAAAAGAAAAAAAAATTATTCAAGATTAAATATAAAGCTTTGGGAAAATAATTTAAAACTTCAACAAATACACACAGCACGATTTGTCATTGACTGTTATTAAAAGTTCCCTATTATCTCTCTCTGTTGAGTAGATGAAAAACATCTCTTGGCATATCTAGTAATAAGGATCTTCAAGTTTGTCTTTTTTTTTTTATTTAAACATAACATCAAAAGCTAAAAACTTCTGAGCATATTAATGGTTGAGACTGGCAGGAAGCAAAATGTACGTAATGTTAGTAATAAGAACATATAAAACAAGAGATCTCAACTTCTCTCAAACGTGCTGAAGGGATTGTTCATTCATTTTTTTAAAAAGCTGTTAGAGGGGTTTAATAAGTTGTTTTTTCTTTCTTTTTTTGTCTGTCTTTTAGACCACAATTGTTTGCTGAAACCACTAAGTTGATGTCTCTTGTGTGCTTTTATGTTAGTATAGTGGAAAGAGGGATTATGGGACTGTCAGTATAACCCCATATATTTCATGGCCTGCTGCTACAGCACATGGATAACTTCTCCACTGCCCTATCCCAAATCACTGGAGTGATGAAAAAAAAAAGAAACCACAAGTGAACAATAGGTCTGAACCTCAAATTCATCATAAAGACCAGTCTGTTGATGTGTTGCGGTTAGTTCCTAGGAGAAAAATTAAGCCAAGTGAAAAGAACAAAAATTGTAATATAAATTTTAATTTATATTAAACTATAATCAGATTTATTGCCATAGTAAAAATAAACTCATAAAATACAGCAAATATTCAATGCATATATTAAAAGTAGTGTTAAATTTTATAAAATAAGATTTTAAAATGCAGCAGATTTTGATTTATTATAAAACAAGATTTGCATAAAGTAAATTTTATTTGTACGTATTGTTTATTTAGTCACATTTTTAATTTTAAAAAAATTAAATATTTTTGTTTCTGAATAAATCTTATCCATCATCCAACTACTTTACAAGCTTATTTATACTGTTTGTGTTTGTATATGTGTCTGTGTTATATGGATACATATATGCGTGCGTGTGAGTGTGCTTATAATTTTTACTTCTTTTTCTTTTCTAAAATTACGAAACACATCATTTCTTTGGATCGCTAAACAATAAAAAAAATAATTTTAATAAAATATATTATGTATAAAATAATAAAGCATATTTATAATAGTATTTATCTGAGGGGTGTGCAACCATTTTACATTTGCAGATGAAAATTTGGTACAACCCATTATTTGTTTTTACCATGCCTAAATTGTAAGAACCAATATATAAGGATATTCATAATAAAACAATAGTAGTTTTAATTAATATACCAATTTATATTTCCTAATAATTTAATACCATACGATTTGAAATGACTTTTTTTGAAGCAAATCGTATAGTTACAAAACAAATAAGATACATACAAAAACAATTTATTTTCATGCGATTTTCATCTGTTTTTAAAAATTAAATTCTTTCAAAAAAAAATTATTATTATCCAAAACTTAAGAGAATTTCCTAAAAATTTCGCAACTTCTAATCTGAGGGATTGCAACCCATGGATTCTACATCATTGATCATCTAATAATTTGAACTGAAGACATTTAATGTGTAGTCATATGTTATAATATTTTCATTACATTATTGAATTACTATAAGATTTTAAATAAATTCAAAATCCTTTTTCAAAACAGCTGTTACTGATAATTATACTTGTTAATATATAACACAATATCTTAAATGATATTTTTTTCACTTTTCTTCATACTTTCAAGCATGGTCAGTGTTTATGCTGGAATGTAGAATGAACTGGTAACTTTTATATTCATAAAAATTAAATTTAAGTTGATACTCTAATCAATTAGGCTATTCTTCTGAAGATAATAAATAAAAATTTAATATACTTAAAACTTCTATTTGTTGTGCTAATTTGAAAATTTAATATGCTTATATATGAGAGTTATTGTAATTTATTTAATTTTTTTTAGGGCAATGTTAACGAGTGTTTGCTAAATACTATGGTTATCACACTGGGTTGATTTATGAAGTTATTTACTATTGTCAAGTGAAAAGTCATCTCTGCTCAATATTCTTATGCTTTCCCAATGAACTTATGATCATTACATGAGAATAGCAAATAACCCCATATGTCAAATCAGTTTAATAATCTATAATTTTGAAAATAGGAAAAAATGAAAAAATCAGGACTTTCCATAGATAAGTATATTAATTTGTATGCTAGCATCATTACTAATAAGGCAAACAACACTTGAAAAAAAAGAACTGTGTTCTGTACTAAAGCATATGTTTTAAAATATAAAATTTGAATTTTTCTAAAACATTTAACAATTCATCTAGATAATAAAAATTGCCCAATAAATAACTACAAATATATGAAATTTATTTAAAACCCATATATTTTTAAAATTATCATTTAAAATGACTAGTAATAAACAATTAATATTTACTATGTATGGAAGAAAAGCAGATTTCTAACAAAATAAATCCAAATCAGTATATAAAATTTTAAAAAACATTATGTTAATAAATATTCTCAATTAAATAAAACAAAGCACAAAATAATAAAACACAGGAAGACTTAAGTTTAAGCAATATTAATTTTATAAACAAACCAACATTAACAAAATTAAGGTTTATATATATGTAATATATAGAATTCATTTAACTTTATGTTGAATCACTTAAGGGTTCTATTTGTTATGCTTTTTTTCATTTTTTATTTTAAAATGTTAACTATATGACTTTTATTTTTTACAAAAAATTTTCAAAGGATATAATTAATATTTTTAGCTTTAATTTTCAGAATATTTTATAAGAATATGATTTTATAATGTTTATGTATAATATATAAACTTTAGCTTATGTTTGATAGTAGTTGAAATCTAGTATAACTTAGTTATGGGCATTTGAAATTACTACTAATCTTATTTATTTTGAGAATAAGTCTGTCATAATTTCAGTATACATTTTATAATTTTCTATGCTCAGATCATTAGTCTCAATAGATAGAATATTTGTTTCATATACAAAACGTTACTAAATTAGTTTCACAATTCAAGAAAATAGAATTTTCAACTGGCATGTGTCTTTAAGAATATGTCAGTCATGCTGGATTGGTATTTAAAATTCACTTGATTTTACAAACATATAATTCAATCATATAATGTTTATGAATTTAAACAACTGAAATAATTAGTCAATGGAATATTAAGACTAAATAATAATGGTCACTCATAAACACAATCTACTCTAACAACTCAATATTTACATCTACATTTTAACTTAGACTATTTCTATACATACATCTTGATAAAAGCCACAACAAATAAAGAAAATAAATTGGATCAAGTTTAAAAGATTAATAAATAATCACTTATAGCATTTTTAATTTGAATGAGAATTAAAAATATATTATTTTTGTAAAATAGATTTACTTAAAAATTAGTTTGAATTTTTACAATTGTCGTATAAACTTTAATATCAGTTTTTGCTGCCCTGACTCTCAATACACTCATCAACAACTCTAAGGACATGTTTAACAGGAATGATAAAGCTCAATTATCTTATTCTATAGCTTTCCCATTCTGCTATAGCAAATACTTTGGGGGAACTCATGCCAACTTAAAATACAGTATATACCAACATGCTTATCTATATAGTAGAGCTAAAACAAATCTATTATATCTATTATATAGCTCAGTGTTTGTATAATATAAAAAACTGCTAGTCTTGCTTTTAAACTTTTGTCAAAATTGTTTGGCTTGAAAGTAATCATAAAAACATAAAATCAAAAATACTTGGTGTATAATTAATTCTACACATATAATAAACATATGAAACAATAGTGTTCCCCTCAACAAACATTAATGTTCAATTCTGAAACATAGGCAGCACTTAATAACCCACCTATTGCAATTATGCAGTATCCTAATAACCCCTAGTTCAACCTTTTATAATAGGAAACAGTGTCACTCTCTGCCAATTATCTCCCAGTTATGCTTTGATATTCAAGCCAACAAACATCACATGACCACCTCTTCTATATGCTTTGATATTAGCAGATCATTAAACATATTATTTCAGCCATATTTATTCATATTTTAAAAATACTTATAATAAATTATATTATACACGTAAGTGATCAACAAAATTAATTTTAAAATAATTATAATAAAACAATTAAAAAAAATTGAATAATAAATTTAAGGAAAGAGTAATGTGTTTACTTGATTCTTTTTCTCAAATTAAATAAAATAATAAAATTTACTATTTTTCTTCTTTTTTTTTTGGGGGGGGGGAATGAAAATTGATGATTATGAAATGAAAAAATAATATATCTAAAAGATGTTAAAGTCAAAACAATTTCGAGTTGATTTTTATATATTGCATTATTTCTATCATCTAGTATTTAATATTGAATGTCTTTAGCAAAATTTAACTTTATTTAAATTTTCCAATTACATTCAACTGTTAGTAATAGAACACAAGTTAATATATGGGTAATATGCCAAGCAGTATTATTTTTTTCTTCAGGTGTTGCTGGCCAGGGACAGTATTAGCATGGAAAATAAAGCTGGAACCTTAGATTCTTGAAATATTGAATTTTAAGGTAACTCTTTGCCAGCTGAGTCATCCTGCCAAAGGCAACAATCAATAGAAATTCTATACACTTATATATGAAGTTCCTCTCATTTTCTCTACTTTCCTAAGAGCAAAGTTAATTAGTGGTTTCCATACATTATGCACATCACACTATGTTGACTTATGTGTTTATTCACCATTGTCATGTGAGCAGATTTTTTGAATTTTCTTCTTTGTATCTTTTCCTCTCTATCCAATAGTTTGTATTTTTCAAATTGAACATATATTCATTGGTACATACAAGGTCTGCTACAAATGTTCAATTGAGAAAACACAAAAATATTGGATGGAGTAAAATATTACAAATAAAAAAAAAGAAGCTGCTCACATGACAATGGTGAATAACCATTGAAGTCAACCTAGTGTGACTATACATAATATATGGAAACCAATATTCAATTTTTCTCTTAAGGAAAAAGTGGAGAAATAAGGAGGAACCTCATAGATAAGTATATGAAATTTTTACTGATTATTGCCTTTGGTGGGATGACTCAGTTGGTTAGATTATTACCTTAAAATCCAATATTCAAGAATCTGAGAGTCCAGGTTTGATGTTCATACTGGTCAGGCCAGTAATACTTGAAGGAAAGAGGAGAATATTACCTCTTGACACATTGTGCATATATTAATCTGTGTGCTATTACTAATAGTTGAATGTAATTGGAAGATTTAAATAAAATATAAAAAAAAACATTCAATACTTAATATTAGATGATGAAAATAGTTCTATAAATACAACTAAAATGCCATCATCACAAACTTTCAGGAAAACAATTTCAAGTTGTACTTATCTATACAGATCATATCATTTTCTCTTAGTAATCTGCAAATGCAGCAACAGTATTTGAACTCAGAATTAAAATTAAACATTTGTTGAAAATGGTTTTGAAATGCAAAGCTGATGGTGGTAGCTATTCTTTATGACAGGCCAAAAAAAAAAAACATTGTAACTTTTTTTGTTCTAACTTCATACTTATTTCTAAATCTATACACCCAATCTTTATTTGCAGATAATGGTTTAATACATATTTTCAGTGGATTTTTTAAGCCTTTATAAAGACATAATGCTTTTTGGTGCAATTGTTTTTATTATTCACCTACATATTTAATATCTTTTAATCTCCCATAACTACTAATCATGTACTTTTGAAATTTTTTACTACATCTGTATCCAGTGTTAATTTGTCACAAATATCTTGATTGCTCAATGTTATGAATGAACTGAAGTTGCAAACATTTTTATGCCTTCTGTATCAATTCTAATATCAGCTGAAGCTGTATGTCACTGTATACTTTGTTTATTTTATTTCAAATCATAATGCTATTATTTTCATTGGTTCTTTCATGTTTCTAATAAAAGTCCTAAAATATCCAGCACTTCTTGTTTTATGTACTATTGGCATATTTAAGATTGTTGATGTTTTTTTAACTAATCCTTAATTCATATTTTATTTCATGGAAACTGATCATTTTTGATATTAAAATTACTGTATTTCAATACTAGTGTCAAGAATATAATTAGTCTTATTTGTGCAAACTCCTTCAATGATAACAATGTATGTAGTCAGATGTTTGGCTGCTTTAATAGTTATAACTCTGCTTTATTTCTTTGTTGACCAATGAAATTTCTTTTCTTTTTCAACTTTGACAGTCTAATCTCCAAACATAGACGAAAGTATTTTTTGTGACTTTTTCAATTTCTCTTTCTACCTATTCATTAATGTTCAGGCTTTTTACTTATTAGTGGTTGTGGGAAAAAATTCATGTTAGAGCAATATGGAATGGGTTTTTGTTAAATTGACTCGATATCAATCAATCATTTATATGATTTTATCCAATAACAAGTCTTGTAATTTCCTTTTACATAATAAATTATACACTATTTTTATTTTATTTTCTGGTCTAATAATACAATATATGGTATATTCCATTGATTTCAAAAACTTTCAGTGTATTCTATCTTATTTTACTTATTCATAAGATATTAATGTATAGACAATTTACTTCCATTCATATTATGTCAAACCAATTTTAGATCATTACCTGACATTATAGATTACTATAGTGATTTTTCTCTTTGCAAATTTATATATTTTTTCACAATGATACTTGCAACAAGATATTTAAATGATTTTAAACTAGTTACAAAGTAACACTCTCACAACATTATAAAATATCTTGGAGACATTCTAATATTATAGTACCACATTATTTTTTATCATATTTTTAATTTAACTAACAAAAACAGTTTGTGATTGCTTTCTTCATCAGTTGACATTTCTGAAAAACTGTCATCATTATCCTATATTGTTCCTGCCAATATGAATTATTAGTGATAAAATATTAGTAAAAAATAAACAAAATGATGATTACATAAAGCAAAATAAAAGTAAAATAAAATAAATTATACTTTCCATATGAAGAATGTTAGAAAAAAAAAGGTGAAATTCAGTCTAGATTTTAATACAAAATGAAAAATATACTCACTAGATAAAAAAACGATTATACCTAAAAATGGCATTTTAGCTTTTTTAAACCTGTTCTTACTAATTAGAAGATTATAGTCACATAGTACAATAAATTCCATCAGAATAACAATGTAATAAATTTATAAAATCTAGTCAAATTGACATAATGTTTAAAATTCTAAAATAAATAAGAATTTCGCATCTTAATTACTCATCTTAATTCTTAGTATATATTATACATAATTTTTTTATATAATACTTTTTTAAAAGAAAAAAAAATGCAAACACAAAATATCAATAATAAAATGTAAATAAATTTCCCCCAAATTAAATAAAAACTTGGCTACGTATAGCAAAAAAAAGTATGTTATTATATATATAGTTATATGTAAAAAATAGTGATTCATTAAAATATGTGTATATAATATTAAAGAAATCGTGACTTTAGAAGTTAAAATAACTAACAACTATTTTTGCAGTATCTTAAAGTTTTGTTTCAGTAAGATGTTAAGATTATCATTCCTTACAATGAGAACAATATTAATTCATAAGATTTGTTATTTTTCAGACTAAGCACAATGAACCCCACTCTCTCTTTATATATACTTTTCATTTGTTTGAACTTTTCAAACAAAAATGTTTTAGGGGTCCATTTTCTTTGATCACTTATCATGATACAAAATTAATTCCTTTAAGTCTGTAATTTAGTTTTGATAAGAAATTACTTATTTCATATTTGATAATGAAATTTATTTTCTTTTTATATAATAATATTTTTTATCTGCAAATATTGTCAATATAGTATCTTACATTTACATAATTGCTTAAATTGTAATTCAAAACAAAAACGAAAAAAAAATTATATGATATTGCAATTTATGTAAACATGTTTTTAGTGTTAATAAATAAATCATGAACTCATTGTCCATATATGCATAATAGTTTTCCCATCAATGCTAAAAGCTATATCACATTACAATCAGATTTTTGTTTTGCGATCAGTGCATTAATATGTAAATGATTAAACTCAAATTATTATTTTTTCTTGTAACGATATGTTTCTAGTTTGAAATCTTTATGAATCTAAGATAAATTTTATTAAGACTCAAAAAGGGTTACATGAGGTACATATGAAAACATAAGATCATAGATACAAATTAATAATTTTGCATGTGATATGGAAAAACATGTCTTACAGTAATTTAAAGAAAAATGTTCATTGTATAACAAAATACATGTGTCATATTAGGTTTACATAGAATATTTAAATAGGATCTTGAGAAAAATACTTGGAAGCACATAATAGTATGAGGAAAAACATATATGGGGTGTAGGGTTGAAGTTGGTGTTAGTTTAATATATGATTGTATATAAATTGGGCCTATGTGGTAGGAAAGATTATAGTTTTCATGGCTGTCTTGTTGTTTGTGTGTGACATAAATGTGTGAAAAACAGTTTTTAGATACAATTTGATACATGAGATTGCATATGCAATGAAGTTTTATAATTTTGCTTATGATAAAAAAAAGTGATTACAGTAGTTAAAAGAATAATAATTTTTGCACAGCAAAATACATATTTCAAATTAGGTTTACATGAATTTTACAAAAGCCTTATAAGATAAATACATGAAAGCACATGGTAATATTTGTTAATACATTTAGGGAAGGTGAGTGGAGTTAGTGTTTCATTGGTATATTGGTGTACATAAACTGTATTTATTAGTTGATGAGCACTATAGGTATCAAGACTAAGTATTACTGTTCATGTACTGGGCATTTAAAGTTCATATAAGGTAAGTTGGTGAAGTGATCTTGTAAACTTCTTTGGATAAGTGGATTGATGAGGTGATGTACTGTGTTACTTTCAAATGGTATAATATTTATTCCAGAGTTCACCCTGGTATAAAATTGGAACTATGAGTTCATGTATGGAAAGTATGTAAGCTGATTGAAATAGCAGAAAATGGAGCGAAAGTGATATAGAGAGCAGTTGCAATCTGTGGCTGATATAATGATGGACTTGAATGGAAAATCTCTTAAATGATAGAAAATACCCTCTGTGGCATAGTAATAATAAATTTTGACAAATGGTTGTCAGAATGTCACACATCCACACCATGGGGGGGGGGGTAACAATCTTGTGTTTTTAAGTTTAGATTTTAATTGTTGTTTGCATTCGTTGTCCTCAAACTTCAATTTGGCTTATTCACTAGTGAACTTGAAATATCTTTGTTATTTCTGAAATAAACATTCTTTTTGAGGATGCTATGATATGTTTTTTCATAAGATAAAGCAGGCAATATGGTAGAACAGGTTTTGGCACCAAACATTTAGTCATGTGGTTGTATGGCAGTCATTCAGATTGGTTTTAATGACTTAAAAATGCCATTGTTTTAAGAAAAAGCTTTCATAAATTCAAAATTATCTTACAAAAGATGTGTGGCATAGTTAATTGTTAATAAATGGTTCAATATATATATATGATTTACCTGAAATATTTCAGATTTTGAGTGGTCTTTTTGGAGTTTAAACCTGGAAATTTTTCCTTGTTGCCTAGAAATATGAAAGTTTACTGCCACTAATAAAATATTTTTTTTTGCAAATTATCCATTACACACACAGAATTTTTTTATAATTAGAGTGTTACCTAATTAGGTCAAGTTCAGTTATTGTTATGACTTGAAATTTATCTTTAAAAAAAACTAATATTATGCAAATTTTTAGGATTTGAAATAGGAGCTCTTGAAATGAATATGGTGACAGGACTAAGATTAACTGTGGAACTCCTAGTTTGAAATTCTTGGATCTGGATTTTAACTTTTAGGTCATTAATGAATATATATCCAGAGAAAAAATAAAGAAAACTAAGAATGGGTTAATGCACTAGCTATGAGAAAAAAATTAAATCTTTAATATAGGGAGCATACCAATTGATTATTAAATTAAATCTTGCTTGATATGTTATCTTCTATCAAGTATCATCCATATTGGAACTTCAGATTATAGGAAATTGCAGGTGAATGTAATAGCCAATATATTAGGAGATTCTTATATTATGAGATCTTTTATCAATGTATTTATTGCACTTAAATAATATTTTATACCTTGTATCTCTTTAATTATTATTAGAATTAAATAGTTATTAAAATATGTAAAATTAAATAGTTATAAAAATAATTAATAAAGTAAATAAGGAACTAATTTCAGTTTCTTTACAATACTTATATATGGTATTATTAATATTCGATAATTTGACATAATATTGATGAAGTGACCACATACCGGTCTATTACTTTTATATATTAATTTGCAGACTATAACGCTAAAGTATAATTTTAAATCAAACAATGTTGTTAGAAAAAATCATTTTTCATCATTACTTACGGGTAACACAGCCCTGAGTATTGGCCAATGTCAGGTAAATACTAGCTTAGGGGACACATCAAACTCTAAGTAATAAGACATTAAAGATGTAAGTTATAGTAAAACTTACTCATAAAATTATGTAAGAATAAAGATAAATATTTAATAGATAATTATTCTCACATATGTATAATAATTTATAGCCATAATAACGATATATCAAAGAAATCTTTAACTTTATAAAAATAGGTAAGGACAGTTGGTCGTTGCAATTTAATCTATACCATTTAATTAATAAACATTTTTTGATTTCTATAATAATATTTTAATAGTAAATTAAAAAATATTAGCCTATAAGTGATTTATATTTATGGAGAAGAGTTAATCGCTAATCAGTAATTCGACTAAGAATATTTATAATTCTTAATATTTTGAATTAATTAAATCATTCTACATATATATTTATTTATGTGTATTTTAGTAAGAATTTATTAAATTAATTTAATAATATTAATAATAAAAATATCATTTCTTTAATAATATTTTATTATTTATCAACTCTTTTTTACTATGAGTTTGATCTATTTTTTCTATGTATTCATAAATGTTCAATTAATAACTATTGTCACTCCCTTACTTCAGAAGAATATCTTGATCAAAAATATATTTTGTCTTGAGGTTCAGTGATAAACTGATAGTAAGTTATAGCAGGCAAAAATCTATTAAGGTAATTTTAGTTTTTATTAAGAAATACATATATGTATATTAGAAATATAATTCATATGAATATCAAATTTTACTTTGTAACAAATATTCAGGCTCATTGACCTGAGCAAGCACTTAATTAAGTATTATTGGGTCTTATTATGAAATAATTTTCATTTACGTAGGTAGATCCTAACAAATTTATAAGCCATTAAGTAAATAACATCTTTTATAGACCTATTCACAGAATAAACAAGCCTCTTTTAATCTGATAAATAGACTGACATTGATATAATAATGGGATATTATTTGCAAATTCATTGTAAATTATAAAAGTAATGTTATTTTTTTTATTTCATTGTTTCATGAATAGGTTTATCAAATTTTAGATTATAGTGAATATGCAGAACATTACAACAGGCTATCATTGGGAAATTCTGTCACACTGAAACTAATATATTTAAAATAATATAAACACTTAGAAAAAAAATTTTACACATTACTTCATGTTATACTTTAGAAATAGAATTAGTGGCAATATTGAATTGCTGCTCCAGTCAACCCAGTCATTGAAGATTTAGCCATGAATATTTTCATTGGTTGCACACTTAAAAACAATCTTATGCATTATGTATAGAGATGACTTGTAGAATTTTACTTTTTAGTAACAGATGGCTAAATTCAACTTGAATTTCCACAGCTATAACTTATATATAATTTAACACAAGAATGTTCTGTCCTTTTATCAAAAATCAAGAATAAAGAATAATAATATTTCTCTCTATATATGTTTATATTTCCTTTCTTTCAAAAAATATTTTTTAATTAAATTTACTTATTTTTCAATTATTTGTTTTCCCAAAAAAGTTATAAGTAGAAAATAAGTGGCAAAAATCATTTTACTCCATTAACATAAAAAACAGCTAAAAATATGATTTAAATTAATCAATTAATATATAGTAAAATATATACAAAAAATAAATTAAAAATAATAAGAAGATAAACAATTTTTTTTAAAAATAAAGATTGATTTCGCTTTAAAAATAGATGTTATTTCTAAATATTTACACTAAGTTTGATTCTTAATTATTTTTGTAATACTCAAACTTAAATATTAAACTTATGAATATAAAATAACTTATATTAGTTTCTCTTTTTCTGAATTTGAATAGTAAAAAAACACATATATACATATAAACATACACTACTCTTGGCAGTACTATATCATAATTAATTTATATTGCTTTACTACAAAACAATATATTCATCATAAAGATTGAAAATATAAGCCTTCATATCCCTCCTTATAGAGTAAAAAATATTGATCACTATTATCTTTCTTTTTATGAATTAACTTTATATAGTTTGAGACTTCAAGAATTATATATTTTGTTGCATATTGTATTATGAATGCATTATTATTATATTTCTATATTATATGGTATCTTCATGTCAATTACAGAATTTCTTGTAAAATGGTTGTTTCAAATGACATATATATTAGTTCTCATAAAGACTGAATTTTTGCTTTAAATATACAAGAATTAAATTATTAATAGCTCTTTTGGAATTTTTCTGACTTTATTATCATCCATGTTTTGATCTCTGCTTGCTCTGTGTCCATATTCATTCATTCTCTGGCAATGAGTAAATTGTATAATCATTAAAAGTTAATATTTTCTGTGAAGTCTAAGTAATATGATACTTTTTGACTTAATATACATCCAAATAATATTTGATCATTCTCAGTAGTTTAACTATATAAATTTTAATTAACCTTTTGATTTTCTTTATAACTTTTTTGCAAGTGTTAGACTAATGACTTCTGATAGTGTTTGCTTTTATTATTATCTCTATTTATTCAATTTTATTTAAATACAATTAGAATTCCATGATCTTATAAAATGATCTCCAATATTTTTAGAAAAGACTTGGGATTTCTAGAATACAGATGATGACATGGACATTAGTTTATTTTATAGGATAGGCTCATACAATTTTCAAAAGGATATCATAAGTCACTATGCATAAAAATTAATTACCACAATAAACTATGTTTTTTGTATTATTGATAGTTTAGAACTCCCACTTAATTTGCTGATTAGTTTAGTACATAAACAAATCTGATACTCCAAACTGATGTGTACTTACATGCATTCTGTTTAATAGAATACAATATGTAACACACTATATAATTTTCCAGAATAAAAATGTCTAAATTATCTAGGACCATAGGTTATTTATCTATTTCTTAATGCACTAGTACCATTACACCTCATCAATTATCCTTATCACTTATAATGAAATGTAAAACTTTTTAGATGTCTGGTATTTACTAAGGATTTATCAATTTCACAAGGTGTTTTTGGTTTCTAGACAGTTTATCCTTTAAGTATCTCATTATTGCAAGATATTGCCTACTTTTTTTTTTCAGCTTTCTAAATTTTTTATTTTCACTCTTGACATTTTCATTAATGATGGAAAAAAAGATATAGATACATGCATATTCAATCTTTAAACATTTGGTAGTCATGAAATTTGGATTTATATAATAGAAATATTATCTATTATATTATCTTAACAGATCAATTTTGTATTAAACCTTAAAACATCACATGATCACTATTTCCCATGCTTGCTCATAACTTGTTAAAATACTACTGTATGGAAAGAATTTTGCCTATTTTTATCAATATTGTACTTTGTGATCAAACTTTTGTTAGAAAAACATCCAACAAGTGGGTTATTAGTTACTTAAATAACTATTATTAAGGAATTCTAGTCTTTTGTGGTTAATAATGATTACATCCTGTGAGCCAAATAGAAAATGTCTGCATTTTTTAATAGCCAGAATATCTTTTCAATTATATTTCAATTGATCTCCAAATTATAAATATATGACTGGTAAAATGCAGCATCTTGGGTTAATTATTTGTTTATAACACATAAAAATGCCTAACTTATAATTGCAACTATCTGATTGCACATAAAATGTTTTGCTAAAGTCTAGGTATGAGAGCACAATTATATTTAAAAGTTAAGTTTAAGTTTTCAAATTCTTATTGTAATATCCTCAGTTCCTCCCACCAACAATCCAATCAATTATGAAAGAATACATATCACAAATCCTGGATAGAATTTGTGGAAAAACTATAAAATTCTAAAAAAGCAGAAATTTCTATTATTATTGTGACCTTTTTAGGATGAAGATGGATATCTTTTTCACTGTGACCTAAAAGCTGACTTCTTTCATTAAAGTTTTTTTTTTTTCAAGATTAACATTTAAACTTTTTTTAGTGTACTGCCTAAAAAATAACTTTAAATTATGAAAATATATATATCACTCACTTAAAAGATGTAAATAATTTAATTTCAAATGCAAATGTTTGATCTAAGCATCTTACTTAATATGCATGTATTGATACTAATCAAAATTTAATGGCACTTGGAGAAAACAATATATGAATACCTGGCTTTTGACAGAGAAAGATTTAACACAATTTTACAAAAGCTTAATGTCTGACAAAGTAAATATATTTTTCATCATTAAAACATATTTAAATATCCAAGATGACTGGTGGAATATTATGACCTAGAATTTTATTTGTTAAGTTATAAAGGATTCAAACATGATTTCCAAGGATCCATTTTTCTTTTTGACAATTACTAATATATGGTATGAACACTTTGAGATTATATCCCAATATAATATAAAATATGAATTTATTTGTATTGGTCAATTATCATTCAACACAATGTAAATTTGTATAATCGTTAATACCAACAGGATAAGTGAAAAATATTTATTGAAATTATATCAATAATTTGTTCTACCTGCATCTGATTTTTTGCATTGAATATTTCAGATTTTTCTTAAATGTTTGAATCATTTCAAGAGAAATCACATCGACTCTGATATAAATGTTTAAATTGGAGGAAACAATTGATTTCTGTACAATTAGAAATCATCTTTTTTGGAAAACATACTTTTTACTTGATAATTGAAATGCACCCATTTTGATATAAGAGATTTGACTCTGTGATAATTTCATACTTTAAGTTTGGCATAGCTAAAAACATAACTACCTTCTATGGAGGCTACTTTTAAGATTTAGCGAGACCTGATTATTACAAAACTTGGACTTATAATTATTACTTAAAGTTATATAAATTTAACTTAAAGATAATATCAGTAGTTTCTTTAGTTTTATTGATGTAATTTTTGTACAAGAATTTGAATTTTTTTTTGATTTATTAATGCTTATAGCCTATATCCTGATTTGTTATTTATTTTTTTCTAAAATCTTTTTGCAGAGTTTTAGACCAGCGATCACCAAAGTGATTGGCATCAACTTCCTATCATTTATATCAATTTCAATGAATTCAGTGATAGTTAAAGGATCATTAAGATTTGGTGAGAATTAAATTGGTCATTGGGAGATTTTTTAGAAATTTTAATATTTAATACAAAATAACAGAATCTATAATTTTACCAATAATTATTAGAAAGAATATGTAAAAAATAATATTAAAAGTGAGTAAAAGCACCAACTTTAAAAAACAAAACAATATATTGAATTTTGATGCTTCTGGTTACAAAGTGCCACACATATACCATCATTGTAACTTACATAATTTTTTGTTGTTGTTTTGCAGTATTTTTCATATTCAGGAGATGGTATCCTTTTAAAATTAAAATTGTTGCCAGTTGTTGTAATATACATATATATATAAAAGACATATTTTGCAGGTTCATAAGTGTAAGATTGTAATTAGATACTTCAACATTTTGACTTGATCACACAAGCCCTCAACTGTGTTTTTGTGATCAAGTCAAAATGTTGGAGTATTAATTAAAATCTTACATGGATAAACCTGCAAAATATGACTTTTATATCTGTAACCCGTGAAAACAATCATACGAATATATATATGGATATTTCTCAATTTTTCTATGACATATTTCAAATAAGATTTTTTTTGAATAAACATTAAAACCATTAAGACATGAAATTATTCATAAAAAAATATATTTACAGAAGTCTAATATAGCAGATTTTTTGATTTATTATATTTTATGATTAAAAAATAACTCAAATTCTAATAATTAATTTTATATATTTATATGTATGGGTAAAATTAATTGAACCTTAAAAATTTTTGGGATGTAAATTTTGACATTAATTCATATTCCATGTCTAAAACATGTTACTACATAACAACTATATTATCTTTTATCTTAGCATTTCACATTTCATGTTTAGCTAATGTTGGGTTTAGTCATAACTAATCAGCAAAACATGTTTAACTTCAAAGAAAGAGCTTACAAATTATGATTTTAATGTAGGTGGTCTAGTAAAAATGTTATGTATCCTACAATTATTATTATTATTATTATTATTATTATTATTATTATTATTATTATTATTATTATTATTATTATTATTATTATTATTATTATTATTATTATTATTATTATTATTATTATTATTAATATTATTATTATTATTATTATTATTATTATTATTATTATTATTATTATTATTATTATTATTATTACATTTCAAAGGAACTTTATTCACAAAGAAAACAAAAAGGTTACAATGGGTTACAGAGTTTATACAATACCTTTTTTTTTTTGTTAATAGAAAAAAACACATATAGTAAAAATTATGTATTACATTGTTTAAAAAAAATGGTAACACACACCAAAAAAAATGGAAGCAACAAAAATAAATTGTATACAATGAATGGTTGGATTAATAAAACTGAAGGAAGAAAACTACAATAGCAAAAAAAATTAAACTGAAAACAAATCTATTAAAATTATAATAGAATAAAAAAATAATTCATTACCTGAGCATATAAAATATACATCATATTATTATTATGATAGCAAAAAAATAAAACAAAAAAAATATATATATTCAAAGAAAAAAATTGGATCAAATAAACAAAAAAAGGAAAAAGTCCCACAATAATAAAAAACAAAACTGCAAAACTTTTTACAAAGATGGATAGAAAAAAAAAAATTATCCACCAGAGCATACAAAACAAAAAAAAAACATTTTTTTTTTAAGGCAATATACCATGTTATAGATTTGAGGCAAGTCGCATTTGAGACCATGTGTCAATGTATGTTTGTGTTCCTGTTATTTTTTTATCTCTTTGTTGGATTTGTATTAATTTATTTTTAATTGTGTTTTGATGTCTTCTGGTGTTTGTGTTTATACTAAAATTACATCTTGTGCACCAGAAAGCATAAAGGATAAATGTACTAGCCCTAATACTGGAAAATATACCTTTTTCATATGCCTGTAGCAAACATCTGATTGTTGTATTTTCTTGTGTTGTGATATTGCAGATCATTTTGCGAGTGTTTTCAAGTCCTTGACAAGTGAATAGGAAGTGATTTATTGTTTCTGATTCTCGATGACAGATGGAACATATGTCATCTATGTTATGGTAGTATCTCTTATATTTTAAAAAATTTAATGTCGGAAGGGCTTCCAGATTTATTTTAATCAGGAAGTCAAAATATTTTGGTTCTAATGACCAATGTTTATATCTTTTGGTTAATTGCTTATTATTAATTGCCAATAGTGTTTCTACCGTGTTTTGTACTCCTGGATAGATGAACTTATATGTTTGCCAGTATTTATATTTAGTACCATCTGTTTGTATAGGAGGTATATCTGTATTCATTATTGGTTTCAGAAGTGCTTTCCAATAACCTTTGAATGGTGGTGGTGTATCTGTTGGTATCACTTTCATTGTATGTGATATTATTGGATATATTTTATTACAAGTTACTATGATGTTTATTGTTTTCTGTATATGGAAAATGTGTAAATTGTGTAAACCAAGTCCATTCAATGACAATGGCAGTTGTAGTTTTTTGATGGAAACAGATATTGTTTTTTCCCCCCACAGTAACTTTCTGCATAAAGTATAAATATTGTTAATGAAACCCCTTGTGAAAAACACAATCGGAGAGAAATAAATTATTCTGGTTATTACTAGCATATTAAACAGTGATATTTTGGCATATAGTGATAGATATGCCTTTTCCATTGAATTTATCAATTTCACAATCTTTTCCCTCAAATTATTTTGAATTTGGGTTCTCATTGCAATTGCGCTGAGATGGAAAGGGAAACCTAAAAAAGAGCTAGGCTTTCCCTTGAAATAATCTGTAATTGGAGTCGAGGTGTAAATTTTCCAGGCACAAGACTTTTCAACATTAACATTAAGGTTATATGTGTTGGAATAATTGGCTATTATTTTTAAAAGTTTGGGTATCTGTTTCTTGCTCTTTAAGAAGACAGATATGTCATCCATGTAAGCAATGCATGGAACATAGGAGCCCAATTGTTGTATGTATATTCCATTTATTTTTCTTTCAATTTCCTTAATTAGTGGGTTGATATATATTGCAAATAGTAGTGAGCTTAGTGGAGATCCTTGCAGGATGGAACAGTTTGGTACTATTGATGTAGCTGTTTTACCATTTAAAGTAATATATATTTCTCGGTTGAGTAACAAATTAGTGATTATGTAAACATATGCTTTGGGGATTGTAGAGTTTATTAACAGTTCTACTAGCTTGTTTATTAGTACATTATCAAATGCTGACTTTATGTCTAATTGTACTACTACTGGTGCATACTTTTTGTTAGTTCTTACTGTGTCTATGACTGTTTTATAGATGAATGCTGCCTGGTTAACTGAAGAGCCTTTTTTGGCAAATTGATGTTTGGATATAGTTGGAGTGATGTATGGCTCTATTCTGTCTTTGATGACAGATTCAAGTATTTTAATGCCAAGTGAGCTCATCGATATTGGACGAAGATTTTTAAGTGTGGTTGGACTTTCTTGTTTTTTTAAAAAAGGGACTATTGATATAGGGTTTAGGTTTGGAATTTTATATACTTGTTTTGTAAGCAAATTCGCTAAATTCACTAGATATTGTGTAGTGTGAGTTTCTAAGTGTGAAAAAACTCTTTTTGGGATCCCAGGCATACCTGGATGGCAGGAATCTGGGATTTGGTCTATTTTTTGTTTGAATTCTATCTTTCCAAACCCTATGTTCTCTTCTGCTGTTCCTAAAAAAAAAAAAAGGTGCTGGGTCAAAGGATTCACATGATTGTAATTTTTTTTTAAAGTAACTATATATTGTATCTAGCATGAATTGACCACTTATTGTTTTGTTATTTTGTGATATTGCTGTTGGAACTCTATATTTAGGTGGCTGACTGAGGCACCATCTAATGTATTATTATTATTATTATTATTATTATTATTATTATTATTATTATTATTATTATTATTATTATTATTATTATTATTATTATTATTATTATTATTATTATTATTATTATTATTATTATTATTATTATTATTATTATTATTATTATTATTATTATTATTATTATTATTATTATTATTATTATTATTATTATTATTATTTTTGTTATTATTATTATTATTATTATTATTATTATTATTATTATTATTATTTATAAACCTTTCATAAAATAGATTTAAAACATATTTAATATTAAAACCTTCATTGGGCTGTTTCATGTTTTTACTGCATAATCATATAGGCCATTAAGATTAAAAAATTGACAGCTCCTGCTTTAAAAGTCACTAAGTTGAGGCTTAATGTATGCTTAATTTTTTATATATATAGCCTCCAATATGAATAGAGTTGGTAATAAAAATAAATTATTTTTATAGTTACAATTTAAACATTTTTTTTAAATTATTACAAATACAAAATATTAAAATTATATTGAGAAATAGAAAAAAAAATTTAATATTTGAAACTTTCCTAATATAACTGTAATGTAGGTTTTTCAATTCTTATAAAAGCATTAATTATTATAAAAACAAAATATATTTTATATTTATTATTAAAAATATTATGAAGATATATTTGGGATAAAAAAAGGCAGCTTTCAAATAAATAAAAACCTATCTTTTAAACTTATCATACATACATATATATATTGTACCGGGCACATACGCCGTTACATTATTTTTTTTATTATTAAACATAAAAAAATAAAAGTTCGCAAATAAAAACTTCTTTTTTTAAGAATTAAAAATTGAAAATTAAAAAATCATCTAAACTCTAATATATATAAAATCGCACAGATGAGAAATTAAAAAAAGAAACTTTATTAAAAAAAAGAAAAAGTTTTAAAACTAAATTCTCAAGAAAAAGACTTAAAAGATTTAAAGATAGAAAAATTAATTAATGTTATTGAAAAATGGAAATGATTATTTTAATTAGTCCAAGTGAACTAGCCCTTGGGCACTTAAATGTATAAGCAATGGTCAGATAGGAAAATAATAGAAACTAATAGCAAATAAAAAGAAATCCCTTAGGAATCAGACCTCAACAAAAGGGTCTTCATCATCATGATGTAATGTTGAGTTATTCTGCAAAATTAATATAAAAGGAAAGGTTTGGAAATAATTATAATGATTATTAAGAGAGGACAGATATGTGTTAAGTCAGAGAGGGTTGGAGGAGAAGGGAGAAGGGATTGAAAGACACACTTTCAATTCCTTCAGTTGTTCAAAAAAATGAAACATTGTTTTCTGATATTGCGGACCACAGGACATCAAGGCCCAGAAGAATACCATCAACCATAAAGGCCCAACAGTTAACTGCACACCGATCTCCTTATGACTTTGTGAGAATTAACACCTTTCATTACAAGAAATCAGAGACTACGGACATTTTTCAAAACAGTAAGAAATATATAATTAATGAACATTTCTAAACAAAAAGAACTCTAAATGCTAAACTTTTCAATATTTTAAATAGAAGAATTTCCTATCTGACTAAATTAGTTATAATTTTATTTGTTGTATTTCTTTTGTAAAATCATTTTCATTTATTTTTTTTTTTTTTTGTTCTTTAAGTTTTTATTATGATTTCTGTTTTTCATTAAACTAAATTATATAAATGTTAAATTTAAGTCAGGCATGAATGGCTATATAGATTTATGAAGTTTTATTAGGCGAGGGTAATCTTAGGTTATTCGTTTCATAGTTGAATTAGGTCAATGGATTGGATATATTGGTGTAATTAGTAGATGTAGTATGAGGTTTGCTACAGGCAGAATTGCTTGTATATGCCACACACACCCTTTTGCCTATGGAATGGGATCGTAAGGCGGTAAAAAGGACGCAGTCTCTTTCCTATGGAGTTTTTTTATTGCTCTTCTTGTCAGATAGATGTAGTATTCCTATCTGGACGAGAGTCAATTTCTTCTCTTAACCTATTTTTGTGCTGCCATATTTGTATTACATTGAATACATCGATATATCAGATGGATTGACATTGGTTTAGATGCGAACTTTTGGCCTAGGGTTAAATAAGGATAGAATATTTTCTTTTCAAATGCAATCTATGTAATCTATTCATACTCAACACTCTAACTGCATTAAATTTAAGTTGGGTAAAGATGCTTGCATAGATTCGTTATCGGTTAATTATGTTTTTAGTTTTCATATTTGATCAAAATATATAGACATTCGGTAAATAATGATACCTTACGGTATCTAAAATGTATTTATTCGGATGTCTTTTAAGTTATTGGTGTCAATGTGGCATCTTATGATGAATACCATTGAGTTTCTTATAAATTTCCCTCTGCAATTCCATCATTATATTTTGATCATTTATGTTTATTTTGGAATGTTTTTAACCGTGTAATCTATGTAACCGATCTATACTCAACATTATAAAACAAACTTTTATAAATCCATCTGTGTGAACTTATAAAAATTAAAATGTAAATTAAAATCTAAAATTAAAGTTAAAAATGTAAGTTAAATTTTAAAAATGATTCAAAATTTATATGTGCGTAAATAAATGTTTGTGTGTTAATTACTGGCAGTGGTTTATTTTATTCCTTTTTTAAAAATATTCTTGGATAAGAATTTATTATAAAATATAAATCTCTGCTACTCTGCTAGGCTAGTGACAATGGGCTAACAGTCAGAATCAAAATATATAAAATAAAAATAAATTTTTTTTTAAAAAAAACGTACATATCTGCCTACTTTATAAATTTTCTAGGTTCAAATGCCTAGTGGCGCCCTGTAGTGTAGATATATTAAGACTCTTATTATTCTGGACCATTATAATATATATATATAATTTTTTTTAAAAATCACACGAAGTGTAGCCTAGTTTAAAGTTTCTCTGATTACTGATTATGTATATTATCTAAAAAACAAAAATTACAGATTATTTAACATTAAAAAATGACTAAATAACACAAAATTATAATGAACATGTGAATAGTTACAAAATAGCAACACTTTGGAGTAAACTGTTGTAGATCAAATAAGAATGGAAGTACATTCACTCTAAAAAGATTAATTCAAAAATAATGCATTCTTTTTATTTTTCATTCTCTACTTTTTAGATTCTTGAAGAGAAAAAATAGCTGATAATGAATTTGTGAATTTTCTAAACATCATGTTTTTTTCCAGACTGTCATTGTATCTCATTATGTTTGACGATTCATGATTCATTGAATAAATATTTTTCTTGATCTTGGTTTACTTTTTTATACTATACAAAATCTTAACCCCTAAAATCTAGATAATTATATAATATTAATTTGCAATGGCCATTTCATTTTTAACATATTTGCATATTTATAAAGACATCATTGAAATATCACTGACTGAAATGGCTAATTATTTTTGGGTTCATGCAAAATGTTAAGTTTGTGCTTTACTTTTATTGTTTAAGATATATCACAGTAAGGATTTTCTCTGTTTATTAGGTTAAATTATGATATATATATAATGCATATAATCTTAATTTTTGATAAAACAAATGCAATTAAGGTTCCCAAATGAAATATTTTGCTGCAAAATATTATGTATAATTTTCTTCTGTATCTTTCTAATACTTTTCTTGGGATTTGTAATAAATTATAACTAGTCTTTTTCTCTCTAAAATGTCTTTAAAAGACTTATAGTCCCTTGGTAAGTAATGGACTTAGAAAAAAAGAGATCCACTAATGTCTTGCAGCATTCTGTAAATAGCTACAACAAATGACTACTTTCTATTTTTCTTCCAAAGAATTAAGAGTTAAAAGCATGGTCAAAATATTAAATATTCAATTGGGTTTTAAGCCAAATATTTTTAAAGACCTAAGGTGTTAATTTACCTAGTTGAAATCACCATATGGTGTGTATTTTTCTATTTTTTCTTGAAGTTCGTGGCTTTATCCATTATTGGATTCTTTTCCAGAATGCTATTAATCTGAGAATGTATTTCCTTCATCAGTTCTTTGCTTATACTCAATTTTTATTTTTGTATCACAATTTTTTAGGAGAAACATTTATGTTTTTGCATCTTATTCTGCATTAGGCATTATGTTTGTTTGGTGTTTTTTTTTTCATTTTTTCAAGCCATGTCCTTTATTTTTTTGATTTATGGTTTGCATTTCTTGATAAATACAGCTATGCTTATCAACTTTTGTCTTACTATTCTTTTTTTATTTTTAATAACTCTTATTTAGCTCTAATTATGATAGTTCTAATTCCTAAATATTATTTTTCTTGGTCATTCTAGATTTTCTTTTTGATTTCCTGTATTCTGCTCTTACAGTTTTGTTTTTCTTTTCTTTTTTAATATACTTAAAACCCTTTGAGTTTTCATTATTTTCTCCTAGTTTTTTTTTTTTACGCTTTGTTTTTATTTATGTTTCTTCTATATTTTTGTATATATTTTTAGTTTTTTACTTATATTTTTCTCTGAGTGGCACAACTGTAATTTCTTCTATGTTTGCTTTAGAATAATCAATTAAGAATAACTTATTTAAATTTTAAATTAAAAACTGCTTTAAATTTTATAATTTTTCTTTTATACTTATATATAATTCACATATGATCTTTATTATACAAATTATGTCCATTGATTTGCAACGATTAAAATAGCATGGATTGTTATAAAAATAAACTTTTAAATTTTTAGAGTACGCATAAATTTATTTTTAAAAAATTTTCACATGATTTTATTAGCAATTTCTCTATTATAAATTACTGAATATAATTTATTGAACCAGTTTCAATTTTGAAAATACTTGCATATATGTATATAAAAGTTTAATAATTAAATATTATTATTTAATAATAAATAATCATTAAATTTATAAATAAGTGTTACAGGGAAACGTGCCTTTTACATAGATAAATATATAAAATTTATTAGATATTCATGAGGATTGAGTATTACAATTTAAAGTTTTAGAAAACATATTATTCAGATATGATTTCTTCCAATTTCATTAACTGCCATTTAGAAATTACAAAAATTGTAAGGCACATTTTTATGTGTATCATTTTATAATAAATGCATACATAATATCTTTCACGGTGTCAAGTAATTTCTGTCTGACAAATAAAATTCCTTGACCTAAATTTCTGATTTTAGCAATCAAACATTATCTAGTCAACTTCAAGATTATTATTATAAACCATATAATACTACCATTCTATTTTTTCTTTAGCAAATGCATCCTTCAAAAATAACTATTTGTCTTACAACTTTTTGCAATTAAAAATAACTCAAATCTACTCATAAAATTCTAAAACTTGTTACAATTAGCAGTTCTATTTTCATTTAAGTATCATATTCTGGCTTTAGATTTCTGAATTACATCTTTCTTGTGTCTCAAGATAACTCCAGGGGTAATACTATCACTGATTTGTTGAAACTATGATTCAATTTTTAAATCCCTACTAGTTCTTTTTTTTTTGGAATACTAATATCACTAAGAATAAATCTTCGAAACTAAATTCTTTTTATTCTGCCCATAGAAGGTAACAAAAATCAGAAATTTTAATGCAATTTTAACAGGAACCACTGAGTTCTAGTTATAATTAGATAGTAAAATAAATAATTTTAAAATGTTTGAGACATTTAACAGTTTTCCTTCATGAACCACCTTTAGTATTCTTGCAAATTAAATATAAAAAACTACGATTTGATGTGTCACAAGTTTTTTTACATCTTCCTTAGAAATTTGAACATTCATAAAACATTTTAAAAGAATCATATTTTATGACACTATTTCTGACAGGCTTTTATTAATCATTTTTTGCTCATTTTCATGTTAATTATGAAAAATTAGAATTTGATGTATATGACATTTTAAAAAACTTCAGTATTCTTAACCATTTTATATCCATTACTTATGCCTAGCAACTTAATGATTCATCTTTTATTTTTCAATCATTCTTTCCTGGGTGACATTTCTACATTAATCTTCCAAATACCTTGTATGACCATCACTGATCAATATTGCATATTGTAAGGTAAAAATTATTTTTTATTACATTAAAACAATATAAATTCTCAAAATAATCATAATGTTATTATTCAGAAGATCATGTAAAGTTTGATAAACAAAGTTGTAGATTGATCATAAGTTTTATTCAATGATCAAACTGAATTTTTTTAAATTTCCTTACCTGAAATCAATATAAAAACTTTTACTTCAAAAATGCAAAATTTTACCACAAAGTCTTAATCTTTGATATTAGTAAAACACTTTTCATGATATCTATATCAACCTTATTAAAGAATTCGTCTAATCTTTTTCATTGCTCTATCTCTATCAAATACTAATACTATTCTTAATATTCATCTTTAATACCATCAACCAGTTATATAATCAAAAAATGTTGGAAATCTTTATTATTAGCTTGATTAATGTAATTATTTGAAGCAGCTAAGATCATATATATTTAGTAAACCAATAATCACTCATATATTATCTAATTTAACACTTAAGCTTTTAAAACAATATAATACATACATTCACAGATTAAAGACAAGATGAATGGTCAGATATAATTCATCTATAAATATAAAAAATGCAATATACTTATCATGAATAATAAATAGTTCAAGCTCTACTTTGATAAATTAAATTTCTCCTAGTAAATGAATTTAGAAAACCTAATATATAAATGCTACAACATTACATGATAACTTTTTTTTAAACTTATACAAGCTGTTAAAACAGTAACAAAAATTTTCTTCACACAATAGTCCCATATAGTATAAGTTCTAGTAATGAGGATTATAATGCACAACTTTCTAGAATTTATTGATTATTAGAGCTTACACTAAGTAACACTATTGTAACATTGAAAATTTTTGGTATGCATTTTCTCAAGAAAATATAATATGAAAAATAACTATATGTTGAAACATATATGAGATACACTTGAAATCTGAATAAGGTTTGCAATTTTTGCCTAATGCACTTTCAACTAAGTTATGTAAGTCATAGTGATGGCACAAGCACAAAATATAGGGCCTTCCAGACATCCCTCTAGAGATCACTGATAAATGTTGAATACTTGCTCTTACTTTACAAGCTAAATATTCTAAAAAAATAAACTTTCTTGCTGCATAGCCCCTCTAAATAATTATAGTTTTGTCAAACATACAATGCATGACCCACCAGATAATATCAAAAAGATTTTAAACTATGGTGCATGATTTATCAGCAGGACTTGGAAACATCCAATATAAGAACTCGCTGTAAACATTGAAGCAGTCTATAGTGACAGCTAGTAAAGCAAGGCTATTATTAGACAAGTAGTACAAAACATTTCTTGGAATCTCTAACAAACAAGATAAGGAGTGGATTAAACATGTTAACTCCATTAAACAATATCTCCAATATAATAACATTTTGATTAGGTGACAAGACTATGACTAATATAACTTAATCAAAAGTGCATTAGGCAAAATTGTGAACTTTATTCAGATTTTAAGTGTATCTCATATACATTTTTACATTTATTTATTTTTTGTATAACATTATTGTGTGCAGAAAATTTTGGCTATTGTCTATATAAAAGTTATTGGCTGTGGTAAATAACACAGTTTTTGTATGAAATATGTAATAATAAATACCAATCTAATAACATATTTTGTCTTTGGACAATACACTAACATGTTAAATAAAAATCTAATGCACAGAGAATAAAAATCATTGAGAAAACAAATCCAAAGACTCTACTTAATTGTATTTTACCTAGCTACAACAGTATTAAAATTCATTTACTGGTTTAAAGATTGACATATCTATGCAAAATCTACATTAAGAGATTCTTTTATGAATAAAACTGAAGCATAAAAATTAAAATATAATTTTATTTTTTTTCATATAAATATACATAAAAAGTTTACGTTGTGTATGTATATAAAATTTTTTATCTCTAAATAATAAATATGTAATATATATTAATTAATAATGTTAAAAAATGGTTAGCATCAATGATCAGATGGACTCTGTTTTTATGAACTGGGTTTTAAATCTGAATAAAACTGATTATTTTTCAAATAATTAAGAATTTCTCAAGCAAGATCAACTTTTCAAGTTGTAAAAGTCCATAACTATCCTAGATATTATTTCAGTATATAGGCATCTAGATAACAAGAGAGTTGAGAAGAATGTTTACATGATGATTGCAAAAAGAAATTTAATTAGAATATGGTTCAGCCTTTGCCACTATTTTAAACTCTGATTGTGGAATATCAATTAAATACAACAACATTTGAAGTAGCATCATTATTATATAAATTTTACTTTTATATTTAATCAGAAAGTGTGGACATAACAATTTGCAATAGGAATAACATGGCTTAGAGAGGAAAAAATAACACCAATCCTTACACTGTTTTCACTTATTGTTTAAAAAAATATTTTGAACTGTTTTTTTTTAGAAATAGATTATTTGAGGATTAAAGATAAATATCTTTCTTTACATTAGCTCTCATTTTTTAAATAAATATTAACTAGTTCGATTAATAATGCATGTTAAAAAGGAATGCTTTGCCACTTGGGAATTCATGTGATATTTAAGAACTGGAAGTTATGGATTTGAGAACTGATCCAGGAGCCTCTAACTATTGAATCTATCATTTTATTCTTGCACTATATTATGCACAGTATCACATCAAAGAAATAGAAAGCAATGGAAGCATTATGATGGCTGAAAAATTGTGGTTGAGTTTCATATTTAGGTTAAGAATCACAAACTTTAATCAAACTATTATCAACAGTATTTTTGATACTGTAAAAATAAATTTCAATTATAAACAGCAAAAAGAAATTGAATAATTAATTTATTAATAAAAAAATAATTGATGTCCATAAACCATAAATTATCCCAATTGTAAACACAAAAAAATATACATGGTACATATAAATGTTTAATTTTGAATTTATATAAAAAATTAAATGTAAAAAATCATTATATGATTATAAAATCTTTTAAAGTAATTACAACAATTCTATCATTTACTAAATTCCTTTTTATAATATCTTTTTGTTCTTGATTTAGAATAAATAATACCTACATCATTATGAGTATTGTTACTGCCTGAATAATAATGCAAATGCATTTACAAATCTTTCAGAAACTGATGATATATGCATATTGATATTTTTGTCACAAGTTCTATGTTTTTTAATCAAAATTTCACAAAATGTATTAGAAAAATGAACCTTGGTAATAATGCTATTTTAACATTTGTATGTCCTCTTGTACCAAATCGTAAAAACAATTGTATTCTACCTAAAAATTATTTATATGAATATTTTAGTTTTTAGTTCAATCAAAGATCAAAAGACTTTTTATTTATTTATAATATTTCTCATTAAGATCTTTGGTAGGTAAAACATGTTAGTTCTACTTAAGCCAGATTGTTTAAAAATATGTTTAAATTTTAATCAAGCAAGATGAGATTCCAAGTTCAAAAATAATAATTAGTATTTTTTTAAATATACTTTTAATGATAAGAAGTATAACAATAGAAAAGGTATTGTTAATGCACAAAAAAAAAAGAAATAAACTGAAAAATTAAAAATCAACAAATTTGTAAATCAGAAGATTTTTTAAAACGGTAAATGAAAAAACAAACTGTTATCTTTTAAATTTTATTCTATAAATTTATTTTGAACAATATTTAGTGTTATTACTATATCTTTATCTTCAGCCATAGAGTAGACTACTAATAAGTTTCAATTTTATAATATCAATTTTATGGCATTTCATTTATAGGAAATGCTAATTATTGAGAAATTATAAATAAAATGTATTAATTATTATGACAAATTGGTCTCGTAGCACACAGTGTAATTTTTGTATGTATATATATATATTTAATACCTAACAGGAAAAAGTAGAAATAAATATAGACAAAATTAGTGATGTAATTATAAACTTTGGAATAACAAAAATATTTTGATTGAGTAATAACGTTAAATTGGTATTTAGGAAATACTGCATATTGTTTAAAATCAAATATAAAATAGTCTGTTATTTGTGTAAATAATTTTGTTTTTTCTGATTTTGACAAGTATGTATATTGATCCTATAATCTGTTTTAAGTTAAAGAATTGAGAAATTTTTTAAAAAATGAATGATTTTTAATCAATGTAAATTGAAAATAGAAAGTTGTAATTAAAATGTTAATCATGATGGAAAATTATTTTAATTACTTATTCTGTTGTTAAATTCCACTATATACAATAAATAGTAGGTTCAAAATGGAAACTACATTAAATTATTGAATTGGAGATGCAGAAAGGCAATTGTTGATTTCATACTTGTGAAGATTAAAATTCCAGAGAAGTCAGGATGTATATTTTCAGTGATTTATAAACCAATATGCAAAAAGCAAAACACTTGTCTGGCTATAGTCCTTCAAGATATTCAAACTAAACAGAGTTGAGAGCTAAAAAATTATTTTATGTATGCCTATTTAGAGCATGACAATAGAAAGCCAGCTTACTGAAAGATTTCAGTACTCTTGGAAGCCAGACTAATGAGAAACTTCAGTGCAGTACATAATGCATATGCTACTTTATATATTTACATGAAAACATAAATAAAAGGAATCTCCTATCAATTACATATAAACTTTACATGCTTGATATCTATTTTATCAATGTATGAACCAAAGAAGATATTGTTAATAAGATACTATTTCATGCATTAATGTGACAATTAAAAAGATATATTTCTACATATTGACTAAAAAAAGAAAATATTTTACTTTAGCTGTACTGATTTAAAACTAAACTACTATTAAATAAATTATCCAGCTAACTATAAAATATTCTGGAAGCAAATGAATGTGCTTAGTTTATATTTAAAGAATAAAAAAACTTTAAGGGTATAAACAATGAGCATTTTCCTATTTCTCAACAAACTTTGTGGCAAATGCTTAGTCAGAGAAAGCATTTAAAATATCTCTCAGGAACCCCCCTAACCTCTGACCATGTATTCATGCTTTGGCACTCCTCATAGAGGCACTAGGATCTTAACCTCTGACCATGATTTCATGCTTTGGCACTCCTCAGGGAGATGCTAAGATATCCCTAGTGCCTCTTTGAAAAGTGACAAAGCATGAAACCATGGTCAGAGGTTAGGGGGGTTCCTTACAGAGCTATTTTAAAAGCTTTTACTGGCTAAGCATTTATCACAAAGCTTGTTGAGCAATTGGAAACTGCTCATTGTTTATATCTTACAAGCTTAAGAGAATTGGGTCATGTGATCTATGGCTCTTATTTTGACTTTAAGAGTATCTTTTTAAAATCCTATTGTTATTTAGAAAAATCTTCTCTCAGAAAAGATTTACTAAAAGATGAAACCCTAGATTTTAAGAAAACAATATACTATTAAAAGTAATTTTAAATGCAAATTAAGATTTAATACTTAATATATGTTATTTTGTATATTAGAGTAAGAACATGTGTGTGCAGTTATTATATATATAACAACATTTATATGTTGTTAACATAGAAAAAAATCTATAGATTTAATGGAATTATTATTGGTAATAAAATATTATTAAGATATTATAACATACATTGTGTGTGTGTATCTACCAGAGTACACATACATCTAAAATCAATCATAATTTATGTATTCAAATAGAATAATTTATATTGGTTTATTAATAACTAGAATATTTTATGTTATTAGATATGCAAGTGTGTGCATTCATATACTCATTTAATTAATAATTGTTGCAATTTATATATCTCAAAACTATAAATAATGTTACATGTATACTTTATTATTTTTTAATCTATGGAAGCCATATCATTTTTGTAAGTCAAAATTCAAATCATTTATTTGTATTGTAGAATATTTTTGTGACCTTGAATTTTATTATATTATTATTTCTAAATTAAAAATTTGTTAAATATCATTTTAAGTTATTCCATTGAAGATTTCTAACACTAAACTAGATTAAGTTTTGTATATGTGTATTTATTCTCGTTCACTATTACATTAATAAGAATCTTCATGATGCTAAGATAATCCAAAAAATAATGGTAAATATATATATAGTAACCAGTTGGCTAAATAATTTAATAAGTTGGCAGCATGTTCCTCAGGTTTAGTTTAGGATTATTTAATTAATGGGAAAAAATATTTAATTTTTCCATGTATATATTATTATTATTATTATTATTATTATTATTATTATTATTATTATTATTATTATTATTATTATTATTATTATTATTATTATTATTATTATTATTATTATTATTATTATTATTATTATTATTATTATTATTATTATTATTATTATTATTATTATTATTATTATTATTATTATTATTATTATTATTATTATTATTATTATTATTATTATTATTATTATTATTATTATTATTATTATTATTATTATTATATTTCAAAAGGTACTTTATTAACTCAAAGAAACTTTACATTGTTTGCAGGTTTTACATTGTGTTACATTAAATTATTTAGCACCATTACATATATAAATTTGCTCCAGGAATGAATGTTTCAACTGAAAAAAACATTGTCCATTATTAGTTAGTTCATTTAGTTGTAAGAGTTCTATTTCCAATGAGAATATATTCTGACTTCTTTATGTAAGTGTACAATTTCATGAACTCCTTCTGATTTTAGAGATCTAAGCAAGAACATAATTCCTTGTCTTTATGCTAGTTTGCAATTTCTTCCAATTATAAACCACTGCAATTGTGTATGGCCCAATTTTAATTGATTGTTCATTATTTCTTGCATATGTCCCTATAGTTCATTATAATGTCTTTCTTTTTAATTAAATTTATAAAAAAAGTAGTGAATTTCACTGATATTGGTTTAACTGAGTGTGTTATATACTTACAACATTGATGGCTGTTTTAACAGAGACCAAGTTGCTGCATATAAAAGCAGACAGGTAATTAGCCTGTCTTAAATTTGAATGCATGCTAATTTGTTTTTAAATGTAGACGGATGGTATCTAGTATTTTTTCCAATCAAGTAAAGTGCATATGGTGCACCAGAATGCATAGAAGACGAATGTGGCCACTCTAATGCTGGGTATTGATCTCTCCTGGAAAGCACCAAGTATTTGATTAATCATGATACCAGGCTTTCTGTATGCATTACACATAATCTGTCTTGTTTGGCTTAGAGCCAAACACTGGTATACAAGGTGGTGTAGTGTTTCCTCTGCTCGGTGACACAGTCCACAGAAGGGATCAATGGATAGATATAGTCTTTTATGATATAGAAAATGTGTTGTTGGCATTACAACTAGATTCATTTTGATTATGAAGTCAAAATATTTGGGCTCCAGCACCCATTTTTTAAATTTCTTGAGCAATTTTTTATTGTTAATTTCTAACATAGGAGAGGAATCACTCACATCAGTTTGAGTGTTGACTAAATCATAAATTTTCCAGAATGAGTATTTATTTAGAAACTGATCCGGATTATGTACAGTGGTTTTGTATTGATAGATAATGATAGCAAAGAATAATCTTTTTGGAGGTGGCCTATCTGTTGGAGTGACCTCAACCAAGTGTTTAAGTCTAGGGAATTTTGCAATAGTGGTGACTATTAGGTTTCTCAGATTTTGTAATTAGAAGATGTTAATGCTATGCAAGCCAAGACCATTTTTGATAAGAGGTTTGTTGAGTTTTTTAGATGAGATTTCTACAGTTTTTTTAGACCAGAGTAGCTTATTATATATGGTTTTAATTTTTTCTATAAATGCTTTGGAGAAAGAAACAACTGGCACATAATAAACTATTTTTGTTGTAATAAGCTGATTAATTAGCTGTACTTTTGCATATAGTGACATATATGGTTTGGATAAAGAGTCTACTATTCTTTCAGCTTCTCCCTTCAGCTTATTTTGAATATGACATCTCATTCCTGTGATTCCCATATGAAATGGGAACCCAAGGAAAAGGATTGGCTTTGAGTTGTAGTTTGATGCACATTGCTTTCCAGTGAATAGCATCCAAGCTGTAGTTTTTTCTGGATTAAACTTTAATTTATATTTCTGTGAATATTCTTGCAGTATCTTTTGCAGCTGTGGTATTTGTTTTTTGGATGTCAGGAAGCAGTGACATCATTCATGTATGCAAGGCATGCAGTTTGCTGTGCTGTGCTGTCAGGAAGCAGTGACATCATTCATGTATGCAAGGCATGCAGTTTGCTGTGCTGTGCTAGGTATCTCAAATCTACCAAAAATCTGTTGTATGCTATTAATGAGTGGATTAATGTATAATATAAACAGCAATGAACTAAGAGGGGACACTTGGGATATTGATTGAGTTGGGGTGAATGATGGGGAGTTTTTTCCATTTAGTGTTACATGAATCTCTCTATTTAAAAGTAGGTTAGCTATTAGGTATAAGTGTGTTCTAGGGATTTGAGTGTTTTCAAGCATTTCTAAAAGTATAGATATGTTTACCAAATCAAAGGCAGCCTCAATATCTGACTGTTGTTAGAATTGCTTTAAATAAGAAGGCTGCCTCTGTTATTGAAGAGCCTTTCTTTGCATACTGTGCTTCAGAAATGAGTGGCAATATGTATGGTTCAATTTCATCTTTAATGATTTTTTTGATGATCTTGATAGGCAATCGTCCCATAGATATTGGTCTAAGGTCAGTAGTTAGTGGAATGTATGTTTTCTTTTTATTATATGGCAAGTGTGTAGACCCCTCAATGGTCATGATTTGCTGTGTTAATTAGTTAGCTAAACAACTTAAATATTTTGCTGTAAATTTGCTTAGATGTTTTAATATAAATAGTGGGATTCTGGGACTTCCCGGATAACAAGCATCTGGAATACTATTGAGTTTAGCTATGAACAGATCTGTAGCAAATGGGGTTTCAATCTCAGGAGAGCCAAACATATCATGTGTTACTGTAGGTGATTCTTGTGTTTGTAACTTTTTTTTGAAAAATTCAAAGATGGGCATAATCATATTTTGGCCTGCATATGTTGCATTATCTGCCTGTATTGCCATTGGCACCTTTATATTCAGCTTGTTTCCAAGTGCCCACCTTATGTAATCTCTGGTCCAAGTATGAGGTTTGATAAGGCATGTTTTACTTTTTTATTTTTAAATAGCTTTTAAGTGCATCACAAGCATTATTGTATGCATGTGTAAGCTTAAATCTGTACTGTTGGGTGTAGGGTGATGGGTTTATCTTGATTATCCACGGATGTAACTGGTCTGATGGAGATAGAAGTTTCAATGGTGGAGGCTGCTTCATGGCTAAATGGTTGATGTTAAATGACAGTATATCAATAAATACAAGATATTGTTGTACTGGGTCAAGGTTCATATCTTTAATTTTATTTAGCATTATATATGTCTCAGAAAAAATGAATTCCTTGGTTGCTATAGGGAGTATAACTTATATTGTTCTTGTGAGTGGATTTGTTGATGTTTGGATCTGATCGCAATTGATTGTAATTATTTGCACTGAATAATCTGAGAAGGCTGCAGCAGTTAATTTGATTGTAATTAGGTGGTGGAGTATTGGGGAATAAAAACTAAAATCAATTAGTGAAGAGAAGCGACCATTGTGAAAAGAGATGGAATCATGAGGCAAAAATCCTTGGCCACTTAGTAATGGTGTGGCAATTTTATGAAGCCAACATTGTGTGAAGTCTTGGTATGTTGTATTAAAATCTCCAATTATTACAGATGGATTTGCTGTGGTAGCTAGCCTTAAATTTATGTTTGCAATTATGGTGTCTATCTTGTTGTTTTGGAAGAGCATGTAGACAAAAACTATATTAATTGTTATGCTTTTATGACTGAAAGTTGCAATCAACAAGTTCATATCTATATGAATAATTTTAAATGTTATGAAGGGTGAATTTCTGGTGATTAGAAGACCAGTTTCAGCTGAGGGAGATGAAGAGTCCCTTGAATGCACAAAATCCCTCTCCAGACAATTTTTTAGCAGGGTCAGTCTGAGATTCAGCATAATTTATGTCTCAAGCAAACCCATTATGTGTGGTCGTATATCTTTGATCCAGTATCTTAGTTTGTTAATTTTTGAGGTCGAATTTAAACCACTAACATTGATTGCTGCAATCTTAATTTTCATTAAGGCTGTGTATATGTTTACCCTCAGAATTCTGATTTGCTAGTGATGGTTGCTCCCATGCATCTTCATATTGTGCCACGAATTCTTCATCTGTTGGTTCCGTTGTTTCAGATGTGTAGCTAATGTAACTGTGGCTGCATTCTAGTGTTTTTGTTTTTTGTGGCCCTCTGTTTCTTTTTGATGGGTGGCCTGGCTTTCTTCTCTGGTCTACATTGGCTTGAAAAATTTGTGGTAATTTTGGGGTGATGGCTAGCATAATCTCTGTTGCAGTTTTATTTTTTGCTCTTGTTGTCTGTGTTGATATAGATATATTTTTAATATTAGTGTTTAATGAGGTTTCTTGGTCTTTCAGTGATTTTCTCTTATCAATGTTTTTATTGATTTGAAATTACATCTGGGGCAATTGTTTCTGATGTGTCCTCCTGAGTCTTTTACTTTATTACTTCTTTGTTGGCTGGGGTTTGAATCTTAATTGAAATGTCTGAAACATCAGCTGCTTTTGATTGGCTTGAAAAATTTGTGGTAATTTTGGGGTGATGGCTAGCATAATCTCTGTTGCAGTTTTATTTTTTGCTCTTGTTGTCTGTGTTGATATAGATATATTTTTAATATTAGTGTTTAATGAGGTTTCTTGGTCTTTCAGTGATTTTCTCTTATCAATGTTTTTATTGATTTGAAATTACATCTGGGGCAATTGTTTCTGATGTGTCCTCCTGAGTCTTTTACTTTATTACTTCTTTGTTGGCTGGGGTTTGAATCTTAATTGAAATGTCTGAAACATCAGCTGCTTTTGATGTATGATCGGTTCTTTTGTTATAGAGTTGTGTATGTGTTGATAATTTCTGATTATTGTTTGCTGGGGTTTGAATCTTAATTGAAATGTCTGAAACATCAGCTGCTTTTGATGTATGATCGGTTCTTTTGTTATGGAGTTGTGTATGTGTTGATAATATCCAATTATTGTTATCTTCCTTGTTGTCTACCTTCTTTGTTTGATTAATAGCCTCTTGATGTTTGCTTTGTTGATCTTTTGTGTTAGGTTGGTTTTCATGATTTTTTTTTGTGTTGCAGCTAATTGCTAGGTGCCCACGCTCTCCACAAGCAAAGCATTTTGGCCTTAACCGTTTTATATAGATGGTGAGTATGGCATCTTGGTCCACTATCTGGGTCAGGATATCTTCTGGGTTTATGTTGTTTTCTAGCTTTTTTTTAAATTGGAAATTGTTGCTGAAAACTGGGATAGGGGTGTCTGATAAATACATTTGTTTAATATATATAGCTTTTCCGAATGGATTCGTTTCTGAAAGTTCTGTATATTGTAACCAAAATCAGCATTTTTTATTATTCCGATACAATAATTTTGTAGATTTTGATCTATATATACAATTGCATAGTTACCTAATGTTTTAATTTGATTTTGGAATCTTGACAGTTGGTGTTCATCGAAGAATTGAATAACAATGTAACGTGAGTTGGGATGTTCTCCAATACTAGAAATCGAATCCCACATCGCTTGTTTTGCCAACTCTTCATATAAGAGCTCTCTGGGGAATTTGTATAGAGATAAGTTGTTATCTGTGACAGCTAATACTATATAGATTTAGAAGAAAATTTTTTTTTTAATGTTGCAAAAAGTTTTTTAGGAATTGTACAATTGAAATTAACATTAATTTCTTGTAACTCATTCTACTCCATTTTTCTGGGGTGGGGGGAGGCTTTTCATTATTATTTTTTCTTAGATGTAAACTATATATGTCAGCCTGATTCAGTTTTCTAAATCTAGCAGCCTGTGGCAGCACCAAAGTTTTTTCAGTGCCCTGTGTCTGCTCATTTATTTCTGCAACCTTTGCATAAGTTTTTGCGCTAGTGGTAGAATTCTTTCTATTGTCATTAGAGTCATTGCAAACTTTTTCTTTGTCTTTCTGACCTGACACCATGTTGTTTATGATTTTTTATTGATTAGAGTCATTGCAAACTTTTTCTTCATCTTTCTGACCTGATGCCATGTTGTTTATGATTTTTTTATTGATTTTATGTCAAAAGTGAAAAAAAAAACATCCAATTTACTTTTTGGTGTTCACCTTTTCCTGTTAGAGTTTTTATGATACAAAATATAATTTTTAATAAAAACAAATCTCCTATCCTATTTACTAGTAACAGATATTTTATGAACATAGTTATTCACTAGCAACAGATATTTTATGAACGTAGTCATTGAATTTTTGCACTCCTTTATTTTATAACAAGTTTTCTCTTTTTTCGAAAGATTCTTATCTTATATGAATCATTTTACTTTAAATTACTCATTTTTAACATTTATTGGAAAAGAACTTATTTTTTACTTTATTTTAAAAGAAACAAAAGGACTATATGCTTTTGCTTACCTGCACTAAGGTCTGTGGCCAGGTGGCGCTCTCTATTATTATTACTATTATTATTATGACAACAACAACAACAACAATAATAATAATAATAATAATAATAATAATAATAATAATAATAATAATAATAATAATAATAATAATAATAATAATAATAATAATAATTAACTAAATACTTTAAGTCCCAAAGTGATAGTATGAAAATCCTCAAATATTAAATTTCTTAAACAATAATATGATTTTAATATGGGAATATTTTAATAAGTTATGGAAAGAGAAATTTATAAAAAAAATGTAAGCAAATTTTTTTTAAACTTTCCTCTCTTCAATAATTATAATTAATTAGTAATTTTAATTTAAACTATACAAATGTACTAACAGAAAAATAATATTTTCTTTTTTGTAAATTATTTCATTGTTATTAATTTTAACCTTAAAAGAAAAAATAAAGTTTTATTTCTAATAGTATCTTTAAAAAAAAGATTTTAATACTTTTGGTAAATTTTATTTTTAATTATTCAGAGTTGTTATAATTTTCTTTTCTCTTTATCTCATTTCAATATAAAAATCAAATTAGAGCAATTAATTATCTGATGTTTTTTTTTTGAAATTTTTTTTTACTTAGAAAGTAATATTTTAAGTTCTTGACTTGTTTTTCAATATCAAAAATTAGATAGGAAATAGCTGAACAATTCTATTTATAAAAATTTATTTAATTCATTCTTATAAAGCTATCATGTTGGAGACACATTGTAATTGGCTTGTAGCAAGATTATTCTAGAAAAAAATAATGGGGGTGTAAATAAGTCAGAAAATCCAAGTGTCTGATAAGAAATAGATTTTTAACTTACTTGTTGAAGAGAGAGCAATCAAGTTTTAATCCACCTGATAAAAAAAATAAGAAGAAATTTTTACCAAGCTATTGCATAGAATAGTAGATGTGTTAATCAAGCTTTTACCATACTGTGAGTTTAATCATAAAAATATTTTGTTCAGTAAAAACCTTATGGTAAATTTAGCTAAAAGTTAGACATCATCTTTGTGTATGTAACCTGCCTTTATTGGAATAAAATGTAGAAACAAACACCCTCTAAAGTAATCTGCAACTTTGTTTTCAATGAAGAACATGAGTCTCTGTAGGGTTACTTGAAAACTTTTGTGAAAAGTAATGGACACAATTTTCTCTTTTTTTAATTTGGAAATGCTAAAAATCAAGAAAAGGACAAATTAACCATGCACAGGTCTAAAAGCCTTCAAAAAAACTCAAATGAAAAGAACTGGAAATTGTACCTGTAAAAAAAACTCCACAAAAAATCATGGTTAAAGGTATTATTTCGTGTACACATTGGATTTTTATTAATAATAAAAAAGGTCTTATTTTATATAAAAATAATACTTTTTTGTTTTGTTTTGTAAAAATTAGTAATTTTAAATATTTTCATTAAGTTATGTTTTCAAATTGTGAAACATATTTTTTAATCCATTCACGTTTTTTTAATTTAATTTTTTGCAAACATGTTTTTCTCTTTTCATTCATTTTCCATTCTCAAAACTTAACAAAAGGTTAATTAAAGTAAATCAAAGTAAATCAAAGATTGCTGTTTTTGATTTTGAAAATGTTGTGTTTCCAACTCTTAGTTATTTTAAAGAAATAGCTTAATTAATTAAAAGTTAATTTATGAATAGAATTCAAGTAACTGATTATAAATATTATAAAAATATGTGTTTTTGATTAAATAAAATTACAATTTTATGCTATTATGTCATTTTTTTGTTTATTGTTAATCAATTAGTTATTAAATAATTGTTTTAAAAGTATTTTTAGTCTTAATTTCTTTATTTTATCCAATTCCTGTTTCATAAATTGCAATTTGGGTGATTTTATTTTATGATAGCATAATGTTGTAACTTATTTTAAGTGATATCAGTAAAACTATTTACTTATAATAAAGTAAACTTAAAAATTATTTGAAGAGATTTATAATAAGCTGCTTTATTTATTTATTTATATCTTGCTCACAGTAATAGTTTATAGAGCACTTGATTTCTGAGCTAGATTTGTGCATAAGATCTGTATAGAGATGGGTTAGCACAAAAGGGATATCCTTTAAAGTCTATGAATGGCATTTCATTTTATTTATTATTTCTTTAGAAATTTAGTATATAGTTGGCCAATTCATTAATGGTACAAAGTGCCAGAGCATTGATGATCATCAGGATGTTTTTAGTATCTCAGCATTATTTAATGTCTTGTTGTAATTTGATAGACTAGCACCTACATATGTGCATCCAACTAATTATTGTTTGTGTTTCTGCCCTAGGTTTGGCAATGACTAAATAGTTAGCCTGGTCTATAGTGAACCACTTTCAAATACAGTCACAAAATTGACTGTTGATTTATTTTTTGCTGATCACTCATTATGAGGAATGATTGTTATCTTTGTATAATGCTGGTGAACTTATAGTTAGTTCTGTGCTGATCTCTCATTCTCATTCTTTTTATATTTAATTTTATATTTTGTTTATTTGGGGATAATATGTTTTCCATCTCTTCATGATTCAACTCTAATTTAGTCATCATCATCATCATCATCAACCATTATCAATCCGGTGCAGGATGAAGGTCTCTCCAAGTTTAATCCATCTTCTCTGATCTTTAGCTTCTCTTCTCCACAACACCCCTGCACATTTTCTTATTTCATCCATCCATCTCACATGTGGTCTCTTTCTGGGTCTTTTACAATCTCTTGCAATCCAGTTTAAAATTTCAATTGTCCATCTATTATCATCTCTTATAGCAATATGTCCAGCCCAACTCCATTTCAATCTTCTAATTTTTTTCAATAAGGTCAGTAACACCTGTTTGTTGTCTTACCCATACATTGCGTTTCGATCTCTTCTTGTTACTCCCAACATACATATCTCCATACTCCTTTGAGTGGTCGGAAGTCTCTGTATTGCTCTTCTATTAAGTGTCCAAGTCTCAGATCCATAAGTAAGAACTGGTAAAACACATTTGTTAAAAACCATCCTTTTCAAACACATAGGCATATTTCCTTTTAGTATCAAGTTATTTCTACCAAAAGCACTCCAACCAAGCTTAATTCTATGATTAATTTCCTCCATTATGTTTCCATCTGTATTAATAATCTGACCAAGGTATTTGTAACTGTTAACTTCTTCTAATTCTTCATAATCAATCTTTATTTTCATATTTTGAGCAAATTGATTAAACATTACTTTAGTCTTTTTAACATTTATCTTTAGTCCTACTTTTCTACTTTCATCTGCTAACTCCTGCAACATTTCCTGCAGCTCTGAAGCATTATTTGCAAAAACAACTACATCATCTGCGAAATCTAAATGACTTAAATACTCTCCATTTACTTTCACTCCTTTAGTTTCCCATTTTAATCCACAAAATACTTCTTGCAGCACTGCTGTAAAGAGTTTTGGAGATATGGAGTCACCTTGTCTTACACCTTTCTCAATGTTGATTTTTCCAGTATCATTATGTAATCTAATTGTTGCTGTTGCATTTTTATAAATATTCTTTAAAATATGACAATATCCTGGATCTATACCTTGATGATCCAATACTTTAATCACTAAAGAAATGTGTATAGAATCGAATGCCTTTTCATAATCTACAAATCCAAAACATAATGACAACTCATATTTGTTTGTCCTTTCTATGACTTCTCTCAATACCTGGATATGATCTATTGTACTAAAACCACTTTTAAATCCAGCTTGTTCTCTTGGTTGGTGGAAATCCAAAGTTCTCTGTAGACGAGTTGTAATTATCTTGGTAAAAATTTTATATAAAACTGATAAAAGGCTGATAGGTCTGTAATTTCTAATATCTTCTTTATCACCTTTTTAAAATATTAATATTATTACTGCATTCTTCCAATCTTCCGGTACATCTTTATCATTTAGACATTTGGTATATAACTTTGCTAAAATTGTTTCTATTTCTTCACCTGCTTCTTTTAATATATCAATTATAATTCCATCATTTTCTTTCTTCATACACTTAATTACATGTCTCACTTCTGCATTTAAAATTCTGGGCAATTCGGAAGATGTAATAGATATAGGAGGTACTTGTTCTTTATTACTATATAATTCTTGATGAAAATCTTCTACCAATTTCATGATGTCATCTCTCTTTTTAGTAATAATTCCCTTTTTTTTTCTTATTGCAGATATAAATTTCCTACCAATACCAAAATGTTGTTTAACATTTTTGAGACTTTTATTTTCTTCTACAGCTTTCCTTGCTATTTCACAGTTATACTTTCTTATATCATTTTCAACTCTTTTCCGTACCATTTTACAAAATTCGAGATATTCAATTCTTTTTAATACATCATTTTTGTATATCTTCATATTCCTTCTTTTCTTCATAAATTCTCTAGTCTCAGTAGAAATTTTATTAGTCAATTGCTGCTTTTTTCTACCAGCTATGTTTGTTGCAGTTTTTAAAAGTGTATCAGTTATTTTCATATTAATTTCATTCAAATCTGTATCATGTTCAAAATCTCCTAACACTTGAAATCTATTTATAAGTTCTAATTTAAATTCATTAGAATGTTTCTGAAGATTAGGAATATCAACTGTAAATATTGTTTTTCTTAATAATTTTTGTCTTTCCAGTTTTACATTAACACGTAACTTACACCTTACTAATCGATGATCACTTCCTGTGTTAAATTTATTAAGAACATTACAATCTTGAAATATGTATTTTCTGTTAGTCAAAATATAATCCAATCCTGCTACTTCAGTTGTAATGCATTGTAATCTTAGATCCTTTTTATTAACCTTTATTTTTTATATTGTTATAATTGGTGCCAATTGCAGACCCAATGATGATCAGGTTCTGGTGGCAGCGATCATACAACTTGAATCTCAGAAATAGACCTCAAGAGAAATTCTTTTGTATTTTTATTCAGAATTAATTTAAAACATATTCCTGTAAAATGTGACAAAAGTGTAGAGGATGATTATTATAATTTGATTATAAATTGAAAAATAGCAATATTAAGTTCACATTTAAAGTTGATCAGAAAATCAAAGCATGATTTTGGAGATTGGATTTTTCACTGTTGAAATTTGTTTAGATGTACTTTCAGTTTTGGAGATGGATGGAGGATTGTCTTGTTGGCTTGAGGATGCAATGGTTCCATGCAACTCCATTGAGTGTTTTTTGTATTTTGTTGTTTATCATGATCCAATTAACCTAATCCTGCTATGATCCCCAGTCTCAGAGGAGCAAGGCATAGTTACATATTTTCCAACCCTTTAATTACTCTTGGACAGTTAACAATTGCACCTTTCATCTTGAACATTTGTGTAATTATATGATGAAAAAAAATAATTACAAGGTATTAAAAATATAATTAAGAGAAAAATACAAAATTATTTACAATATTTGTTTGTGCTTTTATATATATATATATATATATATATATATATATATAAAAGCACAAACAAATATATATATATATATATATGAGCTCCCTTAATATATATATAAGTCGCATCTAGAGATATTAATATAAATATAATTAAAGAATTTTTATTTAAAATTTATATTTATAACTTTTATAGATGCTTCTCAGAAATATACGTATAGTTTATATACATGTGACAAAAAAAGCAGGAAATATGGGCTGTGGTAGAACAGTGAAACTCAATCTTGAACTAAGATCGACTGTTTCACACTTCACACTTAAAATGACAAAAAAAAATGATTTTAAGAAAATGCCTTTACTTCGAATTCATTCATGACTGAAGAACAACCAATTTTTTTTCAGAACAGTACTTAATTATTTAATATGTTATCTAAAAAAAACTGTTTATGGTAGTGCCTTTTCTCTTATGCACTAAAGGTTTCTGAACTTATTTCCCGTCTTCAACTATCTCCTGCACTACTCTTTTGATTGCTCCCCCATAATTTATTTCACCTGCCTGCTATAATAAACTGCCACCTATGTTATACATATAAAGTACAGTTAGTTTAGTCATCAAGATAACGGTTATATTTCTAACTATTTATATATAAATATGGAAACTGAAACACACAGGCTTATTATATACCTGGGTTTATATTATGAGATAGTGTGTAAAGTGGTGGGTCATGTGAAAGTCTGTGCTCATATACCCTATATATTAAATATGGAAAGCAAAAAAAAAAAAAAAACAACTACCCTATTACTTGGCTTTTTCACTTTTCATTTTGTCTTGGTTGTTCTTCCACACCTAGAATAGACTTGAAGTTTTATTATTATTACATAGTCATTATTATCTTTTATCTTATTTGATTATTGCTATACAAAATTTGTTCATAATGAAAATCGATTCTCTACTACCACCCACTCAATCCAGATTCGAATTCACCTTCATTAAATTTTGTGTTTTAAAAGAACACCTGTTGGCAAATTTATATCAGGATGCCAGCCAACACGGTGACACAGAATGTAAAAGCTGGATCACTCACTGCTCATGTACAAGAAATACATATTTTGTAAGAATTGTTTTACTTTCAAAAATGTGCTAATAATTACATTATTTTACACATCTATACTACATTTTTATATACATATAACACTAAATACAATTATATTATTGAATGTATAAACCTAAGAAAAAAAATCAATGACTGAGCATACAAACTCGGAAAAAAAAATCTTACACATATACATTATTTAATGTTATTCAAAAGAGAAAAAAAAAACCTTATATATATGCTGAACACTATACAGGGAATTGCAGGGTGTGGGGATATTGAATAGCTCCATGACTGGGAATCCAAACCCGGGGAAAAAATCTAATGTACTGATCAAAAATGTATGTCCTTCCAACAAGATTTAGAATCTGAGCAAAAGTACTCAGAATCCAATCATGTCCGAGATACACAGGTCAGGAGCAATCATGAATTCTAACCTGTTTGTCCATTCCCCAAATCTATAACACTATTGATGACACATACAGTCATACCACATAAATTCATTCTATCCTGGCCCGGGGCTACAACATTTACATGAGAACTCAATTGGTGATGATGATGATGAGAGATTGTGTGAACCCAAGATATAAGTTAAAACATACATAAATATAAATATTATTAAGGAGATTCAGACAACTAGATTAAAGTTTAAAATATAGATGAGATTTATATATATAATCAACTTCATGCCTTTAAAACTTTGTTTTCATTACAAACATTTAACAAACTTGATACAATTATTTTTATTTTAACAAATATCAATTTAGTGTGGTAGTTACAATACTGAATGTATATTTAAAAATAGGATTTTTTTCAATGTTACAAAACAGATTTATCTGGGTGGTTTGGTGGATGTTTTATACATTTAAAATATATATATAAAGATACAATAGAGTTTCACTGATTATACGATTTTAGTAGGATGCCCTTAGCATTTAATACATAGGTTTATTTTCCATTTATAGACTTTATTTACAACAATTAAAATAAGGATACACTTTGATCAGTAAGTAGACTAAAACATTATTTATTTTACATTTTCAACATTTAATGATAGAATACTGTGAAACTCTATAAATACGGGAATGGTTTATTTCAATAAAGGGGAGGGCAGCTTCATGAGAAGTTGGATCTAAAATCCAACTAAAAATATTATAAAGAGAAAAATGTTTCATTATCACATATCGTTACGATTTATTTTGTTAAACAGGCAAGAAAACTAACTCTAAGAAATTGCAGTGCTAGCATTATGTCAGTGAGAGAGAGGGTGGCAGTTTCCGCCAAGAAAACATCATTCTCAAAATTTTTAAGGTGATACACCAGCTTCATACTAGAGTGGTACTGAAAGAAAAAAGTAGGCAGGATTGCTATAGGCCAGATCATGGCAGAGCCATCTAGAGCTTCATCTACACTAACCTGCATGTTCCAGAGGTAAACTTAGACCCCTGTTATGAACTCAAAACCTAAAATGATGAAAGGCTTTGAATCCCCGGCATGAAATATAACAAATCAAAGCAGTATATAAATATATACTTTCCGGAAAAAAATGACAAATGAAGATGATCATAAATTCCTGTAATGAGGTACAGGTGACTCAGATCAAGCCCTATGTGGCTTATTAATAATTTGATGTACCCCAGCAATGCTATTATAAGGATATTAAGTCATTGAATTTTAAGACTAAACTAAAGCCTTAAATGTTTTTCTGAAGGTTTGTGATGATGGTGTTCTAGCTGTATTTTTATATTGGACTATTTCCATCATCTAATATGTGTGTTGAATGTCTTTAGAAAAGTTTAATTTTTTAGTTAAATATTCCAAATGCATTCAACTGTTAGTAATATCACAGCAAACAGGTTAGTATATGCACCAACTGTTAGTAATATCACAGCAAACAAATGTTAATAATATCACAGCAAACAGGTTAGTATATGCACTAACTGTTAGTAATATCACAGCAAACAGGTTAGTATATGCACAACGTTTCGAGAGGTATTTTTCTCCCCTCTTCTTCAGGTGTTGCTGGCCTGACCAGTGACAGTACTAGCATGGGATTCGAACCTGGGTCCTTAGATTCTTGATTATTGAAATTTAAGGTAACGCTCTAACCAACTGAGCCATCCTGCCAAAGGCAACAGTATGTAGTAATTTCATATACTTATCTATGAGGTTCCTCCTGATTTCTCCACTTTTTCCTCAGAGCAAAGTTGATTAGTGATTTCCATACATTATGTATAGTCACACTAGGTTGGCTTATGGGATTTTTTGCCATTGTCATGTGAGCAGCTTCTTTAAATTTTCTTCTTTGTACCTTTTCTTCTTTATCCAATATTTTTGTATTTTCCCAATTGAACGTATGTTCATTGGTCCATACATGGTCTGCTACCTTAGACACATCTGTTTTCTCTCTTCTAATCATCAGTTTATGTTCTTGCAAGCGCTTTTGAATGGGATGGCTGGTCTCACCAATATATGTTCTTCCACATTCACATGGTATTTCATAGATGCAGTTTTTTCTTTGCAGCATTTCAAGTTTAGGCTTTGTAGATGTTAGAATTCCTCGTAGTGTGGTATGGCTCTGAAAAGCTGTTCTGATGTTATACTGATTGCAGATTTTCCTTAATTTGTCTGCTATTTTTGGAATGTATGGATACACTACAGTACCAATAATTGTCTTTTCTCTTGGTGGTTCTTTTTGTTGTCTGTTTAATGTTTTCTTAATAACAGCTGATGGATAACCATAGATCTATATAGAACAAACTCTTAAGAAAAATGGTTATCCATCAGCTGTTATTAAGAAAACATTAAACAGACAACAAAAAGAACCACCAAGAGAAAAGACAATTATTGGTACTGTAGTGTATCCATACATTCCAAAAATAGCAGACAAATTAAGGAAAATCTGCAATCAGTATAACATCAGAACAGCTTTTCAGAGCCATACCACACTACGAGGAATTCTAACATCTACAAAGCCTAAACTTGAAATGCTGCAAAGAAAAAACTGCATCTATGAAATACCATGTGAATGTGGAAGAACATATATTGGTGAGACCAGCCATCCCATTCAAAAGCGCTTGCAAGAACATAAACTGATGATTAGAAGAGAGAAAACAGATGTGTCTAAGGTAGCAGACCATGTATGGACCAATGAACATACGTTCAATTGGGAAAATACAAAAATATTGGATAAAGAAGAAAAGGTACAAAGAAGAAAATTTAAAGAAGCTGCTCACATGACAATGGCAAAAAATCCCATAAGCCAACCTAGTGTGACTATACATAATGTATGGAAATCACTAATCAACTTTGCTCTGAGGAAAAAGTGGAGAAATCAGGAGGAACCTCATAGATAAGTATATGAAATTACTACATACTGTTGCCTTTGGCAGGATGGCTCAGTTGGTTAGAGCGTTACCTTAAATTTCAATAATCAAGAATCTAAGGACCCAGGTTCGAATCCCATGCTAGTACTGTCACTGGTCAGGCCAGCAACACCTGAAGAAGAGGGGAGAAAAATACCTCTCGAAACGTTGTGCATATACTAACCTGTTTGCTGTGATATTACTAACAGTTAGTGCATATACTAACCTGTTTGCTGTGATATTATTAACATTTGTTTGCTGTGATATTACTAACAGTTGGTGCATATACTAACCTGTTTGCTGTGATATTACTAACAGTTGAATGCATTTGGAATATTTAACTAAAAAATTAAACTTTTCTAAAGACATTCAACACACATATTAGATGATGGAAATAGTCCAATATAAAAATACAGCTAAAGCCTTAAATGGTTTAACAAATATGTAATGATATGCTAAAATAATGACCCATGTAAGATAAAGTCATTTATCAAAAGTTGGACTATAATTAATGAAACCTGCATTTCTCCCCCTTCTTGAATGAATACTATTTTGTTTAACATATAAAACAACTAAAATCCACACACTTAAAAGTGCAAACAACAAAATAGAATTTGTTCTCCAGCCTTTTTGGTGATGATGATGAATAAAGAAAGTAATAAAACTAATGGACATCAATGTCCACCCCAGATTGCAAAATATTTATATATTTTGTATAATTTTATGGTAAAATATATTTTTTAAGAAAAAAACATAGACTTATTTTAAAAGAAAAACTCAGACTTATGAACTATTTAGAAATAAATAACCAGAACTCATTACCTTCCCCCTTTTCTATTCCACAGCAGGACATGGAAGTTCATAAGACTGAGTTTGATTGGCATTTACTAATAAAATTAAGTGAACATATAAAAAAATATCATTAAAATTAAATTATAACTGCATTAAATTATAAGAATAAGAAGAAGTGTGAGTTGGATGAAAAGTTTTTACAGTAATATGATTTAGGTAGAAGAGAATCAATACAAAAAGATTAACATACTCACCAATTAGCGAGTTTTAAAAAAAATTAAACATACAGAAAACATTAATTCTAAAGAGTTACAAGTTATAATTAGTTAATATGATTACAATGTTATTGGGATGGTTACCTCAGGATTTTATGAAGTGCTGATGAATCTTCTGTGGCAGGTGGCATTCCTTGACAGCACAGTCACTCTTGAGCAGTAGGAGCTACATCTCTGCACAGTGAAGACTGAAGCCAAAGATGGAGGGGAAGGCATCTGAGGCCCCTCAAAAATTAAACAGACATGGAATTGGCTAGCAATGAGTGACCAAACTCTAACACAATAGATTTTTGGCCCTATTTATACCCGTTTTCAATTCAAAGAACATTTTTAATTAAACTTTTTAACTCTAATTGAATCTTTAATTTACAGAAATATTCTCTCTTTTGTTATTGGAGATGTAATCATAAGATAACTGCCCAAAAATAAATTCAAATCAATTTCCAGATTGGAAAGAGATTTCATAAAAATGTTAACAGCTAACTAAATCAATTAGCTTTGTTTTAAATTTTATTTTCATTAACTTTAATTTTAAAATGTCTTTTAAAATCATAAAACAAACTATTCCCACCCCTTTAATTACTCTTGGACAGTTAACGATTGCATCTTCCATCTTGAATATTTGTGTAATTATATGAAAAAAATAATTACAAGATATTAAAAATATAATTAAGAAAAAAATACAAAATTATTTACAATATTTGTTTGTGCTTATATATATATATAAAAGCTCCATTAATATATATATATATATATCTGAATCACATCTGGAGATATTAATATCAAAATAATTAAAGATTTTTTATTTAAAATTTATATTTTAACTTTTATAGATGCTTCTCAGAAATATAAATATCATTTATATACATGTAACAAAAAAAGCAGGATGAAACGTGGGTTGTGGTAAACAGTGAAACTCAATCTTGAACTAAGATCGACTGTTTCAATATATATATAATCAAAATTACCCAAATTCACAACTCAACTAGACTAAGCAAAAAATATAAACTCAAAACACAATCAATAGTTTCACTGCTACAACCAGACTTTTCAAATGTAAAAAACTACAAAATAACAACCTATTTAAGCCAAATATGACCCACAATTCCACTTACATAGCATATACCCTTAATATTAAAATAACTTTTAAATAAGTTAATTGCTTCAGAATAATAAATTTTTAATAATAAATATTATTTAATACTTATTATTATTTTATTTTTCTCAAAGATGTCAACCTTAGTTTCATCAAAATTAATAGTTTGACCTGTATCTATTTCATGGATATATTTCTAACCCTAGTTTTATATATTTTTATTTCTTCATTTAAGCTCAAATTACTCTGACCTTTATATATATCTTCTTACAAAAAAGGATAGTATTCAATATTCCAGGAATAGTCTTGCTATTAAAAATTTTATTTGGATTATTTAATAAATTTTTCAAAGTATTACCCTTTTACAAGCAATTTTCTTATTTCCAAACAAATTACCATTTTTATGTACAATTCTATAAAAAAAAAAAAACAATTTAAATGGCAAAGAAATAAAATCATATTTTTTTTTATTGTTTACATTATTAGAAATATTGCTACTATTAAATGAAATACTTTTAATAAATTTATCACAGTAGCCATCATTCAAATAATCTTTATAAAAACAACCTTTTTAAAACAAAGCTACCCCCACTAGAATTATTTAATTTTTTATTTCTTTAACAATAATTTCTTAATTAAAGCAACTACTTTATGAGATACAGATTTATAGCTGTCATGTTTAATTATAGATCTTAACCCTTTACTCTTCACTTAATGACTACATCCAAAACAATTATTCTCTACATTTCTAATCACTAATAAATCTAAAAAATTTTAAATTAACAAAATCTACCCCCTCCTCTCTTTCTATATTATATTTTACAGAAGGATCAAAACAATTAACTCATTTACCAACTGTTTCAATTTATCATTCTCAACTACAAACAAACATCAACATATCTAACAAATAACTTTAAATATAAACAATCTTTAATAATAATTTCCTCTTCCAAATTATTAATATAAACTAAACAAATTAAAGGAAACATAATATAAACTATTATTCACCCCTTAATCATATAAAAATTAACATTATATAGACCAATCTAGATTGGCCTATATAATTGAATTTAAGTACAAAAGAAGGCTAATCTTATTTTTTCAAAAGTTTTTATCTTGTACTTTGGTTTGAGAGTATCCTCAGTACTCAATAAGACATTGTTGAGCTATTATAATGACATTTGCTTAGGATGTAAATCCCTTTTGTTTAAATTATGTACAACATCTGTGTTAAATAAAATTAATTATTAAATATTTGAGATACTAAACTTTTTTTTCAATGATATATATTTTAATTAAATTTAAAGATGAAATATATAATTTACAAATTATAGCATTCAAATGCATTTATTTAAACTAAATGTTGTTTTATGCAGTCTCTATAAAAAAAATATACTTTAAACAAATGACATTAAACATCCAATATAATAAAGTCAAGCCTTAAACTGTAATTTTTTCTATAAGTAATGTTCAATTTAAGTAAAGTTTGCAGCAAAATAAATTATTTTTTAGTTTATTATTAAAAACACCTTTAGAAATAAAATATATATATATTAAAAACAAAGTTATATATATATATTGCTTATAACACTTCTTTCATTACACTTCAATGCAAACAAATTTTCTTAAAAATTTCTTTATTTTCCTTACAGTTTTGACTGACCAGCAGTCTTCATCAGAGCTCTAATCTTTTTCTCTGCTTTATTTTTAATTAAAGCAGAGAAAATTAGAGCTTTGATGAAGACTGCCGGACAGTCAAAACTGTAAGGAAAATGAAGTTTTTAAGAAAATTTGTATGCATGGAAGTGTATATGAAAGAAGGGTTATAAGCAATATATATATGTGATTATTTGAAGATATGCAAAGAAAGTGAAAGAGAAGAATAAGAGAATATACTTCTGAAAAAATAAAGTTATTTGAAAAAATACAAAAAAATAATTAACTTTTATGACTTACTGATATAAAATAATTACCACTATATGGTTGAATAGAAATCACTAAATAAATGAACACAACTGTTATAATGAGTGTCATAACATAAACATACATGCAAAATGTTTTAGAATTTCCATTGTTGGTCCACCATCTTTTTATCTTTTTTAATGATTTTGTTATCAATTTATTTTAGCACCCATTTATTTGTACTTTTAGTGAAACCTTTCTAAGCAGTATAAAAAAATCCTGCATTAATATTAAAAATTAATTTTTGCCACAGTCCAGGAAAATAGAATAGAAAAACTGAAGTGAATACCAGAAAAAAGGTGATTTTTAAACAAGATATTAAAATTAAAAACTGAATATGAGATACTTTTGTAAAAAAAATAAAAAAAGATAAAATTCACAGAGCATGAAAAGAATTTTCAGTATAAGCAATTCATGTTATAATATCATAGAATAGAGAGTAGTCTTGCTAATGTGAATTAACAAAATGCAAATAGTAGATGCATCAATATAACATTTTGATTTTAGTTCAAATTTTCTTCTATATTGCCATATATATAGTTTAATGCAATAAATTAAATTTATGCAAACTTTTATATTTGTATTATTTATTTTGTATTATATTTTTTTCTATGTGGATCTAGAACAGATTACCCCTAGATTTTGCCTTTCATTGTGCTGTTGAATGAATAGACTATTAACAAACATGCTTCTGGAACCAATTATGTTCACTGCTTATGAGGACTTCATTATATATACTTGTATATGTGAGCCTTTGTGAATATATGCACATTATAAACTCCATTTACCTGCTAAAAATTTCTATATTAATTTTTAAGTTTTTCAATTCATAAAGATTTATAACATTATAAAAATCACAAAAATATCATAAGCTATTCATTCTTTTTCTTTTCTTGGAAAATTTATAATTATTATAATAATATATTTCAAAATTAACTACTAAAGAAAAATTTCAAAGAAAAATTGTAAAATTCCTCTTTATTTTTAGTTTTCTTTTTTTTTATATAGTTAATTCTGAAGAGATTTCGTCAAAACATCAATATATTAATATAATAATAATAATTTTTTTTAAAAAAAAAAGAGAAATATATGTTTTGTGATTTTTATAATTTTATTTGTACACTCCTATATCCCAATGCACCTACAATATAATATTATTTATAAAATGTAGAGAACAAAAATGGAAGATCTGTACACAAAAACATACATTTATTTTTTTAATGGATTCAAAAAAATATTTATTAATAATGTATTTGTTATAAATGTAATTTTTCATAATCAGTCTCTCATTGTCAACTTGTCATCATTATAATTTATTTAAAAATATATGAGTATCTGGTATTTCCTGAAGCTTTGAATCTCATACTATTTAACAATATTGAATATATATCAAATAATGACACAAAAATGTCTGAACTCAGTAAATTATAAATTTCTGAGCTAAGAACAAATTTGTACATACAGGAAATTAGCTGAGATTCAAAATTTAAGGTACAGATTTTTTCAAGTTGTTAATTTAAATAGTATAAAAGAAATAAAAAAGTTTTGTGGCTGGATGTAGACAATTCAATGCTTCTTATTGATGTAAGCTAACAACCAAAAACTGATCTGGGAATTTGGTTAACAATGACATCCAGGAAATTCTTTAAATACTCATACTTATATTGAATATTCTAAAATAAAGTGATACAATGGATTACTGATGATAACATATATTTAATTATTATATTAATTACATAATCATAATATAGACTGAGTCATTTCATTTTATACAATTTTTCTAAATGTGTACCCAGACTAGTTGATATTCTTGCTATTTATTTTAATTAACAAATTATTATATAATGATTGTCAATTTGGCAAATTAGTATTATAAATGAATCCATTTGAACTTTCCATTAGTTCATTATTTAATTATGATATAAAATATTGTATAATAATCAAATTCTGAATTGTAAACCATGACAATACCAAGTCAATATGGCAGGTTTAAGGAAATGCAAAATCACAACATCACTCAACATAAGTCTTATTTAGATTCTACACATTTCACATGCTTTATTTAATGGGTGAAAAATATAATAGATAATTATTACAAGTGACACTCTTTATTTTCAGAATATACATATAGTTATCATTCTGAATAAGCAGAAATTAAAATCAATTTTATTTTTTATATAAACTTTATTATTAATATTTATAAAATTTTATTTACTTTATGATATTCATAATTATTAATGTGCTGTCTTTTACACAATTAATAAGCTAATGCAAATATATTTTTCTAATGAAATAGAAACTTAATTGACATCATTTTATAAAAATTTCACTAATTGAATTGAATATGCATACAACATAATCAATTGTGAAACTAATTATAATGCAAAGCTATATCAATGTTTACTTTTCCAGAATTTGGCTACTATATAGTTGAGTAATAAGTTGACAGAAGATGCTTAAATGCACTTATTAATATTATTATAAAATATAACTCTATTGTTTTAATTATATAATAAAATATTTATATATTTCATTCTATTGGTATAGTTTACATAAAGTAGAAGTAATAAGTTTATATTTGATTAGAATAGAAATGTGTATGTGTTTATTAATTATGTAAAAGGCAACACATTAATGATTGTGAATTTTATAATAGAAATAACACTTTCTTTACAGATAGACATACAGACAGATAGACAGACAGACAGATAGACAGACAGACAAACAGATAGATAGATAGATAGATAGATAGATAGATAGATAGATAGATAGATAGATAGATAGATAGATAGATAGATAGATAGATAGATAGATAGATAGATAGATAGATAGATAGATAGATAGATAGATAGATAGATAGATAGATAGATAGATAGATAGATATAGATAGATAGATAGATAGATAGATAGATAGATAGATAGATAGATAGATAGATAGATAGATAGATAGATAGATAGATAGATAGATAGATAGATAGATAGATAGATAGATAGATAGATAGATAGATAGATAGATAGATAGATAGATAGATAGATAGATAGATAGATAGATAGATAGATAGATAGATAGATAGATAGATAGATAGATAGATAGATAGATAGATAGATAGATAGATAGATAGATAGATAGATAGATAGATAGATAGATAGATAGATAGATAGATAGATAGATAGATAGATAGAATAAAATTTGTATTTAAAAATGAGAGAGATTATAAATTTTACTTATACAGAATGCAATTAAATGCTCATCTTTATTTAATCATATAGAGCACTACATTTAATAATTGTATGTATTTTATTTTTTACAATTTGAAATAAATCATGTCAAGTCTGTTTAATATAAATAACATTAAAGCTTAATCTGATTTGTTAATAATATGTTTAATCTTACTACACATAATGAAGAAAATCCTATGAAACTGTTCTATGAGTCTTATATTATCATGTTATATAATTCAAAATTTGGCTATTACATACCATTTTATATTTTAGTTAAATAACTTAATAAAGTGTGCTTAAATATACTTATAAACAATAGAAGATGATATAGCACTGTAATTATTTAATTACATATTTGGTTAGAGCTAATATGATCTCTCTTATATTGAACTAAATTATAATACAAACCAACCAAAACATTCAATAAATTAATTTTTATAAAAAGTAAAAATGTTCTGTCATTTTTTAAAGAAACATCCCACATTACAGATTTTATTTTCCAAATGACACTAAAAAAATATTAAAACTAAAATATGTATCTAAAACTATATGATTGCCAAGAAAAAAATATTCAAGTATAAAAGTAGAATAATATCACATAATAAAAACTGAACTTGATTGAAAAAGTAATGTTTTTTTACATAGACTAAGTAGCATCTTATTTTCAACATATATGGCAATCCACAAACCTTTAATATTTTTTGCTAATAGATTTATATCATTTCTAAAATGGTGTTTAAAAGTAATATAGGTTTGTCCAAATTCATTTTACAGTATTTCTAATTTAATTATTATAAATTGAAATTTAATTGTATTAAACAAAATAGGTTTATTTAATGTGATAACATTAAAAGTTCAAAATGATTTACTTGAAATAATATAAAGTCTATTATTATAAAATCATATCTTCATTGGATTGGACTTATGAAATGAATGAATGTTAACAGACTATTTTAAGAATTTTACAGAGCACAATATCTCCATAGTCTATGGTAGAGATTTCATGTAACAATCATTTTTACAATTAAATCTTTATCAATAGAAGTCTGTTACTATGAAGATAAGAATACCTAAATACTTATTTAATATCAAATAATTATTGGTTGGTTGACTATAACAAGTCACCTGAAAAAATTTGGAACTTCTTTAAAAATTCTTCAGCTATTTAAAAAATTTGCAAGCCCTCATCTAGATTTAAACTTTATATAATAAAAATGAAAGGTTTCATTCTGTGTCTTTTTCTAATATTGCATCTTACATTTACTTTATAACATGGTCACTACTAAAAATTATTCACTACAACTGCAAAGTGTTTTTTTTCTCTTGGGTCATTAGTTATGGTTTTAAACTCTGGCAGATTTGATTAATCATATCCATGGAAAATTACTGATATATACATCTCATGAATATTTCAAAGACAGTATATCTATTCTAAATGTCTTGACATTTTATTTTCATTTAGATCTATTACTAATTAATAATATAAATCAGTTTGAACACATGAAGTGAAATCTCTATTTTACATTGATGCCAAAATAGTCTAGATATTAATTATTTATTAGTTTTAATGGATTTCAGTTGTAATTATACACTCTCAAAATATAGCAAAAACATAATTATATAGCACTTTTATTAGTAAATTAGAAAATTAGTAGAACTAAAAACAATAAAACCATAAGGAGAAACTAAAGAGTAATTTGTACAAAACTATGTAAACATATATCACTTGATGAAATGAATCCCTAAGAGAAAATAATTACTTCAATAAAATTGAAATTTTCTAAGGCCATACAGTTTAGCTTACTAATTATTAATAAATGTAGTATGGTCTTTTACTCGATGAGAATATAAAATTTTAATACCAAAGTTGATGAGATAAAAGTAAAAATTTCCACTTAATTAAATAAGCTGTTCTTTTTTACTTTACTTAGTTGTTATTTGATTAGTTAACCTTAAACTTCTAACATCATTAAACTTGAAGGTGTTATGGGGTTAAATACAAATGATGCACCTTTTTGTTAAGTAAAATTTAATATGGACATATTCATTTTAAGAGAATTCAAAAGACAATGAACGTTAAATCCATTTTATTTTTTTTAAGTAGATCATTATTAGATTCTGGATTTATAGTAGTTGATGATTATTCAATTTTTACAGTCAAAAGTAGATTTATAGAATATACTTAATGTTTAGAAAGCAATATATAAAGATGGTAGCTATTAATTAATTATCAAAAACATCAAATTCTTTATCAGACAGTGACAAAAGAAAGATTACCAGCATGTTTACCTAGATGGTTATCAGCTTGAGAATGTAAGTTTATTTCAATACCTTGGTAGTTTTATAAATAGAAAGATGGTTTGATATTGAATACAACACTGACTCCACTGTGCTTTTGCTTTTAACTTAAAATATAGAGTATTCCATCACAGGAAAATAACTATTACAACTATGTTAATTTATATAGAGTTGTTCTTTTACCTAACTGATTATATTGAAGTAAATCTTGGACAATCTATCAGTGCCATATAAAGATATTAGAAAAGTTTTATTTAAAGAGGCTTCTTAAAATTTAAAAATACAATGACAAGATCATAAAACCAATCAATATTTTGTTCAATTTTCTGGATGTCCACTATTGTAAAATCACATCTTCATTGGTTTGGGTATTTAAAATGAATGTACATTGCAAAATTACCTAAAATGGTATTTTATGATAACTTAAGCATGGTTTCCATGGGAGAAATAGAATCAGTCTAGATTATAAGAATTATTTCAAAGATTTTCTAAAGAAATTGCTTCCAGTTGTTTCCAATGTAAGATATGGAGGAGAATGACTGCATTGGAGAGCTACAATTCAAAGTATTTCAGAAAGTAAAGCTCTCTGTTGAAGAAGTTAAAAAAACAATATTATAAAACAATAAATAAATAGAAAAATGAACCAGCATACTTTATACGTGGATGTATTTGTGATTCACAGTTGTTTGTACAGTAATTGCAAAATTTATTTTAGACTGATTTTTTTCACTCTCCCTTTTTTTTTTTTTAGTTAGAATAGACTTAATCATTTAGTAGTGGCTGTTTATTATTGTTATTTTTTAATTAGAGAATTAATTTATTTATTATATATTATAAATAACTGTGTGCGTTAATAATGGCAATAAGACCAACACAATATATCCTTCATTTATAAAACAGAATGTTTTTGACCCATGAAGATTATATTATATCAAGGTAGAGGGACATTTTATTTTTTGTCATATTTTTCAATAAATGTGCAATATTCCATTTGATTTTTAATATAAATTCAATTAAAATAGAATGTCTATATATATATATATGTTAATTTTATATGCCAATATTTTTTGTTTATCAGTTGTTTACATATAATGAAGAGATGTGATTGTATTTTTCAAGTCAATAAATATTAAGAAAAGATTTGGATTTTTTTTTCACTCAATATCTAGTTTGTATAATTATTTAAGTTTTGAATTCTTTAATTAAATTGTTATTTATATATTTTTAAAATAATACTTTATAAAATGAACGCACATAATTTAACCTTTGACATCAAGACAAACAGTTTACAGAAGATAGTTACTTTCATTCATTATCATTTTCATTTCAATCAGAAGCATAAAGATTTTGACAAAAAATTATTCCTGCTGCAATATGTCTTTTATATTCCAAAATGAAAACAATATCAATATATGTCGAATCAAGAAGCATTAAATATTTTTTTCTAACAGTAATGAGACCTATATTTACTGACCAATATTGATTATATAGTTTGTCTGATTATCAGAAAAATCATAGCTTATTTAAAAATAATTTAAATAATTCAAAATTTTCTCTCTCAGCTATTTCCTAATTTCAAAAAATGTCTAGCAAAATATATATAAACAAGCTTTGACACATTCTTTATGTTTAAGATAAATATTTCTTCATACGTTCAATATAAAATGTGTTTACTGTCATTTAGAACAACAATCCATTCAAGATTTCGCTTTGTTCTTCCTATCAGGATTGTTACACTTAATCACAATCCCCAATTCATATCTTTATATAGTGAATAGTTTTTGAATATCAAGCCTTTTTTAAAACAACATTCATGTATGTCTAGAATGAATTTATATATATACAGTCACGTTAGTAGATTAGTAAATTTGAGTTATATAGTTTTTTTATTAGTTTCTTCTTTTTGAAGTTTAATATTAATTTCTGTCCGTAAACTTTTTATAATTATTTTATGTTAGTTCATTACCACTTATTTAAATAGTTTTTATAATAAATTAAAACTTGATATGATCTTCTAAAAAAAAGATATATATATATTTTTCATAGGTATGAAATAATTACTGAAATCCTAATAATGTCTCTTTTCAATCATTGTTTAGTCGGAATGTTTCTTTAGCCTTTTAAAAGTGTATTCCTGTTCTTTTTTTTTTTTTTAACAAAAGAAAATATCAATTTTACTTCAATCATGTGAAAATTTTATATTCAAAAATTCTTGAATAGATATTGAAAAGATAAATTCAATATAATATTGACATGATATAAAGATATTAAATGGCAAGTAATATTGTATTTTAACTTATGAAATATCCATAAAATACAAAACCTGTTCATCATATTATAAAACATTTCATCTTTTTACCCACTTTTTAAATTACCAATGCATTTAAAGGTTATAACAAATGAGAGGAAGTTTTACGCCAGGATGTTTGCCCAATGTAATTTTACTATAGTGACATAAGCACCCTTCATGTACAAATTACTTCACAGATATGTTTAGAATATATTAAAAAAATATTTATCTGTTGCATTCACGGAAGACTCATTGTGCAAAAGAACCTTGCTTCCTGCCTCTCAAATATTAAACAGGAGCTGTGTATTGTATTAGTGTCTTCCGACTTAAACTATTTGCAGACCCCTTATATTTGCTAAGTGTTGAGGGGGTTATTCCAGCTATGTAATTCTTAATATAAAAGCACCTGGGAGTGGCAGGACCCAAGCAAACACACAAAAACAATAGTAAAAAGATTTAAAAGAAGAGGAGGAGGGACTGGAAGGAGGTTATTTCTAAACAACTTTGACAAAAGATCTTGGTCTATTAATGTTTAAAATTCATAACAAAGCCAATGTTAGAAATAAAAAGATGAAAAATTGATAAAGTGTACAGTTATGAGATATTGCGTCTCCCCCCCCCTCCTCACCTTTTTTTTTTTTTAGAAAAAAGATTTAAAATCCTAGCCTTTGGGTCGAAAAAAAGTCAAATATCAGTCGGAGACATAAACCTGTAAACAGTAGAAAAGAGATTACGATCTTGTTGATAATAATATACGTATTTAAGTTGAATTTGATTACTAGAGCTGAACTTAAAATATGAATCATAAAATTATTTGACTAAGAAAACTTTATACTTTCAAATGCTAAAGTTTTTATCTTCTGAAATAATGAAAAAAAAATTGTGATAAAAAGTTTGTAGTATTTATGGGAGGGGAAAGTCCTAATTATTATTATTTTTAAAAAAATCATATAGCATTTGTGCTATATATACCATAATATAAAAGTGTATAATTATTTATTTTTTTAGAACATTATAATACATGCCCAGAACTGGAATCAAATTCGGATAAAATTGTGGATATTTTTTTTAAGTTTCAACCAAGCTGAACATTTATTATTTTATGACGACTGTCCAGAATAACCCAGGTAACCATTCAATTGTTGGTAATTAAAAGTATATTAAGCTATTTGTTAGCTAAAAAATAGTATGGGAGTGTCATCAAATGACATTGAACTTCTCTGATTAACATTGCATTCTTTAATTTTTTGTCTGTCAAAGAATGTTGAAATCTTTGTGTGAAATTTATTGAAATATGAGTATTATTTATACATAGTTTTCTAGAAGCTTTGCGTGCTTTCATTTAAATTTTATATTCATTAAGCTATGCATATTTGCCCACAAAAACATCACGATTACCAGACTCTATGCTCACACAAACTGTTATGGTTATGCATAAATCTTGTTGCAACCCTTGATTACTAAGGCTTTCATTGAGTGGCACTATTGTATGGAGTGTTGACTACCATGTATATTTAATAATATATTTACAAAATTGTCATTTCATTTATATTATGAGATTTTTAAAATAAAGCACTATTTCTATTCTCTAAATATTTAATTGTAATTTTATAATTATTTATACCATACTTAAAATCAAGCTAATATACAAATACCATACTCTATTTCCAATGATGTCAGAAAATGATTGTTATAAATAACCGGAGCTTGAGAAATAGATACTCTTCTATTATTTTATATTTACTGACATATGAGTACTGCTTATGCATAATTTTCTGGAAGTTTTTATTGTTACTGTTTAAATTTTGAATACATTAGGCTAAGATATTTGATATATATATATATTATAAATCAAAAGTATCAGTTTTGCATAAGATAGCAAATTTTAGATTTTTTTAATAATAAAACCTGTGTCATTATAAAAGTGATAAATTAAATATAACTTGTTATAAAAAGTAAAGATAGACTTAATTAATTTCTGGACCCTCCCCCATGCTCATATTTCAAGTTAAATCTAGAAATTCCAATTGTGTTTGAAAAAACAATTGTTTTATTACTTTTTAGTGCTTATTCAATAAAAGTATTTAATATTAAAAAAATTTATCTCCATTATTTTTAAGTTTTTAGCATTGGCATAGTAAATGAAAATGTAGCGTATTGTAATTTAAACTGACTGGACACTTATAGTTGATATATATATCACTACATAGTTCAGTGATAAGTTAAATTTATACCAATTGTGTACATATCATATTTAGTATGTGTACATATTAATATATGTCTATATAGTGAGTAAAAATATGAAATATTTTTTTTAATTTAAAGTGTTTAACACTTTTATTTTGATTAGAATTTTTTTATTTTTTAAAAAAAATGCTTACCAAAACTATATCGTAAATGAACCTACTTCTTGGTAAAAAGTTCTTTGTTGTAAAAATACATTCATTATTTCCAAATTATAATCTCTCAAACAGAAAGATTGTTTACATTTTCTATTAACAAAAATAATTTCACTTGCTTTTGTTCAATAATAAAATATTTGCACTACTATATTATATATTTTAACATTTATTAATAAGTCCTATTATATATATATATACTTACTAATTTCTCATACATATATAATTATGTACACATACTAAATATGATATATACATAAAGAATATACATATTAACTTACCGTAGAAATGTCTATTATATATATGTATATATGGGTGAAATTTCTTAGAGAGTAAGAGTGGAAAAAATTTTTACTTTCTTAGTACTTAAATCATAACAAATAAAATTTATAGCAAGCATTATTTAAAAAATTCCCCCACTCTTTCTATCAAAGAAACTAATCAACTATTTAAAAAATTAATGTTTCCTATTACTTTCATCATCATTTTAAACAAATGTACTATATTTTAACAAATTATATTGAACTTAATTATGTTGAATATTGATTTTAAAATGTAAAAAACATATTAAATTGAAAAAAATCATACTTCCCTGTTGCAAACATTATTTATAACAAATGCAAGTTGTATGGAGAATTTACAATTGAGATACATAAAATTATTGAATATTTTTAATATTTTCCTGCCTTATGTTTTATATCTAACAAACTAAATGATATACTGAAAAAATGAACATCATATATGGATTAGGCTTGTATTAATTAATTATATGCCAGATTTCAAGCAATTCTATTGAATTTATATATATGAAACCTCAATTTTAAAATTTCATTATAACTTGAAAATGTTCAAAAATTAATAAATAAATTGATTTTTCAACTTCAATAAAAGCATTTAAAAAATAGAAAATTAAAATTATTTACCTTTAGAGTATAACTAGCTAGATCTACTTCAAATGCAAAGCAATAGGTATAAATACTTACTTGTACTATGCAAGCAAAATGCATAATAATTATTTTTTTGCAAAATACTATTCAATTTATAAAACTCTAGGAAATTAAAGTGTATGAAAATTTTGTGCAGGGTTGATACATTGTTTATAACATTGTGGATTAATTGGTAAAGTGCACTACTTAAAATTCATGAATTTTGGGGTTATATATTTGTTTCTGGAAAATTTAAAAGCTTTTAACAATTTACAATGATTATGAAAGTAACAACAAATACTTTTGGTATGTTGGAATTGTTATATTCTTAATATTTTTAATTATTTAATAGTTTTATTAATGAATTGTGTGGAGGGAAAGTATGACTGGATGTAAAGAATTCAATAATAATATTTTTTATAATCATAAAGTTAAATGATCTTAAGGCTTTCAAATGCAAGTTTGTTAATAATGGATTATTATAAAATTTTAATGTATGTGTGTGCAATAAAATTACAATCATTTATGTATAGATGGTTCAAAAATATTTTAACTCTGTAAAAAGTATGACATTAAAATGATATAAAATGTATTTACTATTAAATAAAATCAAATATCACACCAATGTTACATTTCTACTAGTGTAGCAGTAATTGTCATGTGATTTTTTTTAACAAGTGAGAATAAATCTGCTTTTTAACAGTATGTGATCCAGTTTTTTAAGATGGTTATTTCTAGAAACTATTTTAGATCTTTCTTTGTTAGATTACTTCTAAATAACATGGTTAGGATTTTATTACAGTTTTAATGCAAGAGTAAAATTCAGATTACAAGCTTTTTCTGTCATTAAAATGAAAAGTATTATTCTTAATTGCATTAGGAATCAGTTTCCAAACTTAATAAGAAAATTCTAATTTTTTCATATTTTCATTAAGAAAGTTTTCTATTTCTAAGAAAGACTTTTTATGTGTGTAGATTTAAAACAATGAATTCAACATACACAAATTTTCTACATTGTTTTTTAAAGATCATTGATAAATATATGAAATAAGAGATAAAAGAACTGTATTCTATAACATCTTATTTGTACTATAATTATCATTTAGAAGTACTTGAATTTACTATTAAAACACGTTTTATTAAATAAATTAATGATATTAGAGCATTTAAGTATTTTTAGAGATTTCTAAATCATTTTTCCAAACAAAAACATAAAATATTATATTAATAAAGGTTATTTAGTTTTTAGATTATTTTAAATCTCTTATAAATAAATAAATAAATAATACTTCTGTACATTATATAAAATAACAATTTGTGTCAATTGTTAATACAGAGTTTAATATAAATAAATAAAAACAAATAATATTTCCAAGCGCTTTCAACTCTTACGAGTCCTTATCAAGGCAGTGTAAAAAATTCTATTTTCTCCTAGGTGATGAATCTAACATTTCATTGTATTGGCCAGGAACAACTAATCAGAAAGCTGGTTAATTTTGAATTCATAGCACAAGATGAATTTTGTATAAGATATGATCACAAGATTAAAGAATCATATCTTATACAAAATTCATCTTGTGCTATGAATTCAAAATTAACCAGCTTTCCAATTAGTTGTTCCTGGCCAATACAACAAAATGTTAGATTCATCACCTAGGAGAAAATAGAATTTTTTACACTGCCTTGATAAGGACTCGTAAGAATTGAAAGTGCTTGGAAATATTATTTGTTTTTTATTTATTTATATTAAACTCTGTATTAACAATTGACACAAATTGTTATTTTATATTATTTTTAAATCTTTTATTAATGTGAGATATTAAAAACAAAACTTGTTAATAGTAGCTTTTTTTTCTTGTAAATCCAGTCTTATCTTCAGATAGATGATTTTCAAGTGGTAATGTAATTTTTATTACTATGGTTTTTTTAAACTGTTTGCCTGAAGCACATAATAGTCATATCAGATGATAATTTTTGAATTACCATTAGATTAATTTGGTTAATGTCAAATTGTTAGTATAGTTTCTGTATTAATAGTATTTATGAATAATTTTTCCAACAGTTCATGATTTTCAAGTTCCTATTTTTTTTCAGAAACTAGAAGTCTGTTCTCTGTTTCTGGGACCTTTCTGATTTGAAGTAATCTATGATAAATTCAAATTGAATATTTTCTATGTTTTTTATTAAATTAAAATTACAAAAATATTATAAAAAAGAAGTTTGTAGTTCTATTCCATGATGCTTTTTTCCACTCAGGCAATATTAAATTTGAAGATCATATATAAGATTGACATTTTCATTGAAGTGAAAATGGTAACTTTTACAATCACCAAGTTTATGTAAAAATAGTCATTTTTGTTTTTCCATGATTTTTTTATATTTTTTATAGATGTTATTATAAGTTTGACAAAAAATGTGTTTAAAATTCTATTAATATTCTATTCAAAATAATCAATATATTTATTTCAGTATTTTTTCTCAAAACCGAATTGCTTTCATCCAATCTTATCAATAGGTAAAGGTGAAACTTTTTTGTTAAAACAAATAATAATCCAGAGATTATCTCTAGTCCACATCTATCTGAATGAAATGCTTTTCATCTATCCAGTGCACAAATTAATAACCCAGCTTAATTTTCAAATGGAAATCCACATTTTTTTTCTATCAGAATTGAAATTTCTTATAAATAAAGGTTGAGAAGATCTAAAAGATAGCAATGTCAGTTTGAACTGGGAGATTTCTTAAATCTTAAATGCATAAAACAATATCTAAACAAATAGTGATTGTATATCATCTGAATGATCTTTAACTAAAATTGTTTGCTTTGCAAGATGATTTTTAAAAAATATATCCATATCTTATATTATATATTCTATCAGAAACTAATGTGAAATCATGAATTTTAAAAATATATACTCTATTAAAGGAATAATGTGTTATCTGAAGTGCAATTACATCAACATTGTATTAAACAACTGATTTGTGAAGAATCTCTACTTTTGATTTTAATATATTCTTAAAATTAAATTAAAATAAATTTATAACATTTCTTCAATAATGAAATTATTCTATATAGGATACACTTGACATTTAACACGAGCTCTTGTTTCTAATTGTATAGTTATTTGTTATTTTAAAAATCTAGGATTTTTAACTTCTTATTCTCAATAATGCATTTGGAATTAATACTGCAAATAGCTTTGTTTGGGATTTTTATAGTTTTCTGAGATCACATAGTAATATATGATAATAGGCTGCAAGATCAGATATAATGAAGAATCAAACTGCTGACTATTAATTTTGTATTAAAGCAGGTTCTATTAAAAATCATTTTTATAGTCTTATGTACTAGAACATATCTATGAACATAATAAGTATAAATATTTGATATTATTAAAATAATGATAATAATTATTTATAGCAATTGAACTCTGAGAGTGTTCAGATTCAATGCAAAGCCATTAATTTGATCTCTAATAGAAAGAACATGTTTTTATTAGGTAAACATTTGATTGCTTTATATGCAAATTTTTTTAATACTTTCTAATAATACAGCAAGAGTTGGGACAAATTTATGGATTTCTTTAGCCTCACCAGTAATAATATTTCATTAAAATATGTAAGAATTAATCCTGGCAATTTTAATAGTTGCAATACATGGTAAGTTTAATATTAATACACTTAAACAAGTTTATATTAAATAACATTCTTTACTCAGGGTGAGTTAGCTAAAATACAAAAGCAATATTAAGTTAATTACATAGGAATGAAATAGGATATATATATATATATATATATATACATATATAGTACCCTTACAATTGGTACAGATATATAAGGTAGGGTTTGAAATGTGGCTATTTAAAAAAAAATTAAGGTCATTTTCTAATATGTAATTGTGATTGTATAGGTAGAAGTTCAAACTTAGTAAATAGGAGTTAGTAAAGATATATTAAGTAGTTTAAAGTTATTTTAACATAAATGAAATATTAAATTAATACAATAAATTGTTTAAAAGATAATATTAATTTTTATTTATTATATTCAAAATATATTATAATGATATAATATTTTAATTATAGCAGTAAATATTTTATATAATATGTTTAAATTAATTATTTTGTTTAAATCAATTTTAGGTTCAGTAAAATATTTATTAAATAAAGATAAATAATTTTAATAAAAGTGTTTATTATTTATAAGTGATAAATGATTTAATGTAATATGTTTAAAAAATGATGACTCATAATTTTAAAATTTCATTTTAAAAACTGAAATTGATTTAGTTATGTAAATTAACATGTTTTTACAAGAAGAATTAACAGATAAAATCATTATATTAGGCCAGTATAAAAATGGAGGTTAATCCAGTCTAGATAGTGAGTCAGTGAAAAGAGTAAAATAATAATAAAGTACAGTTCAATTTGAAATTTATAACTAATTTTTTATTGTGACAGTAGTAATTTTTTTAATTATTACTTTGTCTTAAAACTGTTTTAAAAAGTATAATTTTTATAACTATTTTAACAATGAATGAATAAACAAAAAACTTCCTTATCAGAGGATTCTGTTTCAAACAATTTAAAACTACAATATTTTTTATGAAACACAGTAATAGTCATTTGAAAATTGGGATAATGTACTCCAAAGGCTGAAGAATATTATATAACAAGACTGGAGGAGATTTATATAAGCAATTTGAATTTTTATAAATAATTTGCTTAGTCATGAATGAACATTTAGCTTTAATAACTTTATTATATTATAATAAGACTAATTTGTCAAGAAAGCTTAAGTTAATAAAGAGAAAACAAACAATTTATTAAAAAAATCATTATCATAATATTAATATTGAAAAAAGAAGAAAAAAGTTAATACTCTGCATTTAAGTTACAAAACTAGATTAAAAATATGTTTTTTATAATGTGCTTCAAATAAATATTTGTTATATGAGTGCCAATAACACATTTTACATTCTAATTTATCTTTAAAGTCTAATCTAAATGGATTTTACATTTGAGGATGATGTATTGGAAGAAAAAGTGGGAAATGATTGCTGTATGTTTTGTACTTTTAAAAAGTCTTATTATTAATAAAATCAATAAATACATGCTTTGAAATGATTTAATCTGAAATAAATAAACTATAGTATGCCTGTTTGAAAGACATATTATTTCAGTTAATGAATGTCTTGGATGGTATAACTGTCATTCTACTTGAAAAATCTCTATTTGAAATATATACATTTTAAGGATAAAAATCTTGAATATTTTAAAGAAAGAAATATTTATCTTTAGTTTATAAAATACATGTTTATTGAAAAATATATTAAATGAATAATTTTATATTATGCATTTTACTAATGCTTTGATTGATGGAAATGCAAATATTTTATATTTATCATGATATATCTGCTATATAGAATAACTGGAATTAAAAAAAAACATACATAAAAATATTTTCACATGAATGGATCCTTGAATTCTTACTTTATAGAAATATTACATGCCTGAATAGATGCTCAGGAAAAAGACTGGAATAAACATCTCTTTCATGATGGTCAATATTTTTCCTAGATTTTATCAGATTTTATTTTTTTATTTATACATTTTATTAAATGGCACCAAGGGAGGAGTATGATTTTGTTCAGAACTTTTTGTCTGTAACTAGGCAATGGGGAAAGATTTCTGGCAAGCGCTCAACTTACAGAATAAAGAGAGACTTTTTGTAATTTTAAAATTTCCTCATTATATATTTTTTAGCCTAACACTAGTATTTAGAAGAGTATTGTTTTATTAAAAACTAACCTGTTACTATAATGTATTTTAAAAAATTTAATCTTAAAATATATGTTGTTATTATTATTATTATTATTATTATTATTATTATTATTATTATTATTATTATTATTATTATTATTATTATTATTATTATTATTATTATTATTATTATTATTATTATTATTATTATTATTATTATTATTATTATTATTATTATTATTATTATTATTATTATTATTATTATTATTATTATATTTCAATAAAGGCTTTATTGATCTCAATGGTTTACATAAGTTTACATCTAGAAAATTTGAAATTTAACATACAATGAATAATATTAGGGTAAACACATATAAATGAATTTAGTGGTTACACTTTGTGGTTAATGGACTATAACAATATAAAAATTAAAAAAGCAAAAATAATCAGAGTTCTAAAGTTTGGGGAGCTTATTTAGTTTTGTCCGCATGTCACTTTGAATGTTAGTTGTATGATAGTTTTCTTTGCATCATTCACAGCATTGATGGTTGTTTTAACAATGACCATGTTGCTGCATATAAGTGGGGGTTGGTTATTATTTTATCTCTATTTTGAATGTGCAGCAGTTTGTTGCTAAATGTAGCTGAGTGTCGTCTGGTGTTATTGCCAATTAAGAAAGTACATCGGGTGCACCAATATGCATATAGAACAAATGTGGCTGCCCTAATGATAGGTATTGATCTTCCCTGAAAAGCAGCTATTCTGTGATTAATGATTGTACCCAGTTTTCTCTAGGTGTTATTATTATTATTATTATTATTATTATTATTATTATTATTATTATTATTATTATTATTATTATTATTATTATTATTATTATTATTATTATTATTATTATTATTATTATTATTATTATTATTATTATTATTATTATTATTATTATTATTATTATTATTATGTTAAATAAAGAGAAAATGGGTTTTCAGAAATTAATTTTCTGACAAGTAATTAGTAATGATAATTTGTTTGAATATATAGCCAAATAAGTGAATCACTGTTACATGATTTCAATAATTGTTAAAATCACAAGTAATTTCATTTGTCATTTACATTGCATTTGCTTGATAATTTTAAAATGTTATATTTTTTAAAATTAGTACTTTATCTTATAATTATCACACTACTTCAATTGCATGATGAATGGCTAAATGAACTATTGGTATAATTATCATCGTATGTGTTTTACATAAAAAATTATGCAAGTGAAAGTTTTTGAAATATCTAATGATATTGTTTTTAAGAAACATTTGTTTATCATAAATGCTTGAATATACATATATTTTATAGCATTGTTAAGTTATTAATGTATTATCTTTATGAATGTTATCTGTTAAGATAAAAAGAAATACAGCAATACTGATCTCTAAATTGTATAATATAACAACAAATAAATAAATGTATAAACTCGATGTATGTTTTATCAAGATTATTTGTGCTCATGAACTTTTAAAACCATCTTAAAATAAATTTAGATCTTTGTTGTTTTTTTAGTAATGTTGTTTGGTAATTATTTTAGAATGAGGCTTATATATTTTTATGATGATAATAGAGTTAGTGTGAAATATATAGGATGGTGGTCAGGAGAGTAATTGTTATATGAAATCCTAAGTGTTTAGAAATATGTTTTGAAAAGCTGTTATGTGTGTGTTGTATTGTCACACTTTGAATTTATTAAATATACAGGTAACAAAGAACTGTATATTATTTTTTCATGGACAGTTGCATTCCCTTACAGTCAATAAGAGCTAGAATAAAGCCATGGCATGAATTTTTAGGTTCCTAATAAATAGACCTATTATTTTTGCACTGCATTCATGATGATATTTTCTTACTCGTTTGAGTTATTTTTATTATTTTATGCCCTACATTATAATTGTTATCTATTACTGCAGAAATCACATTGTAAAGGATATTTTTATAATATAGTAAATTAATGGCTTCATTATTAGAAGTTTATAGTTTATATGAAAGGAAGATGAGGCATATAAAAAATTCTATCACAAATGATATTGAAATATTTGATGCTTGGCATAATATACAAAATAAAAGAGAAATGATTAATATTCCCACAAGTATTAGAGATCATTTAGCTCAAAATAAATGCATATTTGAATTGGAATGAAAGTGAGAATAATGAAAAATGATATGAATGCTATGATGAATGTAAAAATATGAAAATAAAGAAAATGCAAAATATCAAGCAATATAACTTATTAATAGATTTTTTTTTAAAAATTTGTTAAAAAAAGAAAAACCTATCTAAATAGAGAAAACCCATGAAATTATATTTTAAATATGTTTTGCATAAGTAGATAATTTAAAGAGGTATTCATCTTTTCTTTATTTAAACCTTTGATATTAAAATATCAGAATGTATTAAAATATCAAGATGATGCTTTGTTGAACTGCAAAGGAAATATTTTAATAATTTTGAAAAATATGTTATTATTTATTGAGTTTAGATACATAGGCTTTAGATCTAAATTTATATTTAAGAACTACAAAATAATAAATATATTTTTATGATAGTATAAGTGTATCATTAATATTTATTAGAAATTGGGAGATGTTTTAATTATTTCCCAGTACAAAAACAATAGAATACTATTGTTTTGTTAAATAAAAATAATATATTGTCACTATTGTTGAAAGATTTATTTTATTTGAAATGGCTGGGATGAAGGCTATCTTGTTTTATTTTTGTTATTTACTTGTAAAATTTTTAAGAAATATTTTCATTTTAGATAATGTCAATTTATTTGTCATTTTTTCTGTAAATATTTTTTTTAATTTTATAACCTTATTGTATAGCTATAATTTTATTTAATCATAATAAAATTTTTGTTTTAAAATTAATATTCTAACTGAGTTTTGATTTGTCTGCATGTTATTCATTTGATTCTTCATTTGACATTCATAGAAATTAATCATTTTAAACATTATTTATTTTGCACATGATTCATAAAGATTGCTTAATTATAATTATTATTACATTTGAATGAGTAATAATGTATATAATCATTTTTTCATTATTGTAAAAGTTATAATCATTGATGATTATATAAAATGATCCAGGACCAATTTGAGATACTAAATATTGCCACTATATTCAAATATATTATATTTTAAGTTGTCATATAAGATAAAGATTGTACAATGTTTACTTAGAATCTTATTATTTTATTTAGGTTTTATTGCTGAACACTGATTATTAAATTAATTTAATGTTAAGAGTGATTAATGTAATTGTTGTAAGAGTAGTTAGATATCATGTAAAATCCCTCATCATATTTAACTACAGGGTCTTTATTAATTGATTTATTTCATTATTATTCTAGAAATGAACCCGAGATTATTTTTCAAAAAATTGTAGGAATTGTATTGAAAGATGATGAATAACAGTTATTAGTTAATGTTAAATTTTCAATTAGTATTTTTTTATTAAGGAAATAGTAGTTAATTTATTGTTATTTCCATAATAAATTTGCAAATTGTATTTTAGGATTATTATATGTGTGTTTAAAGGCATGAGAGTATTACATAGTTGTTTTATTATGTGAATTTGGTGGGGTAATATTCTTATGTCATTGAGAAGGTATCTTTAGGGATGTATCCTCAATGTTTTAAGTGATTGTGTCTTGCTGAATGTCTTATGTGAAGAGTTTTATAATTGTATATTTGTTATTTTAAATCAAACCATATTTATTTATAAGCACGAGATAGTCGTCAATTAAATTTGTTAGTAAAATAATTGAATTGAGCATTCTAGTTGGAACCATAGTTATTTATTGTGAACTTAAGCGTTATTATATGTTAATTTAATAAATTTCTTATAGTTAAATATTAATTTTATTAGATATTGTATATTAGTAATATATCTTGAGCTAGTCAAAATGGTATTTTTTTAATAGTCATTGTTTATGTAACTTGACTGTAGTTATGGTAGTTATGTCCTAGTTAGACAGATTCCTTAATTCAGCTTTTCTTTTTAATACGAATACAATATATATATATATATATATATAATTAGATTAACAATTAGATGCTGAGTTATTGAGCATGTGAAATACTTTCAATCCAAAGCTCAAGTTAAAATCTTTTGAAAAGATAAGAATGAATTGGCTTATCCTTTTTATGTATATTCATTTATATAGAACAATCTTAAACACTTTGAAATGATAGGTGTGAAGTGTATATATGTATATATTATTGAGGCATGCATAGTTTATAAGTTGATATTTTACCAAGTCAATGTGCAATGCTTTAACAAGAAAATGTCTTTTTAATTTTAAAAATATAAATTATATATTAATAATTCTTTGGTTATGATTGCCAAAATTCCAGTTATGAACATCAACCTAGCATTTTTTTGGAACAGATAAAAATAGACATTATACTTTACTAAAGGACCAAGTTGCAAAGTTAAAAAATTAATGGTCCTTTTAATTAATGTTGTCACAGAAAAACTTATAAAGAGCATGTCTTTTATTACAGTATTCCAAGTTGTGTTATTTAAAGATATTTTGATCGTTTTTGATAAAAGTGCCATATTTAAATACTCTCCTCTTTCTACTATCCTATTTTCAACTATTATAATGCTGAGTAATCAGAAATTTACAAAATGGTATGGCAATTTAATATCCATCTCAGAACTATTTTTCACTTTTGCCTTCTTTTTCAATACAAATAGATATTAAATTGCTGAACCATCTAATACTCAAGAATATATTATGATGGCATTAAAATAACACAGAAATAAGCCTGCTCTTTCTTATACTACAGACATCTGGAGGAATCAAGCAATATTGTGTTGGCATTATTCTAGATTTATATATATATATATATATAATAATTATTTTGGTAACTAAACTATTACTGAAAAAGAGTATCAATGTCATGTCATTTTTTCACGTATTCTTTTAAAACAGGACAGAAAATAGCACTGCATAGGCCTCTATTTATAATTTGTATAAGGAAATTTATTAAAGATCAAGGAGTTTAAGTGTTATGTGTCATTTAGAAAAAATGGATGTTTAATAAGTAATATAATTACAGTTTCACAACAATTTTATCTAACAAATATTTGAAAAAAAAAATTCAATAATTTTTTGAATGTGTTAATTTATAAACGTACTTTGCAAAATAAGTTTATAATAAACATTCACCAGATAAGTTATTAAATTATTTTCTTAATAACTCATAAGTTGTGGGGGCATAACTGCGTACATCATTAGAAAAAAGGTAGCCAACGATGAACTTTCATGAAATGGTGGCTAGGACTATTTAAATCAGATTGTTTGTTTATTGATATAATTATTATGAGCAATAACAAAGGAATTTGCTATCCTATGTTTTGTGATGAATTTTTGAAGATATAATCTTCTGTGTTAGAAAAGCATTTGTAGTATATCTCGTTTTGCTGCAATAATATTACTTAAAATTCTTGAAATATATTTTGAGTTAACCCCAGTTATCCTCCTATATTTTTTGATATTATAAAACATTGAAATTTTATCCACATCAATCAAACCTATTTTTGTTGTCTGACACAGCTTTTAGTAATTTTTGGAATCATTGGCAATTTATCATTAAATAAATATGAACCTTTACTGAAATTTTCTGAAAAAGTGTAAACAATATTTGAAATTAAAGTTTGTCTTTCAACAATCATACTATGAACTTTTGTTCTATTTAGTATTAATAGTTATATTAATAATATAAATGTTCAGGTCTTTATACATAAAAGATAAACAAATATTTTATCTAGAGTCTTTTATTCATGCTTAGCATGCTTTTGATGTATTACACATCATATTCATAGCTCATACATTTCTTTAGAGTTCCCAGTCAGTAAATATGCTTCATATCTTTATTCATTATTTAAATTCATCATTTATAAATATTTAAATGTCTTCATATTTTTTGATAGGGAAAGGTTAAACTCATTTCTGTTTATTGCAAATTGATCTTTGGCTATTATCCAAGCCTCTTTGATCTTTCATTTTATATCTTTGTTATTGGTCCAAATAAAGTTCAGCTTTCATTAAATTGAATGTATGGCCTTGTTGTTTCTCATGCACCATAATAGCTATTGAACAATATATGTCATTATATTTTCAATTAAATTATCTTTGGGTCTTTTTTTAAGGATTCAATGAGCATTATGATTTTGACTCTATTAAAAAAATATATCCTATTATGGTGAAAGAAAGTGAAGTCGTGACTCAACACTACATTTAGTATATATAATGAGCAAAAGATCAAGGCCACATTACTTCTACTAAATTCACTTACTTAAATATATGTCGATAAATTTTGTGAAACTATTACAGTATTACTAAATCTAATATTTTCACTAATGAATGCATAAATCATTATATCAAAATGATCTTGAATAAGACAGTTGTTTGTTTTTGGCATTATATGTCTTTTCTTTAATATTATGAATCTTAATGATTCTATATTTAAAATATTATATTTGTGCAGTAGTCATTTTTGTATTTCTCATCCAATTACCCAATGCTGTGTTTTGGAAATATGTGCTTACATATTTCCTCTAATAACTGAATTAAGTTCTGGGATATGAGAGTATGCATAAATTCATGTTTAGCAATAATATAAATTTGGGATATGTTTTTAGAAATGACTGAGTTCTTAACTACAGTATTCAGATAACTTTATATTTTACTATTACAATTTGAGCTCATGATTTCATGCCAATAGGTAAATTTATAATGTTAATTAATAATGTATATCTTAATAACAATACACATATGAGTTTTTTTAATGCTAATACTATTTTTCAAAATCTGTTATCAGTTTAAAAAGCATTTTCTCAAAAGGACAACTAAATAAATATTTTTCTATATTAATTGTTCATTATAGGGTAATGGTTGAAGAGATTCAGCAAAAATTGGAAGAGAATCATGTTATCACTCAAAAGCAAATGATAGGGATTAAAAATAGTATAGAGAAAGTTAGAAACAATCTGAAAAATAGTTTATGGAAAATATAGAAAAATCTACAAGAGAAAATACAGGCAAAAAGTAAGATTTGATAGTTTACAAAATGAAATTCCTCAGATAAAAAATAATCTAGAGGATAAGTGTGGAACATAGTAATGGAAACAATGAAAGATAAAATAAAAGTGCAGCAAGAGCATGTGAGTTTCAGTGAAACAGGACTGAAAAAGCTGTTGGTGATTAGAGAAAAATGATAGGTGAAATGATTGCTCAGATATGCATTAGTACTGAGTTGAAAGAAAAGAAACATGATTTTAAACAGAAATAGTACAGGTATGTGAAGAACTTGAGAAAGTTTTAGAAAACAGAATGAAAAACATAGAAATAAAACAAACCTGTTACATAGAAATCGGTATGGATTTAAATAAGTTGAAGTTTATAAGTAGCATTATCATGATAATATGCCAAATGACTGGGTATGTTCCATGAGAAAGAAAAAAATGATAATAATAACATAAAAATAATTGTCAAGTTAATCCAATAGTGGCTAAGTGCATTTGAATAGAAGAATTTAAAGGAGTGTAGGAAAAATTCCTTAATACAAACAGAAAGTGTGAAGGAATTGTACTATTTCTAAAACTAAATATAAAAAGATAAAATTGCAGTTGGATGTAAACATCTTCATGAAGCAGTTAAAAATTTATAATATGCATTGAGTGTAAATCTACAAACCTTTAGGTAGTATTGGAATGCATTACTGCATAGTTTTGAAAAAGTGGGTGAAATTATGATTAGAATATTTCAGAAAAGGTACTCAATAGTTCTGGAGGCAAACATACATTCAAGTGTTTTATTGAAATCTTTCAAAATTAAGGTCTCTTGTAGTTTTTCCTTTATCCAAACAGCAGATGATTCACATTATATGCAACAATATGTCACATATAGTCCAACAAATAATGATTGGAAATAAACAGTTCTCTATTGAAAGATGATTATTGACAACAATAAACTTAAATTTGCTCAAGGAAAAAAATAAAAAAACAGATCAGACATGGTTCTGACCTATTGCTAGTCAATCCTTAGTTTAGAGATTATATTCACTTATTGCAAAAACCAATAGACCCAAGAGACAACTGTGAAATATAAAAAGTTGGGAGAATAAGTGTAGGTGAAAAAGGTTACTCTATGCACTGAGAGATATGTGTGAAGATTAGGATCAAGTGGTAAAGTTGATTTCCAATCACATAAAAGACAGGAAAACTAGGGTAGCTTCATTGGAGAGTTTTTTATAGCAATCTATGCTAGAGTAAACATGAGTACCATGAGGGGAATAGTACCAAAAGTTATTTTGGACCAATTGGGAGTGCTACTATAAAAAATTGAGAGAAAATAAAAGTAAAGATAGATTTTCTGCTATTAAAAAAATGAAAGAATTTTTTTTTATTTATTTGTACTGGGAAATATGAAATAGATATTTCTGTAGTTAGTGAAGAAAGTAGATATTTCATATTAGTTTAAAGCTAAGGCCAGCTAAATGTTCTTGATCATGTATATAGATGTCTAAATTTATATAAAAATTTTATATACAATTTTAACTTTTAGTGTAAAAGAGGAATTTTTTTAGTACTTAAAAAGCTTCTTTTTGTTAAAAAAATAAAAGTTTTCTTGGAATTTAAATTAAATTAAATAAAGTTCAAGAGACAAAATAAATTAATTTAGGAAGATTAATATGGTATAAGTTTGATCAAACTCTATATTGATTACCTAAACTCAGAAAAATTGTAATGAATTTAATCATATCTATTATTTTATTTATCGGTTTCAAGATAAACATTAATTTGGCTACAATATTTATAATCTTGTTATGTGGAATTTATAACAATTTTACTGTATCTATTGTTTTCTATTGCAGTTAGTTTTTTAATTTTCTGAAGCAGAATAATCTTATTATGATGTTTATTGTCTTTACTATATAGATATTATGCAGATCACCAAAAATTAAGATTCTTTCAAATAAAATTTGGTATAAATAATTCTGCTAAGTAAGTCAATTAATATTTTGCAATTGGTGTTTCATAAAGTAGCTTGAAAGCTATGTTTATTAAATCTAAAAACCTCCTTCTAGAAAACTTGGGAAATTTCAAGTATGAGACTAGTTTGTTTTAGGTTTCATTCTAGATAGAGAGCCAATTTCAGATACAATACATTTGCTATATCACTAAATTATAAGCTAATTAGACTCTATTAAGTAAAAATTGTGAATATAAAAAGATAAAAAAGAAAAATATATATTTAATAGTTGCAGAAATCTCAATTATGTCCTAAATGCTGCTGTATTATCTACATCTATAAAAAAATTGCATAGAAAATCAAGAATCATTAATAAGAGATGCAAATAATTTATTTGTACACAGAGCACTGGAATATAAAGCAAATTATTACATATTATGTGGAGTTTATCAAAAGCTGAATCAGAAAGTAGAGTATCATTCTTGACTCTAGCACTAGGTAATTGTGTTAATATCACTTTAAAGTTTATAAACTTTTGTGAACATTGCCTAAATTTTAAATGAACTTTATATATATATATTGACTATTATCATATATTCTTTTGTATTTGTAACTTGTATATTACAATTTTGGGTATGAATTAATGAATATTTCTGTTTACATATGTGACTTGATGATTATTGAAATAATTAATGAAATATTTAAATAATATTTAATGATTATTAGGTTTCAAAATGAGAGGTATGTACATAGGCATACCCAAAAATAATCAGAATTCTATAATAAAAAAATGTTTATTTATTTTAAGTATTATAAATTTAAACACTTTCAAATTACTATTCATTTGATACAATACACCAGTCTAAACGTGTGTTCATTTTTCAAAGTATTCTGGAAGTACAGGGTGAAGCTTGAATTCTTTACTTTGTCACAAAACAGAATGTTCACATTTTACCGCATCACACAAATATTCAGAACTTGCAGATAAAATGTTTTATTGTAACAAAGTAAATTGGAGAGAAAAACGTCATTTGCATTAAAAAAATCAGCATTGTTTTGACTTTGGATTTCACTTGCAATGCTTTGGGTGTGGTAAATTTAACATTTTAATTAAATTAGTCATAAACTTGTGTTTTATGAGATCAGATTCTTTGTAATCTGTTTTAAGCATTACAATTTCCTTGTCATTTTCTGTAAACAAAAACAGAATTTTATATTGTTGAACTTTTCAATCATTATTTAAAAAATGACAAAAATTCAAAATGCACTTTACTAAACAATGTGTTATGTGGTGTCATGATTTCATGTGGTGATGTTATTTGGAAGTTGATGCAGAAGATTCCCTGCAAAAAATATATAACAGGTGAAGCATATACTATGACAGGTGCACAAACCAAAGAATGATTCCAGTTATTTTTGGATCCCTCTTTGAATATTTCTTTTTCTATGAAAGAATTAAATTTTTGATAAGAATCAAATCACTTTAATCCATAATGATCATTTATCATTTTTAGAAAAATTAAATATTGGAATTTCTATAGTTCTGCAGTATGAAATAGCGCTTTTAGTAAAATATGCTTAATTAATAATATTTAAAAAATGTTAAGAATATAATTAATGAGAATAGGTATTTAAGTACTCTTATGAGACAATTTAAAAAAAGTTAGTGTATTTGTAAATATGTAAAATGAAGATAATATTTATTTTATAAAATGCAGACGGTATTGAAATTAAACTGAGAGACTGCAACACTCAAGCGCTTATGACTATCAACAGTCAATCAGATCTTAAACACTGAGACAGGGAATTTAACAAGAAAAGGGTGGTTCCACCCTCTTCTGTTTGGGCAGATACTCTAGAATAATATTTTATAATTATTAAATATCATGTGATTGTTGTGTTAGAACCAGATAGTGAAAAAGGGGTTGTAAGGATATGTTGGTAAATAAAGAAATTAATGCAAAGATGTGCATGTGTAGTATTAATTAATGGATAATAGGTTTAAATTTATAAATCAAAAATTCCTATATTTCATATAATATATTATTTAGTATTAGTACTCTAAAAAAATTATTTACAGATTTAATAATGTGTTCCCATAATCTATTTAATGATGATTTATGCACACAAATTAGTTGAATATTGTGATGATGATTTCCAAACATTGTCAATTATATTGACCTTAATATTTATGTATTACTTTAGAGGATGAATAGAGATAATGATTTTATATATTATATGTGGTTAATGCAAATATATATGACCAGAATCCACATTACATCTGCTTGTTTTAAATATAATAATATTTATACATGGAATGAAATGTTCCTGTGCACACCTGATTTGATATTTATTTGCAGAAACAATAGTGTTATGGTGGATATTATGGATATTATTGTACTACCTAGTCTAAGATATTTTAAAGAATAATTTTTATATACAGGTGAGAGTTTATCATATTATTTTATCTATTCTATTACCTGTTGAAATCCAAATCTAATATGAGTTTATGGATTTCATAAATATTAAATAATAGGAAACTAGTTATAAAACTAAACCTCAATATTCAATGAATTTTATATTAAAATCTTGAAGTTAATCATTATTAATTTATAATAAATGTTCATTTTATTTCTTTGTAGTCAGAATTTTGTCTTGTCAATTCATATTTACCAAAATCATTTACCACTTTTGTTATTATAGACTAATGGGAAAATGGCAATTCATTTTATTGTGGAAACCTAATAGGAGTCTCAGAATTCTTCCAGATCTAAGAATAATAAATATGAGTGCTAGTAATATTTGAAGAAGCTACGTAGGATGTGATTGTCTTGCCCAGGTAACTTCAAATTTTTTAAATATAAATAGAAAAATTAAGATTGTTACCATTGTTATATGATATTAAACCTATACCATCTTTAATTCAAGATATTGAAGTCCTGATTGTGAATCTAGTAACACCCTCTGGTGGAGGTTTACAGCGACAGCAGTAGTGTCTCATATCAACCATTATAATGTATATATATTGCAATACACAATCATCGGCAATTATATGCACACACTATTTAAATAATTTCAATTTTTAAAACAATAGTAATATAATATTTTAACAACTGAAAATTATTTTTTAAAAATAATTCATCATAATCTTTATAAATTGTTAATGTGCAATATATTTTGACTGAATGCATGTCCCGTTTATATATAGACACATACATATACATATATGAACTTAAAAGCATAAAGCTAAACTAGCCAATAAATAATTAAAATTACCCAAATCCACAACTCAACCAGACTAGCCAAAAAATAAACATTTATTTTATTTTAATAATCATTTATTTTACTTTTTTAAACAGATAATTTTATCTACTGAAATATAATTTTAAAGTAATAACTCATAGGCATCTTATAAATTTTTTATCATGTTAAAAGAAAAAATATATAAAAATTAAAATATTTATGGTAATTTTGACAATCAATTGTTTACTAGGATGCTCTTATAGTTTCTCTATTATTAAAGATCCAATTACCAATAATATATATAGATTTTAAAAAGACAATCATAAAAAATCCATTTTTGAGCTACTTCAAAGTGGCTGCCAGCATTAAAAAAAACTTTTTTACATTTTTTATGATGTATTGACATGTATGTAGTCTGTATCATTTTCTTGTCAATTGAATTACGAATCAAGAAACTTCATATATTTAAAATATAGTGCACATTTTATTTAAGCCATGCATGCTGTCGACGGGTTAATATGTTCGTACTTATGAAAAAAAAAATCTATATAATGAAAGTAGGAATTTCCTTTCTTATTTTTTTATTATTTAAAATGTAATTGTTGATTGAATAAGAAAAAAGAACTTTAATCATACATTAAAAATAAAACAATAAGATAATGATTTTATGATATATTACCTGTAGTTTTATAAATACGTATTTTTATATATTTATAAAAATCATTTAAATAATAATATCTTATTCAATAAAATTCATTGTTTTTTACTTACTTAATTTTTTTACATTTAATTGATCCCATTAGAGCTAATTGGCTGAATGCTCTAATTTTCGAATGCATTATAATATATATAAAGATAGCAGTATATTTTCAACATTTTATGCTAGTTAAAATGACAACAGTGTAACAATAAAAATTTGGATCACATATATACACATACATATATACCTACAAATATGTGACTTTATAATAATAAAATGAATTTGTCTTTTTTTTGTGGTCACTAAAGTAATAATTATCTGAGTGACTGAGTGACATAAATGTTAAAAACTCTCAAAGTTGAATGTTACCTAAATGACAGTTTAGATGAAAAAACACTCGTCAGTCACATTTTCGAAATTTGAGAACTTGGATGAAAATCTCACCTTGACACATTTTTTAAATTTTTTACTCATTTCTTTTTAAACTAATTGTCCCATTTTTATTTTTGATATTTTATAGGCAGTTTGTCATAAAAATGTTTATGATAATTTAAATGTGATTCATTAAGCAAGTTTTAAAGAGAATTTAAAACTTGAGTAATCTTGACATATTTACTGTCTGTTAATAAACTACTTAAAGTACAGCTTAAATAAAATGCTCACAGCAATTGATTTCAGTTTCAGATGGCTCCACTTTTTTTAAATATTATAAAGGATATAAGTTTTCAATATTTTACTGTGTGTATAAAATACACTTTCTCATTCAAACCTGTTTTAATATGCTAGCTAAAAACAGCTCTACTATGCCATAATTAAATAGTTTAGGTAAGCTATTTTACCAACCTTTTGACAAATATTTTGTAAACCAATGCTTCAAGAGCAATGTTGCTCAAAATGTAGTCTAATAATTTCAATTTATGTAAATCTTTTCAGAGTTAAATTTATTTTAGTTGGTATTTTATAAGTGAATTCAAATTTTAAAAAATTGCCTTTTTCCTGTTTCAACAGTCTATAGAAAATTTTGTTAAATAAAATTGGACTAAATATTTATATTTATTTTTTAAATATTCAAAATATAAAAAATAACAATTTTCTTTTTTTTTCAAATTATGTCTCTTCTTATGTTCAATGTATCACTTTTTAATCATCTAATCAATACAAAAATTACATATGTCTATTGAAACACTAAATCCTTTACCTTTTTCTTATATTCATAATACAGCAAACTGATGAGAAAAAATATAGATCCAATATCACTAAAGTATCCATAAATACACCCATAACTTAATGGTCTTCATCTTCACCCAATACAATTCTTTAAAATCAAAAAAATTTTAAATCTTCTATTATTATTCTCTCTATATTATTATTTTTTCAATTACAATGTACATAAAAATTACTCCTGCAGATTATTGATGATTGATAATGGATTTATTGGCATTAATACCAAGAATCCTTAATGAAGATTAGAGATCTGACATTTACATCTCCTCAACAAAAATTCATATATTGGAAAATACATGAAACACCCAATTCAAATTTGTCTTCTAAATCAATCATTTAATAACAACTGCTTAGAAAATTTAAATTCTAGAAAATGGAACTGAAATACTTTGATGTTCTTTTTAAGATAAATGTATTTTGGCTACATTACATTTTATGTGAAATAAAAGATACAAATAATGTGAATGCAATATTTTTGCATTGGAACCACAAAGTTAATCTTACTTATTCTATTCTTAACAGAAGCTTAATTAAATGTATGTATCATTAAAACAATGTACAGAACTGCAAACATTTCTATTCAATCTCTTGTTAATTCTTTTGCTATGATTCTTTATCCACTATTCATAATGCTACATGTGTGTATTACTATGTGTAGTGTACTAAATGCAAATATATTTATAATACTTATAGAAGATATTCAACACTTTCTACAATACAGTAAAATAAATAAAACTAAGAAACAAAAATACTGACCTGTGCAATACTGTTATGGCTATACATGTCACTTACAAAATAAAGACTAAATCTTTAGTTCTGTGAGACTGATGAGTATAAGAACAATTTAAATGAGACTATAGCCATGGGAACTCATTTATGATTTCAGGATGTGAAATTTATAATAATGTAATTAAATCATTGTAATTATTTGGGGGAAGTTGGAGGGTGGATCTCACAATTTTTTTACCCATTGAATTTAATTTAATTTTTTTTCTAATACTATTCTATATAAATATTGATTTTTATGAACCACATAGCCATGTATCCCAATAAAATTTATAGATATTTATACTGAATATATAATTTTTTTGAAATATATTTTTTAAAAAATATATGTATTTATAACAAAAATCAAAATACAATAATAAAACAATAAGAAAACAGCAAATAATAATAAAAAAATAATATTTTTAACACTTTTTCATCAAGTAATTATTTTACATAATCCTGATTAAATTTATATTTAAATAGCTTTAGTTCTGAAAAGAAATATATTACCCTTCCCTCTAAAAGATGAAAGTAATTTTTGATAACTGATATAGTTATATTTTTATTTTTAAATAGTAAGAGTAAACTTAATTTAATTTTTTTAGTAATAAAACTCTATTGTCAAATTCAGAAAATGCTTATAGCTATTAAATAAATAACCACAATAAAAAGCATTTATGAGTTATTAGATACATTAAATTCTTCAAGAGTTTTTTAAATTTTCACAAAATTCAGCAACATTTTTATAGCATAGACATATTTATCTCAATACTAGCATAAAAGTTTTAATAAAACAAATTATAATAAAATATACAGCAATTATTAAAAACTTGCTGGGAGAAAAATCATTAAATCAAATTAAATTCAACATTTGCTCTTGTTAAACATTCTACAATCACATGCAATTTTATTAGTTAGAAAAATGGCAATTATATGTAAAAAAAAAAAAATCTGTAAAATTCATATGTGATAGTTTTCACTCAACAGGTAACCAAAACACAAAGTCTGCTACATTACTATATAAAATGTTAACCATAGATGAGAAAATTATGGTATGGTTTTTTATACAATCATAAAAATTAAGCATTTTACAAGATATTTAATAACTCATGCTTCTTTTCACAAAAAGAGACTAAACATTATGTCAGTTGCTTTACAAAATGCTATATTGTTCAGCCACAAAGAATTTATAAATATTATTTAATTAATTAACCTGAGATTTGTTTACATCTTATGAAATTATTCAGGAATTTCTAGTTCCTGAATCTGGCATTATTACTAATAAGCCAAACGGCTCAGGTAAAATATATTAAATTGACCTTTTAATTGGAACTATTATGCTCAGTCAGTCTTATTAATGCCTATATGACCCTTTGAGCATCAGGCCATACAATGATTATATAAAGTGCACATCACTAATAAATGCAGTTACTTATAATACTAAATAAAATGAATAGAAAGCATGAATGTGTAAATTACAACTACCAAAATCAAAAGTTAAAACTTAAAATATTTATAAAAGCACAATAAAAAAATAAATCAACAATTTTAATACACAAAAATATGGTTATGAAATTAAAATATTTCTAAAATGTAAAAAGAAAAAAAAGATTCACTAATTAAATTATTGTTTATATACAAATTATAAGCACTTTAAGAAAAATTATATAAATAAAACAATAATAACAACAAGAAAAATGCATCAAATTCCTATATTTTAATGTTAGTTTTTTTTTTCTATCTGCCTCAATATTAATCTTTTACAAAAATTGTCTCTGATAAAGATTCAAAAGAAAACTATTAATATATATATATGAATAGATAGAAAACGCTTTCAGAAAAAAAAAATACTTCTATATATTATTTGAACAAAACTGTGTAAACAGTAATTTTTTTTTTTACCTATGAAAAATAATTTTGTCATAATGAAATACATATGAATTGAAAATAATTTTATTAAAATAAATTGAATCAAAGTTAAGAAACGTTATTTGAAACCCAAAATGTTTGCAATGAAACTTTTTCTGTAAATCCTAACAGAGATTGTTCAAATAAATTTAGATATTGTAATAAAAAAATATTAAAATCTTAAAAGAAATAATATTCTTTTGAAAAATGAAAACTTTGAATATATATGTTTTTTGTTTTTTTTTTGAGAATAAATATGTGCGTATGCGTACATATATGTATAATTGTATAAAAAGTTTGCTTGATATATAAGCTACTTAAATGTATACAATTTTATATATATGTAAGTTAATTGTTTTATGTTTTAAATTGAATAACATATCTAAACAATAACACAATAAAGTGACTTTAAAATATTTCACTTTAAAACATATATCTCTTCAGAATCCTTTTACAGAGGAGAAATGAAAGAAAAGTCAAAATTAAATAGGTCAATCAAGCATTCTTTAGTGAAGATATCTAGTTTGATTTTCTTGGTTTACAGTCTAATAAAATAGTATGACATATGGGGTGAAAAAATAGTTGCATACCATTTTACTCATCAACAACAAGATTTTTGGCTAGGAGTCTTATACTTAAGTTGCTAAGTATTTGATTCCCCCCTCCCAACTATCATTGTCTGATTGTTGAGTAGTCAAAAGACTGTGTTAATAATTATTCTATGATATATTTTATGTATGTATATACTCAATTTCAGATCAATTCAAATAGGATTAATTCAAACATTTTAAAAATGAAATTTATATTAATCATAAAAAGTATAATTGTGTTTAAAAATCACTACCAATTTATTAATTCATATTATCTCAGTATTAAAAAAAATGAAATGAAGAAAAGTAAAAAGTTCATCAAAACAAAAAATTTCTGAAAATTCTTGAATTTCAAAGTTGCTCCAAGTTGAAAATTAAAAATTTCTGACATCTGAATTATTATAAATTACTTACTGTAAAATAATTTTTATTATTATCTACTCTTTGTACATTTGATGAAATGAGTTCCATTGCAGTATCTTTTTCTTAAATCTATTTAATGAAGACTCCAATTTTAAGTCATTTATGGGCATTCATTTTGCTAAATCCCATCCTATTTGCTTTTCATATGGGGGATGGGAATCTCTGCAGAAACCTAATTTACTATTAGATTTGATTAATCTTTATATTTCCATTCTAATAATCAGTATATTTGGCAGAATGACCTGTAGAGTACTACAATATTTTTTCAGCTTTGCCCTTATTACTATAAGAAACAAAAGGACTTAAACAAATAAATACAAATAACGATGTTCCTAAAATTTTGACAAATATTATTATATATATCAGGTTTTGCTTTTTTTTACAAAAGAAAAAATAAAAATAAAAATTTATAATAATAATCTATTTTTTTAATAATAAATGTCAAGTGTAATACTAGAGACAAAATAATCATCCCATTATTAATAATTTGTGATATTATGAATCTAAATTATACTCTTTTACTCTGTTAAATCATGTCAATGTATATAGTTGATCTCTATTTCATTTTCAACCAACACACAATTGTTTCAATGCCATATTTTGTATGATTATGTAAATTTGAGAATACAAATTTTAAAGTTTATAAATCTAATTAAAACTTTGTGTCATTAGAAAACAAAGCCCATTGAGCAACAAAAAAAACAAAGTATTTATTTATTTAGTTATTTTTAAAGAAACAAAACAATGAAGATAGTATTAAAATTTGAAACATATAAACATACAAACAGTATTTTGGAAATTGGTAAAAAAATTATTAATACATTACTTTAAATTTGAAAACATTTACAAAATTAAATCAAGATTAAATTTTTTGTTACTAAAATCAATTTGAATGATTACGATTTTTGTAGTCTCAAAATTGCTCATTTTAATTGTTTACTAACTTGTAAAAATTACTATTTTTTTAATTCTATTTAAAGTATACAGTAATAATTTTGTTTTTAATAATACTATAAAATAAAATATGAATTATGTTATATGAATAATATTTTTGTTGTCAGTAAAAGCCCTTAATAAAATAAAGTAAAACTATAATATTTATATGCAAAAAATAATTATTGGCTAACAATAATTACTTTGAAATGGAAAATTTACTGTAACATATTCATCTTTGTACAGGAGCTTATACTATGAAAAAGAAATATTGAAATTATGAGATTAAAACATGTTTAGAGGTATGGCTACATACACATAAGCTCATTGAAAAAACATGTCTTAAACTATAATTTTGAAATAGTATAATAAGACATCATTCCAATTTTACACTGTTTTATGTTTTTTTATAGAAATGTAGATCTTGGATTAATAAATAATAATAATAATAATTGAATAATTAGTTGCTTAAGATGTCTTGTGAAATTTAAGCATCAAAAATAACAGATTGAACATTGAGCTCTTTGCAATATCTGATATTTAATTTTTCTATTATTCAAAAAAAATATGGGGCCCAGTTAGCAGCAATATTATCAATTCAATCACAATGTAGATATTTGTCTGATTTAATTATAAAAGTGTTAGATGCATTTTCAAGAATTAATTACCTTTCATCTTTTTATGGAAGTAATATAATTTTCTACTTCTTCTTCTTCTATGTATTGATTTCTATTATAACATATCATACCATTGACACCTTCTTTGACACTTTATCAATACTTTTATTTTTATTATTATTTGTATTACACTAACAGTTTCGACTGTCCTGCAGTCATCATCAGAGCTACAATATTCAAATATATAATTATACAATTATTACACTTATCCACATATATATATATATATATAATTAATACACAATATAAACAAAAATAATAATACATTTTAATATGATCTTTATAAATAATCATTTCCCATTTTATTATCTTATCTTCTAAATAATTTTATCAATATTTTATATTAATTTATTTTTTATCACTTTATTTCATTTTTTAAATATTATTTAATATTTAAATAATAAATATTTAAATAATAATAATGATAAAATTTTACAAATTCTGTGGCACCATATAAGAAACATCAAAATAACAAACAATGTATATTAGTAAGTTCAGATAAGTCAGTTATTGATTTAGTACTTTTATAAAAGGTTTTTTTTTTGTTTGAAAGAGAAAAATTATGGATATAATATATTCATAGACTGATAAATTCATTTCTGTAAATAAATAATACATATGATTATTACTTCTAACATTTGCAATAATTTAGCGATTTCATATGTAAAAAGGGAAAACGTACTATTTAAAAATATGCAAATAAAATAAATTACTATTCTGAGAACTTTAATTTAAATATTTCAACATATAGCATATAATATGAAAATATAAATACAACAAGGTAAGCAAAAATCATATATACAAATAAAATTCAATTTTTTATCATCAAATATATAATAAAATAAAGTCAATCTGTTTTTTTCTTCTATAATCATTATACTGAAACATGAATAAGAATATTGACAACTAAATCTTCTGGACAGCAAACATAGCCATCAAAAATATAAGAGAATTATACCAAAATTTATACTATAACTATAACATATGAAAATTCTTCCAGATATTTTTAATAAATATGTCAGAGAATATGCTAACAATTAATAAAATAAGTTTCTGTCTATTCATTAAATATATCCATGGATTTAAATTATGATAAATTTTCATTAATTTGCAATAAATATCTCCTTAACATTTAAATTCTGGTTTTTCAAAAATTACTCCATTAAATCAAACTATCTTAACTTGTTGTAATAAAGAAATTATTTTGCAGGAGAAGTTTTTCTAAATCATATTTAGCAAAATCACAAAAATATTTAGCAGAAGAAAATAACTGACTTTTCAATGTTATATTTATAACCACAGAGGCTTCCATAGTAATGCTCAGGAAAAAAAAGAACTTGCATGATTTAAAACATTATTACAGAGGTTTATACAATATTTAAATGCAGAAAAGTTATTTATGTTCATTTAAATATCATTTTGGCAGGTATATTATATTTCCATTTATAAAGTGAAAATATTTATTAAGCAGTTTAGTGCAAGTTATTTGTTTATCCTTCCTTTAAAATGATTTCTTTCTTTCAGGGGAGTAAACAAAACAATTATAATAAATAAATTCTTTTGTGCCATTTTTCAGATAATAAAATAATACCTTTTATCAGAATACTGCACAAATACATTTTTTATTGAGTATAAAATTATATTTTAAATCTTTTTTTTTTGTGAACATAAATATTTTTTACTGTCTGATAAGCTATATATATATTCATTATAACAAAAATATAAGACTATCTTGAATTAAAAAGTCTTTCATCTAGAAGTAATTCAATTCTAGATGATATTTGATATGAAATGAGTATTTAAATAAAAATAGGAAATTATTTATAATTTTAAGATCATTATTGTCAGTATTAAACACATTGTGCCAAATTTAAATTTAAAGCAGATGTTCAAATATGTCCTGAAATCAAAAATAGCTCTTGTATCATTATAGTGATAATAATAGTAATTATTTTTAAGTCTTCCATTGTGAAAATTTTTAAATTCAATCTTTTAAACATTATAATAATTTAATAGTGTTATCAATAAAGCTGGCAGATATGAAGACTTTAGTTCCTTGAAGTTAAAATTTAGACAAGTGTGTCCAGATATAAGTTTAGCTTAACATACTTAAACTAAAAAAAAAAAAACCAAAGGATTTAAATAAAATTACATTTCTAAAATTGAAAATATGGCTGCTATAAATAAAATAAAATTAAAACTGATTTAAGACAGCCAGTCAGGTGTCAATTTTCCTGTACTTAAAGTAGTAAATAAGTTACCACTTCATAAGACTTTTATTAATCTTGTAACCTTTGGAATCTTGCCTAATTAGTTTGAATCCTTGACCTATTTATAACTAGGAAAGATTGTTAAGTAAAATTTATCTAATTAACATTCAATTTTTATAATAAACCAACTTTTTGTCTAGACAATTAGGAAAAAAAATAAGTAAAAAACACTTCCTGATTGCAAATAAAATAATACTAAAAATTCCAGACACCAAGACAAAATAAAAATATTATACAACTGAAATTTATATTATTTAAATGAATCAAATATTACAAATAATATTTTATACATTTATTTATTATTGTTTTAATATAAACAAGTTTCAGATTAGAATATAAAATTTAAATTGTGTTTTAAAACTAAATATTAAATAAAATTTTAAAATAAATGTTAACATTTAAAACTTTTATTGACTCATTTATTCAGACATGCAAAACAAATATTACAAATAATATTTAATATATTTATTTATTATTGTTTTAATATAAACAAGTTTCAGATTAGAATATAAAATTTAAATTGTCTTTTAAAACTAAATATTAAATAAAATTTTAAAATAAATAATGTTAACATTTAAAACTTTTATTGACTTATTTATTCAGACATGCATATATCTATTACTTTACAAATTATATCTTTAATTATTCACTTTATTAGACTCATTGCAAGTGAATGAATTTAAAATATTTGATTATAATATTGTGTTAAAATTAAAATGAATTAAAATATTATACATTTAATTTATATTACAAATAAACTAAAATATAGAGTTTGAATTTGCTTTCTTAATGTTAAATTTAATACAAGGTTTTTGAAACATTTTAAATTAATAAATCATGACTAAGTTAGCATTACTAAAATTTAAACTGCATTATTTATCATTTAAATTACCAGTTATCCAAAATCTAATTGCTTTAGCATGTTAAACACTTATTTAAGCTTAAAACTATTACAATTTAAGCTATGTAAAATTTATTTTACAACTGTACAATCTATAAAATACTGATATTGTATAATTTGTATACAAAAATTGTGTAATCATAAAGCACTAATAAAAATCTATTCAGGACAGAATTAAATTATATAATTTTTTAGGTATCTTGGCACATAATTTGACTTAACATTATTATGCATGTATGCATAAATTTAAATGGAGTAACTACTTTCAGTGAACAACTAATAAATAATACACATACATTAATAAATATTATAAAGTATAGAATGGCAATATATTCTTTAAGTTCTGATGTTTTTAAATATATGTTTTATTTACACATATATAAATAAATTGAATCTAAAAGTTATTTTCTTATATTTTAGAAAATTAACAATTTTTCCTTCAATCAAAAAATCTATTATCAGTGTCTTATAACAGAGTTCATTCTTCTAACATAATTCTTTCTAGACCCATGTATCATTTATCCAATATATTACTGCAGATTACATTTTTTAATTTGTCTGTAATAATCACTATTCTTTATGATATGTAGATGCAGGGTATCACAAGTTTTTTTATTTTTTGCTTATAGTTAACACATCTCTTGGTAAAGTAGAAAACAGACTACAATTTAAGACCCTATACATATATCTAAAGTGATATGTCAAAGCTATAGTCTCAAATGTGACTTATCATAATTGCAATAGGAAATAGAATAAAAATATTCTTCTCGTAAGTTGCAGTCAGAATTCACTATTAGAATCAATTGGTGAATGTGATAACCTCTTATTTGGCCAACTTCAGTATCTGATAAATAAAACAAGGTAATTGAGTACTTAAATTCTTACTTGATTTAGCAAAATGAATACTGAATTCTCTTTGAAGTGGATAAAATATCATCTTGAAATTCTCTTTTATAGCTTTTCTATGCCACTACCCTCCTGATGATCAAAAATAGTATTTCCACACCTTGGAAGCTAATCTATCTCTCTGTGCATGATGTCTTTTTAAAATGTCTTTGACCTTTTACTTGGGTTTTTAAAATCTTTAATCACTTGTGTCTTCCATGGATAGTAGAGCACATTTCAAATTGAAACTTCTAATATATTTAATTTTACACAGTTTAAAAATTTATATATTTTTTTTAAACTCTTAAATTAAACTTAATTTTATACAATTAATTTGGTACATAAATAATCAGTTATACTGTCATTAAGCATCTTTAAACACACATCATAGGAAACTATAATATTTAACTCATCAATCTTGCCACTACAGAATAAGGGTGTGTACTAGTGAAGACCAATCTTCCTATATGCTGTAATATAACCATGAATTTTCAGTTCTGTTATCTTTATATAATTACAGAATTTTTTGCCTTATAATGTAATTTTTCTACAAATATTAAACAGAAAAATTACTTCAAATCTTAGCCTAAATAATTCTTAAAGTCATTTGTATAATCCTCACTTCAAGAAATTTTACAAACTTAAAATGCTCTAAATAATTAAATAAATGAGAAAAATAGTAAGCATTCTATGCTGTATATTTATCTCTTACACAGACAATTGTATATACACATATATTGCATGTCACAAATTTCAGTTTGTCTGAAATTTATGATGATGTTATTTTAATTGTAGTTATATGTTAGGTAATTTTCATCATCTAATTTTAATTATTAAATGTTTTTAGAAAAACTCAAACTTTATTTAAATTTTGCAAATATATTCAACTGTTAGTAGTAGCACAAAGATTAATATATAATTCAACATTTTGAATTATATTATTCCATTCACTTTTTCAGGTGTGTCTGGCCTGATCAGTGACAATACTAACATAGAAATCAGTGGTACTTTAGATTTATAAATATTAAATTTCAGATGATTCTCTACTCAACTAGGTTATTTTTCCAAAGCTAAAAGTCTTTCAAAATTTCATATACTTATATATGAGGATCCTTATGATACTTGCCCTAAAGAAAAAAATAAATCAGAAGGACTCTTGTATATAAATATACTACTGTCTTTTAGTTGGTTAGAATGTCTTCTTAAATTCCAGTATTCATATATTTACAGATCCAGATTTGTTTTCCATGTGAGCACTTTTCATTGATCAGGATAGCAAGACTCGAAGAATTTAAAATGCATTCATATACTAACCTTCATGCTATTACTAATACTTGAGTGCATTTAAAAAGTTTAAATGAAGTTTGAATTTTTTAAAGATATTTAACAATTAATATTAGATAACATAAATAGTTCAACATCTAATTACTATCAATATATTACATTCATTTATTTAGTTTTTCTACATTTTGTCCAAACTTTTCTCACTATGATATCATAAATAAATATTATTTTTCTTACTTAAATCCCTATATATTTTGTACTACTTAAATTTGTATCAATATTAGACCTGATTCCTATTCATTATAATATATATAAATATTAAATATGCATGCAAATAGCTTAATGTTTATAATATTTAAATGGAAATAATAACTTCTCTAGCAGCTATATATAAGTCTCATATTTTACTTAATTCAGACAATAAAATCAATGATGACTATCTATTTTTTAAACTTACGGTCGTTTTAAGCATTCATTTATTGATCTTTTTGAAAAGAGAGAATGAAATTTGAATTTGCACTGACTGTTGCTGACAATATCAATTTATTAGATAACACAAACAACAATCTATTAAATAAACAATTTAAATACACTTTAATATGTTAAAACGTCCAATAAATTAGAAAAAAATGTGTACTTAAATTTTCTGTTTTAATGTAGTTCTTTCAGCTTCATTTTAAACTTCTTAATCTATGGAGTAAATTATAAATTAATATCAAAATGATAAAACTTTTACCTATAAAATACAGGAATGTCGTTTAGAAGAGATTATTTTATCAGTTGTGCTAAAGCTCAAACCTCTGTTTCAAAATTTAATAATATTCTCATTTTTTTATTTTTAGATAAGAAATACTTTATTTTACAATCATTTATATCAATAATTGTTAAATGGATTAATTCCACAATTACTGCAACTAGTTATTATTTTAAATTTTTACTATATTAACTATATTAGGAGTTTAGTATATTCTTTTACCTTCATTATGCGGTTAAAAATTCATAATTTGTTGTGTAGATGATACTTTATTACATATTGCTTATGCATGTTATAAATGTAATCTTCAGTTTTCTGAATGTGATGATGTTAAATTCATTATTGTAAGGACCCATGTTTGTTGGAATAGGCAGATGATACAATTTAAGAATATTACACTTCCTTATAAAATTAATGATAGACTTTAACATGATTTTTTACTTGAATGATAAACTGTGTTTACATTATGATGTTTATCTTAAAGTCATTCTAAGATTAGTTGCTCTCAAATAGATGTAATGAAAAAATATAAAAAAGGAAAGATGTAGAAGTATCTGATAAAGAAGAGTTTAATACAGAAAAAGTTAAAAACTAGAATTTCAGGATGCAAAATAAACAGAAAATGAATGTGACATGTAATACATTTCAATGATTTGGTTTCACAAAATAATTTGTATAATCATTACAAAACTCAACTTCAACCTTTTTTCCTTTATTCTTTTTTCTGGAATTAAACTGCCATGGTCATTTATGGGAGGGTGCTAATTATATATATGCAAAAAGTAACCATAAAAATAATAATAGTGCATTGCGAATACCATTAATAAAAACAAACTAATAGTTGGCAACAAATGTCAAAGAAATTAATGAGAACTATTAATGTATATTTTTTATGGTATGGACTACATATACATAGTAAGTGTAAAATTAATTAAAGCGTAATAGAATCAATTTTTATCTAATAATAATCACAAATCGTCAAGCGTTGGTGGCCGAGTGGTTAGCACAGCCGCCTTACAAACAGTTGTCCTGGGGTTCGCTTCCTGTCCGAAGATTTGACACATAAAATAATAATAATCATAAATCTTTTGAGAATTTCAAATTTACACTTTTTTATATATATAATTAAAAATATATATTATTTCTAAATAAAATTTTTATTTCTAAATATTTATACTACTCTATATAGGTTATGTTTAAAATTTTGAATTTTTGTCATTAATCAAAATTCTTTTCATATTCATAAATTTTCTTTTGATTAAACAAGCATTTGTCATAAATTCATTATAAGCTTATTGATTTTTTTCTTGTCATCTATTTATTCTTTAGCAAAACTGTAGTTATTGCATAGAGATTTTGAATATTATTTTTTTGTCCAAAAAGTTCAAAGGAAATATCCACAATATATATATTAAAAAATTTACATAGTGTATCAATTTATTGATTTTTAGCTGCAATTTTTTGTATAAGTATACCTTGTCAAAAAGTCAAATATTTTCATATGAAAAAAAAAAAATCATTAAATAAGGGTAATTGTAAACCATAGCTTTTGAATAAATGATACCCCCCATTCATGTGGTATTAATAGTCACTGTATTGAAAACATCTAATCAACTTACATTGCTCTCCAGCTAAGAATATTTATATACACATTTAGTGACAAATATTGAATGATTAGCTAAATTGGTTATGAGCTGATTTTCTGAAAAATTCTTAACAATCTTAAATAATTTCAAGAATTGTCACTCTATGGATATCGCTAGTTAATTCACTATTTTACAATATAAGTCATCAGCATCATTATTATTATTATTATTATTTTTAGTAGAGTAGTATAGGGGGGGGGGGGGGGGGGGGGTGGTGTGGTGTGTGGTGTGGGTAGGGTGGTGGTAGGGGTAGTGAGGTGAGTGAGAGTAGAGTGGTAGTAGTGAGTAGTGGTGAGTGTAGTAGTGGGTAGTAGAGTAGTAGAGTAGTAGTAGTGGGTGTGTGTAGTAGTAGAGTGTAGTAGTGTAGTGTAGTAGTGTAGTAGTGTAGTGTAGTAGTGGTGGTGGTGGTGTGGGTGGTGGTGTAGTAGTAGTGGTAGTGTGTGGTAGTAGTAGTAGTGGTAGTGGTGGTGGTGTGGTAGTGGTGGTGTGTGGTGGTGGTAGTGGTGGTGGTGGTGGTGGTGGGGTGGTGGTGGTGGTGGTGGTGGTGGTGGTGGTGGTGGTAGTGGTGGTGGTGGTGGTGGTGGTGGTGGTGGTGGTGGTGGTGGTGGTGGTGGTGGTGGTGGTGGTGGTGGTGGTGGTGGGGTGGTGGTGGTGGGGTGGTGGTGGTGGTGGTAGTGGTGGTGGTGTGGTGGTGGTGGTGGTGGTAGTGGTGGTGGTGGTGGTGGTGGTGGGTGGTGGTGGTGGTGGTGGTGTGGTGGTGGTGGTGGTAGTGGTGTAGTAGTAGTAGTAGTGGTGGTAGTGGTAGTAGTAGTAGTAGTAGTAGTAGTAGTAGTAGTAGTAGTAGTAGTAGTAGTAGTAGTAGTAGTAGTAGTAGTAGTAGTAGTAGTAGTAGTAGTAGTATAGCAATAATAATAATTCAATTTTTTTTTTTTCAATTTTCAATTCAATTTTATTCTATGAAATAAAACAAAGTACATCACAAATATTTAAAAACTCCAAACAAGAAAAATCTTGTGTGTGGAATTTACATGTAAAAATAAATTAAATAAAAATACAATCAAAAACTCAAAAGAACAGTTTAGGAAATAAATAAAATTAATTAAATAAATAAAATAAATGCCAAAATTAATACATACTACAAACATTGAAATATTTTTTGAATGATATTGAAATATTATTCAGATCAATTGAACATTCATATACAAATTTATTAAACAACTTTGAGAATAAACATATTGTCTTCTACTAGATTCCTTAAAAAATTTTGGTAAAGGTAATTGAAATTTATTAGAAATAATAATAATAATAATAATAATAATAATAATAATAATAATAATAATAATAATAATAATAATAATAATAATAATAATAATAATAATAATAATAATAATAATAATAATAATAATAATAATAATAATAATAATAATAATAATAATAATAATAATAATAATAATAATAATAATAATAATAATAATAATAATAATAATAATAATAATAATAATAATAATAATAATAATAATAATAATAATAATAATAATAATAATAATAATAATAATAAACATATGTAGATGAATGTAGATGAATATTTATTTTAAAATTTGTTTTTAAATAGCAGAAACTAATTTTGTACTTTCAATTGTTCAATATGAAATATTTGTTTTGTTCATATTTCTATATTTGTTATTATATAATATATTATTCATATTTGTTCTTTCTTATTTTGTGACATAAGTTTATTTTCACATGGCTCTGGTAGAAAGAATTGTTTATATCAAGCATTAATCAAAGTATAGTATTATATAAGAAAACTAATTTATTAGGATATCAATCTATTTGAAACTGAATCTCTAACATAATATAATTGATTCTCTTGCAGTGAATAATATTATTGATTCCTGAAGCATGCTAACTAACTGCCCTATTCTTTCAATGATACATAGAAATTCATACATTTAGAAGTAATCCATTTCAGACCCATATTCTAAAACAAACTTACCATTCAATACAACTATGTAAACAGAAAAAAATGTAATCCAAAGTCAAAAATATGTATAAAAATGTATAACTAATTTACAATATTTAACTTTTATATGCTATATATATTAAAAATATAAATTTGAAAGTTCCATTTAGTGACAACTAAATTTGAACTTTCAAAAACATAAATATTCAATTCATGATATTACAACATGAAACTGCTTCATCTCAATGTCTCTTTGCAATATGTATACTTTTTATTTCATCTTCATTTTAAAAAAGGCATTCCACATTTAACACTTAGATCTTTAGTAGTTTTATGGTTCTCTAATGTGAAAAAAAATATTTTCTGTTATTCAGGTTAATATTGTAACTTCATTTTTTATGGCTTACAAAACAATTATGCAACATGTAGGTAGAATAATTTTAAAAACAACATTTTCGTTGCTAAATATACAAATGAATAGATAAGTGGATTAAATTAGTAACAAACCCTTTTCAAAATATAAAAAAATGTTGGACAATAGAAGGATACATTCTAAAAAACCCTTTTACACATATGTGTGACATGTTAGCTAGTGATATTCAATGATTTAGCAATTTTGTATTCAGCATTATGGTGGGAATTCATATTAGGAAATCTTAAAAGAAAGTTTTTTTTTAATTTCACAAAATATATTTTATCTCTAAAGATATTTTAAATTGTAATTAAACTAAAACAATTTTATTTTAAACCCATTAAAATATCATGATGATTTCAGCACACGTCTTCAGCTTATTCATTGTGGTTTCAGCAACATAAGTTTTTCTTCACACTTCTATGTCACTTAGTATAAGCTTTACCAGTCAATAGGTGTTGGGTGATAATGCTTAATGACCCTTTACAGTATTGACTTATACAATAATGCCAGATTAGATTCACGCTTATAGCTTTCATCAATAAAGAAGTGTTTAGATTGAAAGCATTTATGTGTTATATAATTTGGAATAGCTTAATAGTATAACATAGAGTTAAATGATAGAACTGTTGTACGAGATAGCCATTGTAGGAGACCTCACTATATATGCCTAATCAACTGTTAAATGAAAATGGTTTATATTATTCATTTCTTGTTTTACTCTCTAATATTTTACTAATTAGAATGCTATCGATTCATTTATCAACTAAAAAAAACAATCAGCAATAATCAAAATATTATATATTCTTATATCTCCGGTTACCAGTTTTATAGTAATTCAGTTTTCTTTAGTTTCAAAATGAATTCAATGTACTTTATTACTTAGGTTAAAACCTTTTTTAAAAATAAAATGTCAATTAATGAGAGAATTTTTTCTCTTTTAAAATATTTTAATAACATATGTCTAAAATGCAATTCATTCGATTAAAAATGATTAACAGCTTAAAATTTGAAAAAAAATTGTAATTTTAAATATATGCAAGATTTAATCATATGATAATAAAATAAGATGATTACTTCTACAGGTAAACAGTTTTTTTTAACTTTATGAGCGCTTGAGTGTATATGTTTAAAACATATAAAAATAACAATAGTATTAAAGCAACAATTAAAAAAAATCATAATTTTATAGTTATTTGTAGTGCTATGTAAATTGAATATATATACATAAAGAATTATAGTTTTATTTATTTAATACATATATATATATAATTAAAGAATTTTTAAAAAAATCAATTCAGATGACATCTAATACATAAGTGCTTTATTCCCTTAGGTAACATTTTTTTTAATAATGAAAAAAAACTAATTGAAGAATATATACATTGAGTATTTGCACTCCAGTAAATCTGTGGAATTACTTTGTCATGTTAAGTGGGTCAATTTAAACCTTTTCTTTCTAGTATGCTAATCACAATCACTTAATTTATATAATTAATCATATATCAATGCTTTCATTATATATGTGTGTTTATGTGATTATATTAATGAACTTACATAGCTAATTTAAAGAACTTCATGGATCTTTATTTTTAATGGTCACTCTTCATAGCTAAGTATCAAAATGAACATTGCATTATTTTTAAAACTAGTAGCCCGTATGAATGAATTCGGATTATTAACTTACCGTTTTCAGCTGTCATTCTTCATATACTGTATTTCAAATATATGTGGTAAAATTAAAGTTTTAATTATTGAATATCTCAAAAATATGTTACTTTAACTTAAGGCGGATGGTTTTTTAGAATGAGTGATTTGAATTCCTATTTATATCAAAATAATTATTTTAATGTTAGGAAGTATATTATTAATCTGAATAATAGTTTTACTTGCATATATGTATCATTTTCTTCAAAGATAGTGATAACATGAATGCCATATTTCTTTTAATCTATTGTTTCCAATATCATTTCTTTATTGATGGCCTCCTAACAAAGCTTTAAAAGTTTTCTTATTTATGATAACTAAATGTAATTTTTTACAATAATATTTAAGAAATTGTCACTTCTTAATGTGATATATCCTAAGATTGTAATATTTTGAATTATAACATTCAACATTAATAAACACTTGAATTCATTAAAATGTATTATATGAAATTGCTTTAAAAGCTTTAGCTACTACTTATGCATCTAGACAGAATAAAAAAATTATATTTACTTTACCATGCTAATAAACTTGTAATTGATGAATGTATATATCACCCCCCCCCCCATATATGAATATTAACTGATAGTAAAAATTAATTGGTTAGATAAAATGGTTCTCAGCTAACTTACAATAAAATTTTCAATTACGTAAAAAAAAATTATACTTGTAAGTTTTTTCACAAACCAAGATGGCAGTCCTAATTTTTGATAACAGTTTCAGGGCCCCAAAAAATATTTACAAAAAATGCCTGCTAGGAAATGTCATATTTCATATTTACATTTTATTATTTATTACTGTTATTTTAAAGAGAAAAATCATTATGAAAAAATTAATTACAATATTTACAGTTTATTTTCTTTTTTTTTTTGATTAACTTACTAACACAAAAATGAAAATATACATATAAATACAATATGAACACTTTATTCATGTTAATGGCATGCAATCATTAATTACTCTTTTCCAGAAGGCAGGATTGTGTGCCTCTGCAAATATTCCACTGCATCATGTTCTGTAACAGGAAGATCCTAAATTTTTATCATTATAACAATTTACTAGAAAAAACTGTTGACAAAAAGAAACACACTGATTGAACAAAAGTACAATAATGTAAATAGCATTTCATCACTTGCCACATTACAATATAATTTAAAAAAATTGAAATAAAGCTTCTTAATCAAATTTGTCAGAATTTATTCATTTTTTTTTAATTTAACAATTGATATATTAATTTTGTTTTAATTTAACAACTAACACATCTTCAGTAGATTATAGGCCCTTGAAACAGTACATTTATCAAAAATACAGGATGTCATCTTGGTTTACTTGAAAATGCACATGTACCAAAAGTTTAATTCCACTGTGAAATAAATACCAGACTAAAAACATGACAGGAATGCTACTTTACTTTCATAATGCATTACCATAAAAGACAGTGATTTGCTTAGAACTTACATAAAAAATTTGAGCACTGTAAGTAACAGAGCTGTGCAAGAAGCCATGGACCTTATGTTTCAGATTTTTCTATTCCGCAACTGCATCAAAATCCATTGGCATTATGCCAATGTATAAATTTAATATATAGTGTTGGGAAAATAATGAATGTATAGTAATACTCTATTCTTTCAATAGGTGCTGAGTCAAAGTCTAATTTTAATCAGATTAGTGTAAATAAAATTTAAAGATGTGATAGAGAATACATTAAGGGATTATTACAATTCTGATTAACTTCAACATATGTTAAGTAAGTTGGCCTATATTTTATCTACTTAGAATCATATAAAATCTAATATTATTCTCAATAGATTTTTAAATTGTCAATTAACAAAGCTTATTGTGTCCATCCAGTGGCACAAAAACTATTAATATGTAGGAACAAAGCTGTATTAATCAAAGCAAAAGTAGTTTATTTTAAATATTTTAGTTAACATTCATTATTTTACTCCTGTTTTAAATTAAAAGTATTAATAAAAATGTAATTATTGAAATAAAATTTAATGCATTTTATTAGCAGATATGTTTTATATAGTTTAAAAACATAAAATGCATACTATCCTACAATTAAAATATTATTATTATTATTATTATTATTATTATTATTATTATTATTATTATTATTATTATTATTATTATTATTATTATTATTATTATTATTATTATTATTATTATTATTATTATTATTATTATTATTATTATTATTATTATTATTATTATTATTATTATTTTCATTTCTTTTGTAATAACATTTTAAGAGTAATCTTGTTGCTAAGTAACAATGGTAAAATTCGAAAGCTGTGAACCACAATAAGTAGACTGAAAATAATTTTTTATGCAGATTGCCAATTCAAATGTAATTCTGAGCATAAAAATAAAATTTAAAAAAGAAAAAAGTTGTTTATCAAAAACAGCTGTTACTAATTAAAATAAGTATATAACACTGTGTCAATTGTATTTTCTTTTGTCTTACTTTTTTTTTGTGCTGTGAAGAAATTAATTGGCCATGATATATTTAAATCTGGAATTACCAATAGTGTGAAAGCACCAAGAATTGTAGTAGTTTATACCAAATTTTAAGAAATCTATTATCAATTTTATACCACATGGAATTGCATGCAGGCAAAAAATCAACTCCAGAGTTTTGTCTATGTCTTGCTACTCATGCTATGGAGTCAATAGTTTTGCCACATCTTGTTTCACATTATTTTAAAGTTAACAGCTAGTTAATGAGCTACAAGCAAGTAAATTGTATCTATGTGTGACAATAAATATAACAAGATAGCATCACTGGTGTGCACAAAATATATAAAATGAAAAGAGGAGACTCATTTTGTCATTGATACAGACAATGGCCTTCAATTCCAGTTTTGGATAGACAAGAATTCAATTGCTATGATTACAAATGCATATGCATCTCTTGGAAATGATTTATTTAGTATTTTTTATTAGGAAGAATATTTTTTCTTATAGACATCTTAAGATGTTCTTCTGGGATACAAGAAAATATGATGAAATTCTTATGGTTCATTTTTTGTAAGTTCTGAAGCTATAGATTATCTCAGGTAAGAAGTATCATATACGGTTTGAATGAAAATTTGTGAAAAATATAAATAAATTATCAATGAAGATATAATTTAAACTTAGTTAATGATAAATTAGAAATTATGAACAAACTATAAAGTAATAATTTTTTCAGATATTGAAATTTCTTTTTTTTCCCTTACTTTTTTAATGGTAATCATTACTTTTCTTAGCCTTATTTTTTTTCCATTAGTTTTTCTAGTTTCTATCAATGTAAAGCTTTTTGCTCAAGCATTATTAAAACTGAAGTCTCAAATCATTTTTTTATATAAATTCAATATGGCACTAAACATTTTAAAACAGTTAAACAATTTTAGAAATGATTTTTTTTTTTTAAATTTACTTCATGGGTAAAAAAAACTAATCTGTAAATATTTGTTTTTTGATTACTTCAGATAGAATATCTTTAATCTGAATTCCTATTATTTAAAAACTTTTATTATTTAAATAAAATATCAAAATGGCCTTTAACTTTTGCAGTTAATAAATTGGCTTCTGCACACATTTACAATAATTTTTTTACACATGGAGAGTTGGGGGGTCATGTGAAAGACTGAGGTCGAATTCCTTATATGTTACACTATATATATGCAGGTGTTGTAAGCCTGTGCAGTGTATTAAATTAATATTTTTTAAACCAGAACACAGAAAGTATTTATATATAAACAAAAGTGTACTAAGTAAAATTGATATCTAATTACACTTTTAATAAAATTTGAGTTTACAATGACAGAATAACAAACTATTTTCTGAAATTGGAGAAAGATGATAATGATGTTAATGATAATAATAATAATAGTAATAATAATAATTCAAAAAACTTAGTAACCAGGCATTTAAACATCACATGACCACCACCTCCTATGCTTGTGTATAACTGTTGTTAAAACAGGCAAAACTCACTATATATATTGCCACACACATTGGCACTAGATGGGGATTTTATGCACAAGCCTTCTGGCATCCATTGATTACTCTAGCTTGCTGTGTGTGGCAATATATATATAGTGAGTTTTGCCTGTTTTAACCAGACATTTCAGATTATTGATGCTTTATCTGTATAAAGATGCTGTAGTAATATTTTTTTAAAAGTTTAGTAATGGAATATATTGTAAACATATATCCAATAAATATTAAAATTAATAATTAGTATTTTACATTTACACTAAACAAAATATAAGTGCTTTAAAACTTCAAAAGATTTATTGTTGACAAGCGTTGGTGGCCTAGTGGTTATAACTGCCTTCCGAGCAGCTGGCCCGAGTTCGCTTACCGATCAACGCATTTGACAATGAAAAAAAAGATTTATTGTTAATGTCCAATAAATTCTTTTAATGTGGATAAATCATTATTCCAAGAGAGGCCCACAAATCCCAAATTTATAAAATTGAACCATGTATGCCCAAAATCTCCTAATACAGATACTCTAGTTTTATTTGTATCATAATTAATGTGTCCTCCTTATATATATAGTTATCCTCAAAAACATAATATTAAAATTTAAATAAATGTTAATTTGTAACTAGTTTTATTAACAAAACCTTAGATGATTGATTTTAAACATATATATATAGTATAAGATAATTATATTTTAAAATATAATTTATTTTTATATAGCAGTCACACCTAAAATTTCTTTAACAGTATACTTTTAATTATATCAAAACATTTATAATAGCAGTATTTAATTATATTTTGCAATACTAAAAAAAAAATTGTAAGATATAACTCAATTTTTAATTAGATTTTTTGAAGTTGCCATAAAAAAAGTTATTAACTTTCTAAACACATTAAAATCAAAATAATTTTCAATCAAAATATGTGTCTGGATGAGTAAATGAGGGGGAGGGGGATAAAACTTAAAGACATCATAAACCTTTAATACATGTATACATTTGCCTTTTTCTTTCAAGGTAACTTATGTAGTCTTTGACCTGTCATAATTATAGGAAATTAAAAAATAGACTGCCCCTGGAAAAGTTGTCTAATTTTTCAACAATGGTGTAATTTTATTTTTTCTTTCATTAGATGCTACTAGAATAATTTTTACAAACCAGTTTCTCTTCTTTCTCTCTGTCTTTCTATATATAACATTTTTTTTAGTCTGCTCTTTTATTTACATTCTAAATATCAGGAGTAGAAGAGAGAAGAAAAAATATATTTAAAGAGCAAATTTGTATGTATTAGACATGGGAAATAAAATGCATTTGGATAAAATGACGATTGTCACTTTTTCTGATTAAAGGTCAAAAAATTATTTTCTTCCTCTTACTTGGAGTTGTTCTTTATATTCATTTTATGTTCAAAAGAAAAAGTGTTGATGGACTTCACTGCATATAGCCTGCAGAAATAGAAAATTTAATAGCTAAGAACTTCCCAAACAGGCTGTGAACCTTCTTTTTTTTTTCCCAGTGTAACGTAAACACACGACACACATTGCTTATAAATAAAATTATGCAGCTTCAATTTTAATAACTGTTAGTTTTGTTCAAATTTATACACTGCAGTTAGCAAGAGGGCGTGCAAATATATTTATTAAAAATTATAGGTTCAAAATACAGTCTTGTGTAAAATAATTAAATTAAAATTATTTACATTTTTAGATATGCAGAAATTATAAACATATAGTTATTATTTTTTGCAACAAAAATAAATAAATGAAGCAGTTTTCTGAAAAAAAAATAAAAAGTCACAAATAGGGTTAAAATAATTCGGGATTATTTGTAAATTTGCCAAGTAGTCATTTTTTAAAAATATTCAAAGAAACAAAATATATATATTTAACACTTAGGACAAGATGTCAAAAAGCAAAACTGGTATAAAATCACTTCTATGAAAAAAAGGGTAAAATAAATTATAGATTCGAAACCAGTATGACAGCCTATTCCTTAATATTAATTGCAAATAAAAAAAATTTCTCAGTAGTTTAAGATTATAGAATTTAAGAGTTAAACATTATTTAATCAATCTTCAATTAAAAAATGAATCGGAGTTTGGTAAATTAATAGGAGAATTGTTGCACTCAATCTGTCACTTTGTTGTTCCAACATCACTTGACTTCTTAAGTAAATTGACTGTGCAATAAATACAAAATTATTTACACTAAAAAAAAAAGATTACTTTAATCAAAAGAATATTTTATATATTAAATGACTTATTATTTTTTAATTTGATGCTGTTTACTGGATACTGTTTTAAAGTATAACTAAATTTGGATACAATAATAATGTTGCAATTTGTGCATTTATTATCTAACTGTCATATCTCAAATAGTATAAATACATTTTTATTTCAGTTAGCAAAGACAATTGGTTCCCCAAAACTCATCATAAAGCAAGCAAATCATATAAAAAGCAAGTGTTTACAATGATTTTTTTATGGAGAACAACTTAGCTCTTTCCTGCAGATAAAAATTATATCATAAATTGTTAATATTGTAATAACAAACAACTTAATACTAGTATATATAGTAATTTAAAAAAACCTAATGTATAATATATGCATGTGTAAATTGTGCTACTATATGTGTATTATGCAGGGAAGCACTTAAAATATGTAGGTATTTATGATAATGCAACTTAAATCTATGTAAAAAGAAAAATAAACAGTTAAAGGTTCTTTCTTATAATGCATGCATTCAGCACTTATCCTCATTCAGTTTTTTAAGTCATCAGTTACTCATTTTAAGGATCTACCATTGTCTTTTAAATACTTTGAAGATCATGATTTTTGGACCATAAATAATTATATTAATAATTGAATAATACTTGTATACATATGTAATTACTGGTGTAAACATTGCATGATAAATTTGCCTTTGAAACTTAGTAATAATAAACATTATCAACTGCATATTTTATTTT